>CM054126.1:36931375-37486375 GCA_028751855.1 Ambrosia trifida
TATTTATTAACAATTTACTTAATTAATAAATAAACAATTACTTATTCCCCAAATTAGGAACTCTAGAAATACTTGTAGACTAGAAAGACTTAAACTTATTTATTACCTTAAACATACGGTGATACTTGGCAACGTTGGATCACACTTATTCTATTCCACAAGACTTAACACTTTGCTAAGGTGAGTATTACTTATCCCCTTTTTCGTTTTTACACTTTTGGGGTGATTCATGCACAAGTATACAAAACTTGCACATTCACTTACAAATACATTTTTCTTCATTTACAATTCATATACGTGTCTGGTTTATCTTTGTGCTTTATGTTTGAACATGAATGTAGCTTACGTACAAAATCATACATCTAGACATAACTTATTTTATGGTGCTCTTTACATATAGACGTAACTTATGTTACGGTGCTCATTTAGACATAACTTATGTTATGGTGCTCTTTTAGACTTGACACGTGTTAGGGTGCTCATTATCAATTTTACCTTACCAACTTTACATTTGATCTTGTCTTGTTTGGTTACTTATGTGTTTACATAATGCCTTGGTGATGCTAGACGCATGATTTGTACCGCTTTTCAAACTTATACTATATGTACAAAGCTAGGTAATAATCACCAATATCATATGTTGACAAAATTTATTTCTGTGCATGTTTCAGGATAAGCTGCTTGACGCTTCACATAGAACTTTGGACTTAGATTAAATCAATCAACCATCTCTATTTTTGTTGTCGTGTATTTATTTTCACATGTTGTAAAACAATATTCAATAATCAAATATTTACATTTTAGTACCATGAGCTTTTGAACAATCGTCACTACGTGACACCTCGATGATTCCGCCATCGGTTGGGGTCTTACAAATTGGTATCAGAGCCATGGTTATAGGGAACTAGGTTATTAGATAAAATGGCCTGGACTATAACTGAGCTTCAACTTGCATGCATAATATTTCCAAAATTTCCATTTCCCTCTACTTTCCTCCCTCTATCTTTCACTTCTTCTCTCTCCATTTCTCCTCATCTTTCATCATGGTGCATAGAGATGGTGTCCTACAAGGAGTGAAAAGTCTACATCATCATGGAACGGGAGCAGTACCTTTCATGAAGACACTCTTAGGCATGATGCCTACTTTTATTTTGCTCCTTCAAAGTGTTGAGCTTTAATGAGTGTGATGGAACACATGCAATCTCGAAGGGTGGATGCCTGTACACTGGGTTTTCTGGCATAGGCAAGCATAGCACATAAATCCAATGATGGACCTGTTATGCTTACCTGGGGATTCCTAGAGTGAGTATCCACTTATAGGCTAAAGCATGTCTTCTTTTATCACCATTGGGTTCAATTCCTTTGAAAAGGCAACGTTCTTGTTGGGCTTTACAGCTAGACAAGGGCAATCCAAGTATTTTATGCAAGTTTTTTTTTTCAATAATACACTCTCGTTTCATATACAATATTTTGTATTTCATGATCTTCATATTTTGCCTACAAGTTCATACTTTCATAATCATCTGTGCAGTTATACACTTACATTTTCTAATCTCATGATCATTCATCGGCCGCATTGTAGATGTCTGCTCACCGCATGCTTCGTGATTCCAGCCGACGCACGGTTCATGCTTCTGGACAACGTTCTGATCGTCGCCTCGCATCTTTAGTCGCTGAGCAAATTGCTGCAGTGATCCCAAATCTTGTCAGTGAGTTAACCCAGAATAGTAACAGTGCCAACACAGAGGGTACGACTCAAATTCGGTGCACTTTCAAACACTTCAACTCCTGCAACCCCACAAAATTCACTGGTGAGGAAGGTGCTACTGGCCTTCTCCAGTGGTTCGAAAGCATGGAGAGCACCTTTGTGAACAGCGAGTGTCCTAACGAACTCCGCGTTCGCTATGCCACCAGTGTCCTTCAAAAAGAGGCATTAACTTGGTGGAACGGCAAAAAACGCAACCAGGGCACTGAAGTTGCTTTAGCGCTGACTTGGGAGGACGTTAAAGAGTTGATGATTGCAAAGTTTTCCCCTAGAAATGAAATCAAAAAGTTATAGGATGAATTTTATGAGCTGAAACAAAACAGTGGAGAAAACCTAGTGTATGCTACCAGATATCATGAACTCAACCTACTTGTTCCTCATATGGTTACCCCGCTATCCCGAGCAATTGAGAAGTATATTGAGGGTTTACCTGATCTAATTCAGGATACTGTCACTGGTAGCAAGCCCGCTACGGTAGAAGAATCAATTCAGCTCGCAGCCACTTTAACAGACAAACACGTAAGGAAAGGAAACTTGGTTAGGAAGGGCACCAAGACGTCTGCTGAGAAAGCCACCCATGTCGTTGAACCCTCTAGGACTGTTTTAGCAAAGGCCGCCACTACTTCTTCGAACTCTAAGAAACGAATGGGCGATAATCAGAACCATGATGTTGCGATCCCTGTGACTCAACCTCCTATCAAGAAAGCCTACACGGGAGTCCATCCTCAATGCAAACACTTGCAAGTATCATCACCCTGCAAACCTTCCACGTCGTCAATGCACTAGATGTGGAAGGTTTGGACACTTTGCCACAACTTGTCGTGTAATGGTTAGGACACAAGATAATCATCAAATAGCTGCCCAGGAACCACTACTGGTTACTAACGGTCGGGCATGTTATAATTGTGGAGACCCTAACCACATGCGGCATCGATGCCCTGAATTGAATAATGTAAACCAGGTGGCACATGGACGAGCTTTCAATATCAATATCAACGAAGCAACCGGTCAGGATGACGTTAACCCCACTGGCTAAGCCATGGACGGAATCTTCTTAAGACCCGAGAATCCAATACCCGTGTTTTCATTTTCTTGATCCTATTATCATTTTGTACCCAATTGTGTCGTACTCATAAGCATATAACATCTAGAAATTTTCTTTCATACTATTATGTACGAACTCAGGTTGGAAATTTATCATATTTGGTTACGTTTATTTTAATCGTAGAAATTTAAGACTCTACCTTACATTTTATTGAAATATTTGGACTTGATTTCCATGAAAATCAAACTATTAAAAACTCGATACTTGATCCTACAGAACTTTTCTAAAAACACAATTGTTTGTTATATGAAACTTGATTTTTTCTTAATTTGATTTTCTTTGAACATTTAATTATTCATGATACTCGTAAAAATGGCTGGCCAAATATGAACTATTTTCAATAGTCAACTAAGATCACACTTATACTTAATGGTTGTCGTAATTACAAACTTGCTTGCATGTGTGTATGAAGAACAATTACTACATTTATCCACTCAACACAGACAAACATCTCTCTTAAAGGGCTCCCCGGGTGAGTGGTAGCCCATACTTAAATTTTTGTTATGCTTGCAAGTCGTTGCAAACCAATGTAATTAACCTCATTATTACATAGCCTCATTTCGTTGATAACGTCTCATTGTAACCCAATGTTTTTGTTGTGTCATCTTCTTGTGAAACTTATTTGCTTTAATGTGTTGTTAGATTAGGTTCATAGAAGGACATAAAACCCTAATGTAAGGTAAATTTATGATTCCGGTCCGGAACGTAATCATGAATTTACAAGTACATTAAGGTGGTGTGAAATTCTATTAGGGTTTTTGGTAGACGTCCAATGATCGGCACGTGGCTTCGAAGTGCATAACTCTCATCACCCCGAAGGAGCTCAACTGAGAAATATGCACTCCATACTTCTACAGGACGGAGATAAGAAACTTCGACACCGGCAGCCGGAAAAGCCCCTTCAAAAAATACGCCTCATACAAGCATATCTTCTCCTCCGGGCAGTCAACCGGAGTCTGCCCCTTCTCCGACAACTCCGGTTCCCACTCACGAAGAATATTAAACTTCTTAACCAAGGACCGGAACTTGTCCTTGGACCAAGAAATCTGGGCATCTTTCATCGCCAACTCCGCCTTCTTATCTTCAGAAGACATCGTTTGCCAAACAGGAGAACAAGAAATGAGGAATTCTCTTTCGAAAACTGACCGGAAAAGTAACTAACTCGCCGGAGATAATTTCAAAACTTCTTTCGGATAAAGAGAATGAAACAAATGAACGATGAAGGGGACATATATATACCCATCGCATTTAATGTAAGGACAGAGAAAGAAATCATCATAAACAGGCTTTTCGCGCAAGGGTCCAATCACAACCAGACACGTCAGGAGGCCCACGTGACGAAACGGCCCATCCGCCGAGCGTGGCTCACTCGCCTGACGGTTACCCTGCCCCAGCTGGCATATGATGTCGATGATCGACACGAGGTTGCCCACGTTCAGATCCATCACCAACAGCTGTCCACATTTAACAGATGCACGACACGTGGCGGACTACCAACTCAACAATCACAGTAACTGTCAGACACGTTCTCCAAGGCAGGTGTACCAACCGTCAGACACATCCCTTCAACTTCAAAACATTCCCGCCTTGAATTCACGCGAAATTCAAAAATACAAATTCAATGCGGAGTAAATACAGGCGCAGACAGGGACAAAAAACACCTTTTTCACATCTTCTGGACGCGCAATCAGGCCCGACGCCTTTCTAGGCCCCACGCCTGCGCACCAGAGCAAAAAATCAGAAGATTTTCATTTTCACATCTTGTGGACGCGCAATCAGGCCCGACGCCTTTCTAGGCCCCACACCTGCGCGCCAGAGCAAAAAATCCTAAGATTTTCATTTTCACACCTTGTGGACGTGCAATCAGGCCCGACACCTTTCTAGGCCCCACGCCTGCGCACCATAGCCAAAAATCTGAAGATTTTCATTTTCAAATCTTGTGGACGCGCAATCAGGCCTAACGCCTTTCAAGGCCCCACGCTTGCGTGCCAGAGCCAAAAATCCGAAGATTTTCATTTCCACATCTTGTGGACGCGCAATCTGGCCCGATGCCTATCCAGGCCCCACGCCAGCGCGCAAAAAGGAAACAACGAAGAACTCCCTTCTCCCACAAGACGAATAGCTTTCAACATACTGATCAAGCCAGCCTGACACCACTGGATGAGTCTCTCACCAATCCTATGAACATAGCTATCGATATCACAAGGAAGACAACAATTTATAGCGAAGACTTCAAAAGCTCCTCATGATCTTCAAGCTTTACACATGATGAGTTAAACCCTCCACGTCATCTTCAAGCTTTACACATAACGAGTTCATCACCTGCAAGCTTTACACATGAGGAGTTAACTCTCCTCATCATCTTCAAGTTTTTCAGGTAACTCTCTTCGTCGAGCTTCAAGCTTCACGGATGAAGAGTTAACTCTCTTCATCCTGCTTCAAGCCCTACACATAATGAATGAATTCCCCTCATTCTTCTATTTTTCGCCCAGACCTAATCATAGGTCCCGCAATAAACGCTCATTTCGCCATACGCCCGCAGCTTGATCACTGTGCGCGCACCAGTTGACGAGGATTATACAAAAACACATGTACACTTTGTTACAGGAAAACCCAGTAACGACTAAATGTAACTCAAAGTACACTTGTGAAATCAAGTCCAGCACTCCCCTACCAAAGGTGCATGAAAGCACTGGACTCGGGGGACTTGAAGGGATATGGTATCAAAACATCATAAATACCATATCATCGCCCAACTAAAACCGGCATCGCCTGGCGTCCATCCGCCCGTTTTACGTCAGCGAATCATCTAGCGTCCATCCGCCCCTTTTACGTCAGCGGAACGTCTGGCGTCCACCCGCCCGTTTTACGTTGGCGATACACCTGGCGTCCACCTCACGCCAGACACAACCTCACCCGCCCGTTTTACGTCGGCGGGCCCAACACGCTTCAAAGCTTCCCCAGCAAGCCAGTTGAAGCTTTGTCAACACGATTAGAAGATGCCTTCTGGGGCAGCCTTGGGACTCACACCCCTGCCCTAGGTGTAACATTTCATATTTCATAAACTATGTACGTTTATTGTTTGATCAAACGAGCACGAACGACCTCTGTAAGTTTCAATTAAAACCTTCTTTTTGTTCTTCGGCATTAACTAATTAAAAGCCCCAAC
Organism: Ambrosia trifida; assembly: GCA_028751855.1. Lineage (NCBI taxonomy): Eukaryota > Viridiplantae > Streptophyta > Magnoliopsida > Asterales > Asteraceae > Ambrosia > Ambrosia trifida. The sequence continues at coordinate 36,937,415 of CM054126.1, forward strand.
AATTCGTGGGCAATTGATCGCTAATTAGTCGTATTAGAAAACTAGGGCTCATAGGGTAACGATTTGGGGAAGATGACTGTCTGCAGTCATCCCTTTTATACATTTCGAAACGAAAAGATTAACCAACTGATCCACAGATCAGTTGGTTATGCCCTATCACTCAAAACACACGAACCCGCCGTAAGGCCTAGGTTCGAGCCCCACTCGCTGGTTTATTTTTTTAAATCAATTTTTAAACAATCAGTTAACCTATATATTAAATGGGAATCAAGAATAATCGTTCTCAGGGTCTAGACCAGCTGGTCTAGGCTTGTGATATAAACATTGAACCGGCCAGTGGCCTGGGTTCGATCCTTGGTACACAACCATTTTTTTTTATTTTCTTTATACTTATATAATCTACAATTGTTTTTAAAAATAGATTTTAAATACTAAAAATGGTTTATAAATCCTACAAAATTTATTTTAAGTCAGTATTATGATAAAGTTTAATACCCAACTTTTAGTTTTTCAAAATATTACAAGTTTATTCAATTATAATTATAAAATTCTATAAAAATATCAAAACGACTTTATAAAATTCCACAAAAATTATTCTAAGTTTATAAATCAATAAACATTTCTGAAATAAATTTTATTTCAGAAAAATCATTTATTTAATATTTTTAATCGATTTTTGTTATTTTAATCATAAATAAATCATAATAAATTCATTTTTCAATATTTTTTACAACAAAATTTTAAATAAATTATTTCTATCCATTTAGAACAGAAATACAAATTTTAATTTAAAAATTCTTTAATTTTAATATTTTTAGATATTAAAGTTATATTTTGACAAAATAGAAATAAATAGACTAAATATTCAATTTTTAAGAAAATAATTTTATAAAAATTATTTTTATACTTAAAACCTTATAATGTGATCATCCTTAATCAAAAACCTACAATAAGACTTTTGTTTATTTATTTTTCGAATTTCTTTTATTTATTAAACAATTTATTTAATAATTAAACGAATACTTATCCCCAAATTAGGAACCCTAGAAAATACTTGTAGACTAGAAAGACTTAGACTTATTTATTACCTTAAATATAGGGTAATACTTGGCAACGTTGGGCTACACTTATTCTATTTCACGAGACTTAACACTTTGCTAAGGTGAGTTTACATAACCTTGTTTATGCAATTCTTTATACTTGAAACTTTATACTTAAGCAATTCTACATACATGTCTAGTTGTAAACTTTAATGCCTCATGACTTAGACAAAGACTATTAGACTTAAACTTAAACTTACATAATCATTAGCTGTGGCCAAGCCGGCGATATACAGTGATAGATCTATTGGATTGACAATCCCACCTAGATTCGTTGACCATCTTTTATGGGGAGCGCGGGTGATTGTTATCGTTCCAACTTGATATTAAGGTGAACCGTGGATGCGGGATGGACCTAAACTTGTCGGAGGTTTGATTATGTGCATACTATACTTCATGTTTATTCATGTAGACTTAAACTTACATTAGACATATGAATTGCTAAACTTTTATTCTTTTAAATCTTAATTGCTTGACTTGGCTTATGTATTCTCACCAACTTCTAGTTGACCCCCCCCCCCCCCCCCATTTTTTCCAATCTCAACAGGAAATAATGATGCTTGAAGTCTAGAGCTAGCATGAGGAGATAACTGAAGTTTATGCTTTGATTGGTTATTTGATATTCTAGATTTTCATTCAAGACTTGATATGTATTTCAAATTTTGGATATTTTACTTTAATTATATTTCAATTAAAACTTGAATACCATGTGCTACTGAACAATCATTCTTACGTGACACCTCGATGTTTCCGCCATCGGTTGGGGTGTTACACCAGGCAACTGTTCCTGACGCAACAGGCTGTCCGTCAGAGTTCCTCTCCAATCAGAGACTGCTCCTAGTCTGACATACAGAAAGGACGACGACGTGGCAGCCACCCAGCCAAGATATCTTCCTGACAACAGGCTTTCTCAACCTGTCTCAAGGTTCAAGGAAAAGAATGATTACCCACCGTCCTCGGTCTATCAATAGGCGGACGCCACGTATCCGCCGCCCACCAGCGTCCATTCAATGGACATCACGCGTACTATCGTCAGGACGGTAACATCCCCCCTTTGCATTTTACTTTCTCCTTTTTACCAAAACCCACTTGCACCAAATGGGCTTAGGGACTTGGGCCGGAATCTTGGAGACACCTCTACCTGGGCCGGGCCCCATCCAGGGTAGAGGATGGGCTGAGAAAGTGGGATGTCAAGATACTATAAAAGGAGGAGCTCCTCCTCCTTTTGTTGGTATCTGATATCTACATACACTTTCATTCAAAAAGACTACGAACTCCTTCGTACCTTTTTCAACCCCTTGTTTATTACACTAACCTTTAGAGGCTCGGCTCTTCTAATTGGTAGTCTTCTAAACTCCTTGGTCTTGTCCTTAGACCCTCGCGTATTTTATAAACACTCCTCTTTACAAAATACCGTAGAATCACTACCAGGATTAGCGTCTATACGGTAATCCAGGATTCGTGTTTCTTCAGATACGAACCTTGGTAGTATGATCTATCGCCGTTGTAGAAGACAAAGACGAACACTCTGTACTTAAAGATAATCTAACAATACTGTTTGATAATCCAAACAATGATCGACGGCTGTTGTATTAACAATATTAACTGATACCCTCTGGTTTGGATGTTGCGCTCCAATTGATGGAATACCTATAAAAAATCGGGATTCTATTTATTAGATATACTAGAATTAATATTGGCGAGGATAACTAGAAATTTATGATACATTATGATACATAACGCTAATTAAATATTGTCCAGCCCAGTTGGTATGTACATTCTGTTCCAAAGTCTACACCGGAGATCGAATCGTGCCTTCTCTAAACTTATTTTCATTTTTTTAGATGGTTGAATTGAGCGTGGGATTCCCATTATCTTTTCTTTTTTACTTTTATTTATATGTTGAAATAATGATGATAAAAACAAGTAAGAGAATCATCACAGAAACCTTTTTATATGAACTTCATCCATAATTGATGTTGTGTGGTACATCGATCCATTATAAAATTTAATACAATTTTGACGTACAATTCATGTTGCTCTATTGAATCTATCAACCCAAAATATTTTGGTCATGAACAGTGGCGGAACTTGAACAATTATAAAGGGGGCCAAAAATATTACATATATTAAGGAAAAATCAATAATCATGGATTCATGAAAAAAAAATCAAATATTTCAAAATTATCAAAAATTAAGTTTCAACAAATCATCAAAATTAAGTTTCAAATCAAACCTGATGTTGCGATTATGGAAATTTAGATAATCATGATTGCCTCTCACTATTGTTCAAATACTCACGGTTGATGTCGAATATGGAATAGTCGCTGTCGAATATGCAATGTATTGATAATATTTGCCCTACAAATTCTCTATCATGGGCTATTCATTTATTTTATTGGGCTAGTAAACTACAAAATGAACTTGGTAAGTTAATAGGAGGGGCCCATTTAAGCCTATTCCTAAAAATTTACACATCAAAGCACAAATTATGAAGTACTAAGCCCAAATTCAGGGGGCCTTGATTAGGGGTGAGCATTTTTTTCCCGAGTACCTATATCTGTACCCATACCATACCTGTACTGGTATCCGTACTGATTTTGAGTACTCGGTATAGGTATCGGTATCCACTTTTACTGATTTCGGTATTCGGTACTTTCGGTATTGGTACGGGTACGAGTACGGGTAAAAATGGTACGGGTATCGAATTCTATATACCATTGAATTTGATTATATGTTATACTTCTTATTATGGTATTTATGGTATTCATATCAATTTTACCTATTTGGTACATGTACCATATTGGTACACGTACCAAATTTTTCAATTTGATACCCGTATAGTATTGATACTCATAATTGTTTACCTACTTGGTACCCGTACGAATGCTCAAAAAAAGAAAAAAAATAACAAAATGATACCAAAATGGGTACCGTACCGAAATACCGGTACCGATACCCGTACCCATACCCGTACCGTACCTATATATTTGGTACAGTACTCGGTACCCCACTTTTGTTTAAATTTACTACGGGTATTTTCAGTACGGGTATGGGTATAGGTATGAGTACGGTATCGATCTCATCCCTAGCCTTGACCCCCTCCCGCCCCCAAGATATTCCGCCATTGGTCATGAAAGTTGGTGGAAAGTAATTAAGTTATGATATATTTAAATGCAACCTTTTAGAAAAATATTTGCATTGAAATTTTGACAATGCAACCTTTTAAAATAATAGTTACATTTAAATGTTGTTAATGTAACTTTTCTAACAAAAGTTGCAAATTTCGGGTATGTTTGACAAGGAGCTTTTAAGAGCTTTTATGAGCTTCAAACTTCAAGCTTTTAAGAAAAAGCTCTTACTCAATAAAAAGCTTTGTTTGGTTGAAGTAGCTTGAAGCTTTTAGGTTAGAGAAAAAGCTCTATAGTGAAAAACTACTGGGTATGTTTGGCAATGAGCTTTTAAGAGCTTTTAAGAGCTTTTAGGAGCTTCAAGCTTTTAAGAAAAAGCTTCTACTCAATAAAAAGCTTTGTTTGGGGTATGTTTGACAAGGAGTTTTTAAGAGCTTTTAGGAGCTTCAAGCTTCAAGTTTTTAAGAAAAAACTCATACTCAATAAAAAAACCTTGTTTGGTTGAAGGAGCTGAAAGCTTTTAGGTTAGAGAAAAAACTCTATAGTGAAAAGCTACTAGTACTAGCGTTTAAGAAAAAACTCATACTAGCTACAAGCTTTTAATGAGTAAATGACACATATACCCATTCTATTTTAAAAATAAAATAAAAATTTTCCTTACAAGCTTTTAATTATGTCAATTTTGGTCATTTTATACATTTTATTAAAAGCTTTCAGCTACCAGCTTTCAGCTTCCAGCTACCAGCTCGTTTTGCCAAACATACCCTTCATTAAAATTTGAGACGTTTTAATGAAAAGGTTACAAATTCGATCTAATTTAGCAACTTTTTATGAAATAGGTTGCATTATATCTTGTAATGTAACTTTTTTGTCTAATGAAACTGCATTATAAGCAAATGTAACTCATTTAAAAAGGTTGGATCTAAAAAGTTGTATTAGCCTTATTTTCTTGTAGTGATATATGGTTTTGTACTTTTATTCATTAAAATTACACTTTTAAGCTTTTTTTTTTTTACTATTTCCAAACTAATTATCATCTACAAATTTGTAATCCAAGACAATGATCGATTAGACATTTTTTTGGTAATTGGAGTACGTTTCACTAGTGAAGATGAGTTGTTCACATAGACTGAATCATCAAGAACAAAGACTGGACTTGGATATATTTGAAATAATAATTTTCAGACCATGGAAGTTCTCCTACCAAAGCAGATCAATAAAAAACTATACCAACCTTAAATTTTCTAAACAAACAGGCAATCCTTTAACCAATACCTAATGAACGACACGTATATCATATCATCAATCTATCATAAAACAACTAAAAATTAATCAACTAATAAAAGCTATAGAGCCTAATTTCACGTAATTATCATGATTAAAATTGAAAACAAAAATGATTGCGTTGAATGATATAAAAAAAAAGTACTCTGGTTAGCTTGACTTTAACTCTAAGAAGACTTTAGTCACTATATTTTAAAGTTTTAAAACTCATACAAGTTTAGCTGAAATAAGATTATTCATTGTGGTAACATAAATTATTATCTTTCATCGCCATTATATGAAATTTGTTCAAAAATATTGTTATTCTGTGTGTTTATTTAGTTTGGGTGAGTTCCATTTTCATATAAATATTAATTATCTTCTAGGGGCATTTAGGGAAGAAAAGTTATAAAATTTAATAAATTGTAAATAAACTCTTGATATACGATCTTAACTTTGAACAATTTAAACATATTTTTCTATGCTTCCTCCTTTATGATTATGATGTAGTATAGATATGCTTGACTAGTTGTATTACATGTACAATTTCAATGAATGGATAATATTGTCCTCATTGGTTTTCTCTGATTCTTTAAAATTAACTCTTTTTTGAGTGTTGTCCCAATAATTGAAGTACGCATGCCTCCAAAAAGCCAAAAGCCTCCAATAAGAAAACAAAAAAATAATATAATATTTCTTAATTATTGTACTTTAGGGCTGTCCAAAAAGCTCGTGGCTCGGAGCTCGCTCGAAGCTCGCTCGGATTTAGCTCGAAAATAGCTCGCTCGATATGGCTCGGTTTGAAACTGAGCCGAGCCGGCTCGGATCGGTTAGAAAGTGAGCCTAGCTCGGCTCGGTTCGTAACGAGCCGAGCTGGCTCGGTTTGGCTCGAATAATTCTAATTTTTAATATATATTTTTATATACATATAATATACTATCAAAATGTAAAAAAAAAGATGGAGAATATGTTACATATTTAATATTTGGTAACACTAGCATGGAGATTCTTTGCTTGGGATTGAAGTTATAGCTAATCAAGTTATTTAAATAAATTCAATAATGCTTTTGATCCAAATACTCAAGTTAATTCGTATGTTGATGAACTTATACGGTATTCCGTTAAAATTTGAGACTTATTTTGTACTTGCTTGAACTTGATTTTAGCGTGTAATGTATAAGGTTGAATTATTTTAAATGTGTTATTTTTAACTATTAAATAATATTTTAAACTATTGAATTTTGAAAGCCATTTTTCTTTTTTCTTTTTAAATTCGAGCCAAACCAAGCCGAGCCGAGTCGGCTCGGTTTAAAACCAAGCCGAGCTCGAGCTTTGATTTTTAGCTCGGTTTCAAATCCGAGCCGAGCCGAGCTGGCTCGGTTTATAACCAAGCCGAGCGCGAGCTTGGCCTGGCTCGGCTCGGTTCGGCTCATGAACAGCCCTATTGTACTTTTTAATTACATACTTGCATAAAAAAAGTTAAATAGTTACATATTTCCACTAAAAACTTCTTTTAAATAATTTCCATTTAGATTTAACTCTAAGTTAATAATCATTTTTCTAGTTTATCATGTACTTTTGTACTCGTGATTCATGAACCAATATATTATAGGATGGTTATTATATCACTAATCTTGATCTTTATTAATTTACTTTTGTACTCATGATTCATGAACCAATATACATATCACTACTCTTGATCTTAGATGATATTTCCACTGACAATATGCTTCTTAATCAAAATATAATAAGATAAAAACGACGATGTTGAGGCCACTATAAAATAAAAAGTTTGTTCGGCCAGATGATAAATGAGCTTGTGTAGCTAAACTACTAACGAAGGTGTTGCAATTTTTTTAAAAATATGAACCTATACATAACTCTTTTTTATTATTATCGGAGTTAAAAAGTATTGCATAATTTATAATTTGAATGTAGTTTGTTACGTGTTTACCTAACTTCTTTTTTTTTTTCATGAAATGAAATGAAAAGTTGGACTTCTTATAAAAAAAAAAAAAGTTAATAGCCATTTTGCCTGCAATTTAAAATTTTAGGGTTTACAACCCTTTAAAAGAGGGAAGATGATGAGGAGAATTTATAATTGATTATAATAATCATATAGGAAAGGTCAAAATTTTCCCTCATTTAATTATGCAAAATGACAAAACTGTCCCTCACTTAACGACACTTTCTAACCCAGTTAGTGAAATGGACGGAAATGGCACTAAAATCCAAACGTCATGTGTCCAGTTGAAAAAAAAAACTTTTTTTGGACTGAACTATTGAAGCAGTAAACTGGACCAAACCTCAGGGACAAAAATGACAGTTACTCAAAAAAAATGTAGTTATATGAAATTTATTAGATTTATGATTTTTAAAAAAACTTAGTAACCGTCCTTTAATATTTGTCCAAATTAAAGATCATGACAAAATTCAAACCAAAAAAATCATTACTATTATTTTCCGTACCTTAGGGATATTTATTTCTATAAATCGAACTCAACCACAAAAATCATTAGCGTTTACTTTTATAAAAAAAAAAAACAAAGACAATACTACATGTGTGGTCACTACGTGTTACAGGTGGTTTTGCATCTAGACATGTTTTGCTAGAGTTGGTCACTACATGTATTAATGTTCGGGTGTGTGATCATCTTGACACACGTCACTTATGTTGCGCGATGGCGATTGCGGTGACGATTATGCTACCAAACTACATTACTAGCCACACACTTGTTAAGAAAATATGGATCGGTACTATACAATCCATGTGATATAACACATATGATGTTAGATGGCTGGCTTTATATAGATGGATGTATAGTCTTTACCTTTTAAATGGTTCAAACATAACATGTTTCTGACACATTTCTTCATAACCACGTGAGCTTTATGTGGATCTCATTGATGATGCCAATTATATTATAAATGTTGATTTTCTTATAACAAAACCTTAACTTGATACAGTTAAGGATGTCAATCAAGATTTTTAATCAAGTAATCATATATTAACATTAAAATGCCGATAATAATGGATTAACTTGCTTTTATAAGGACATCATTGCAATTACAACTAATAGATAGTATCCCCTTTATAAGTAGATATGCCATTACTTCTTTGATTATGCTCTATAAAGATTATGAGTTCTACGTTCTAACCACTTTCTTCACCTTTAGTTTTCTTTAATCTACTACCACTTTTGCTTGCAAATGTGTGATTGTGTGGTGATATTGTAAATAGGGATGTGATAAATTAAAAGGTTGGAAAAAGTTTGGGAAATTAATGAAAAGTATTCTTCTATGATTATGATTTTATAGTCAAAACCAAGCTTTACATAATTACAATGGAAATTGGTTTTTTTTTTTAAATTGAACTTCATTAAAAACAAACCGAACGGACTACTGTCTCCAAGACAGAGAAAGTAGCGGAACACCAGACAAACAAACAATAAACAGTCACGTTACATCAAATAAACACCAACGATTCCAATCTACTACCACGCCCTTAAACCTATGTTTATACCATAAAAAACCCAAGGACTTGATATCCGCCACCATACCCACCACATTGGGAGCTAAACCATTGAATATCTTCTCATTCCTCGCTCTCCATAGCCTCCAACACGCAATAATAATTATGCCGTGAAGAATCATCTTCTTTACACCCGACACACCACTATGGTCATGCAATCTAACAAAATCCTTAACATGAAAAACGAACGGTTTAGGAATGTTACACCACTTGGCTATCTCATCCCAAACTCCCAACGCCATAACGCAACCAGTAAGAACATGTTCTATAGACTCGTCGTACGAGTCACACCACACACAAAAAAGATTATCAATAACTATACTTCTTCGAACAAGTGCCAACTTAGTAGGCAAACGATCCAAGAACGCGCGCCACATAAAAATATTGCATTTGTTTGGCACCCAAGAACTCCAAGAAAAATCGAAGGGGGGAACATTAACCGGGGTACCGCGTAACCAACGTTTGACGAGAGGCACCTTGAACCCACTATTAGTCCCGGTAGCCCAAAACCAAGAATCATCTCTATCCTCCATGGAAACAGATTGAAGCAAACCCTCCAACAAGCTTCGTTCAGCCAATTCCTCAGCTGAAAGCGGAGCTCTAGACCACTCCCACACCACGACACGAATATCACCAACATACTTAAGGCGCACATTAATCACAACCCTTTTATTCTTCTCGAGAGCAAAAAGAGCCGGAAAAGAGACTCTAAGCGGCTATGTACCCAACCACCAATCTAACCAAAACCGAATTTGCCTACCATTCCCGAGGACCCCCCCCCCCCCCCCCCGAATAATACCATTCAAACCAACCCCTTCCACCTTATGTTTATTCCAAAAATTAGCGCAATTTTTCCACACACCCGAAAAGGCATTATTACAAGGCACAATACCCCAACTCCTCGAAGACCCATGGATAGCTATAACCACTCTTCGCCACAATGCATTCGGTTCGTTAAGAAACCTCCAGAGCCATTTGACTAACATACCATTATTATTAACCTCAAGAGGCACTATCCCCAACCCCCCGTCTTTAACACTTTTCGTAACAACCTCCCATGCAACCCAACTCATCTTTCGAACCTCGTCCGAACCACCCCATAAGAAACGTCTCATCAATCCCTCAAGATCACCAATAATCTTCTTGGGAGCCTTAAAAAGAGAAAAATAATATGTCGGAAGACTATCCAACACCGACTTAATCAACGTTAAACGCCCAGCAATAGATAAATTATTAGCTTTTCACTTCAAAAGCCGACGCTTAAACGAAGACACTACAGTCTCCCAATTCGTCACTCTATTCATGTTGGCCCCAACCTTGATGCCCAAATACGAAAAAGGCAACGTACCCTGTTTGCAACCGAGCTCAGCTGCCATGCCAACAATCTCGGTATCCTTGACACCCACACCATAAAGCACCGATTTGTGAAGATTAAACTTCAACCCTGAACATAAATAAAAAATACGAAGAATACGTCTCATATTAGTAAAATTAAAAGAGGACCACTCCCCCATGATCATAGCATCATCCGCATAAAGAAGATGAGACATAGATGGACCGTCATTAGGAAGCTGAACCCTATGAAAAGCACTAATGTCACACGCCTGCCTCAACATCCCTGAAAACGCCTCCATCAAAATAATAAATAAGAAAGGGGAAAACAGATCACCTTGAAGAATGCCCTTTTGACAACCAAATTCAAAAGTAGGAGACCCATTAACTAAAACCGCAGCTCTAGAAGAAACCAAAATACCACGAATCCAATCACACCAAACATCAGGAAAACCCATCTGCGCCATAACGGACAATAAAAACTCCCAATTCACATTATCATAAGCCTTATCGAAATCAATCTTGAATAAGAATATTTTCCTTTCCCTCTTCTTTGCCCAGGTAATGATCTCATTTGTCATTAACGGACCATCTAAAATATATCTACCAGACAAAAAGGCCGACTGATTCTCAGACACAAGACCACCCAAGACCGACTTCAACCGAATCGCCCAAACCATAGAAACCACTTTGATAATACTCCCAATAAGACTGATAGGTCTGAAATCCTCCAGATTCGAGGGGTCACCGACCTTAGGAATCAACGTAATAAAAGAAGATCTGACCCTCGGACTAAACCGTCTAGCCTCATGAAAATAATCCATAATAGCTACAAAATCAGGCTCGAACAAATCCCAAAAATGTCTAATGAATCTAAAATTAAATCCATCAGGCCCCGGGGCTTTATCCGCACCACAATAAAAAAAACCGCACGTTTAATTTCCTGAACCGAAAACTGGGCCACCAACCCTTCAGCCATCCCACCATTCAAAACACCCAACCCATAGCACCTAAGAATCGGGCGAGTACCCAAATTCTCCTTAAATTTTTTTCTGAAAAAAACGCATAACCTCCCTTTTGATAATAACCGGATTCGTCTCCCACCGCCCATTAACCTCCAACCCAGGAATATAATTAGACGCCTTTCGTTTATTAATAAAACCATGGAAATGCCTCGAATTATCATCCCCATGAGAAGCCCAATTACACCTAGCCTTCTGCTTCAAATCACGATGTGAAAACTCATCTAATTCACCAATACGACGCTTAATTTCAGCCAAGGACCACGCCTCATCCTCGGAAAGCGAACGAGTTTCCACAGCAAGATCAAGCTCATTTAACTCAACATTCAAAATACGGCGTTCTTCCAACTCACGAACCTTAACACCATCCGCCCACTTAGTAATATTTTTACGCAGCCACTTGAATTTTGATAATAAGACATAATCCGGGTGACCAACAAATAAACCCTCTTCTAAGGATTTGCGAACCACCGAATCAAAATCATCCCGACCAATCCACGAATTATAGAATCTAAACGATTTAGGCCCGAAATTTCTCGAACCTGTCTTCAGCAATAAAGGACTATGATCAGATTTATACCTTTCTAGAGCGATGTACTCAGCACACGACCACTCCATAAAAACCTCCCAACTCACAAAAATCCTGTCAATTCGGCTCAACTTATCACCTACAAAAAAACGTAAACCGCCTCCCTTTCAAGGAATACTCATGTAAATCCGACTCATCAATAAAATCATTAAATTCATTAGCCTCAACCGCATTAAAAATAGAATTCCGTCTTTCTTCCACAAATCTGACTGAATTGAAATCTCCAGCCACTATCCACCGCCCGTCCCCTTCCCCGACCAATCTTTTAATATCAGCCCACAATACACGCTTAGCATTAATATTCTGAGGAGCATAAACATTAAGCACAAAACAAGGACAACCACTACCTTTAATCACCCCAGAGATAAGAAGCCAATTAGAGTTTTTAACCACCCTATCCATCACAAACACTTTAGGATCCCAATTGGACAACAAACCTCCCGATCTACCCGTAGAAGGAACCCAATCATAATTAAAATCCCCAAACCCTCCAAAAACGGTCAATGGCCACCGTATCCAACGAACCATACTGCGTTTCCTGAAGCATAATAAAACTAACCTCATTCTTAGCCCGAAGACTACGAACCCAATCTGCTTTACCAGGAACCCCTATACCACGAATATTCAAAGACAACACATTCATTGAGCACCGTCTTGATAACCTTCGCCACGCAACGTCTCTTTAACATTTGAAACAATATTACCCAAGTTTTCCACCCCCAAAGCTGTACTCAACTCCACCGTTGCATTCGCCTCCACCTCTAGCACATTTTTTGTAGACATATCATAATTATTCACTTCAACATGACCCGAAGTGTCAACTGCACAATCCACCACACCGTTTGAAACCCTTTGGTTGAGATCAGGCGTCACAAACACGTCATCCCCACTCGCATCATTGCTACCTCCCGGCTCACTATTATTACATAAAATGCCAATCAACTTATCCAACCCAAACATGTCATTATTTTCCCTCGGTCTTTTCTTCGGACGCTCGAGAGAACCACTACCCTCACCCCTATTTTTAAACAACGTTTTACGCCTAAACTTCTTTCTACTATTTGGCACCACAGAATGAACCTCATGTGTATTATCCAAGCCGTCATTCATAGCAGCTCCACGAGAATTAGCGGCATCCCCACTTACCATGCCAATATTAATTCCACTCCCTTCATTACCCACAGCAGCACTTCCCACCTCCTCCTCCCGTAACACTTCGTCTTCCATCATGTGTTCATGAATGAAACCATTCTGCTGCATACAATCGGTAATCGGTTCCTCCGCTGGTGACACAGACCCATCGTCGTCGTCCACTACACACTCGGAAATACATTCACCAATATCTTCGTCGACCCACACCTTGAAAGTTATACCCCTCCAACTAATGTCCACCCGATCCGAAATACGGTGACATTCTTTGCTCAACACACCAATAAGAGCATATGAAAAATTATTGGCATCACCTGATAAAGACGCCGATTGTATGACATTACCAAATCGACTCCCAATCAAATCAAAGACGTGATCCAACGCCAACTGAGCCGGTACCCCATGAACTTGGAGCCACGCTATACGTCCCTCTTCCACAGAAGTAGTACCAGTCCAACCCTCTAGATATTCAAACCAAATAGACCATGACTCTTTATCGCTAAGAAACCCATCCGCATCCCGACTATCATAGAAAACCAAGACAACGGATAAACCTCCCAGGTACTTAACATCCAGCGACGTCCATCCCTTCTTTCAAACCAACGATTTCAACGACGTTAGTGTATTAAAATCCACCACCCTCCCCACAAGGGCACATCCGTTCCAATGCGAAAATCGTTCCACTGAATCATCCACTCTAATCACATCCACTTTATTCCGGTTTAACAATGAATCAACGAATGACCGACCATTACCAACAAACCCATTGGCAGATCCATTCCCATCAGTTTCCGCAGGCGTAGGTTTTGCATGGGGTTTCTCAGTTGTGTATGCCGGCTTCATGCCATCTACGGTAGCCGGCCTAGACACCTTCTCACCATCAACGAACCGAGCAATCGTAATAAACAACTTATACGAGCCAATCCACACATCCGATAACTCTTCCTCCAAACGTCTAATATCATTAACCTTTGAAAACGAAACGAAAGAAAACCTCTTACCCCATTTGTCTGGCTTCCGAGCGATGTACGAACCTTCGTATCGTCCATAACGACCCAACACCTCCTTCAAATCCTGGGAAGAACACTTTGGAGGGAGATTCGACATGAAAAACTTCGAAAGAACCTTGCTAGTACCTTTAACCTGCTGAGCATTCCGTTTGCCTTTCCGCTGACGAGGATATTCCCATTCTTCTGAATCCATCCGCCGAGAATCGCCCGATCCGCCGTTTGATCGCCCGAATATTACGGAGCGATTAGGGTTTTTTTTGTGTATACAAATACTTATGTGTAGCATAATGAATTTTCTAACTAAACTGTGTGTTTGACATTGAATTTGGTGATAGCTTATTTCCTTATTGGTTTTTTCAAAAAGCCAATAAGTTATATCAAACTAATTGTACTTTATATTAGGTCGTTGTATGTTTGTTGTGTATGTGTGCGTGATTGTTTATTGTTTGAACATGTTTGTGTGTTCGGATGGGCATGTTCTTGTTAGTATTTACGATAAGTAACAAACATACAAGCTTATTGCAAACATATGTATAGATCAACTATGTTAAATACATTTTGTTCATTATACAAAATGGCAAAGAAGATCACATATTGACAACTTGTTTTAAAGTATAAAAGCATAATCAGAGAACTATTTTGGATCCTTTTAATAAAAATTATATTTACTTGTTGTAACCAAACTATCTTTATTTAACAACAAATGTTACTTCCAGTCTATTTTACACCAATTATCAAAAACTACTTCTTTTGCACAATTTTGAATACGGGAGACTTCTCTCTAAGAGGTATGTGTCTACACCAAGTGAGATAGTCTCACATTGACTGTTAGTAAACTATTTAGTGTGGATTGTGATAGTCAACATGTTTTGTTACATTTGTGTGAAGTTAAATGTTTAAAATATATATTGTATAATATGCATTTTCATGAGCAATTTGATCATTTACATTTTCATTGTGACAAAACTTAACATACTTCTACAACATTATTTCAATCAATAGCAACTAATTTACTATAAAGTTCTATAAGTATGTCCTTGTAAGCATTATACTTGTCCTTGTAACTATTATGCTTGTTAATAATACTAGTAGGAATGCCCACGCGTTGCGGCGGGTGCATCTGTATTGCTCCTTGTGCATTGTGTTTGTTGGTTATTCGTTATGTTAAAGTAGAAAACAACGATGTATAAAATATATGTTATCAAAAAGTGAAACTCATAAGTATATCTTCTGAATATTTTAAATGGGTACATCACAATAGGTCGTACTATTCCTTACAACACCCTTAGATTGGCCCACGTCCTTCGGTGGGACCCTTTTATGTATCTCGAAGGCAGATAAGTATGCCATCATAGAGCGGTACTTAGCGTAGTGAAGTGGCGTTGTATCTCTTAATGACCATAAGATTGTAGTAGAAGTGATGTAATTACTAAAATGCAGTTTGTAGTGTGCAACATATTTCTATTATTTTAGGGCACCCGCGAGATGCAGCGGAGTCAATGATTTACATAGATACTCTCGTTTTATGTTAGTTTGACAAGCGTGGTAACAAATATATTGGACCAAACAAATTAGTAATCAATATAGTTAAAACTACCAAATCGACTGATAAGAACTTGTCTTCTTTTGGATATGTAAACAATTGGTGACTTCGTGAGATCAGAAACTTAAATTCTATTCCTAGAAGCTTATAGTAGCGGAGAAAACAAAAAACCATTGAGGAAGATGATGACATTGCTCATGAAGTATCTCTACCATATTTGCTTGTATAAAAGTCAAGCCTACATATATCGCTCACTTTAATGGGTTGAAACGTGTCATGGGTTGGGTGTGTTGGCAAACTTCAAGCCTACATATTCATTTGTGTGCAGAAGTGTCACATCATACCATCCTGCAGCCACATAAATTTAAAAGAAGATATAAATACATAATATATGATGTAATTTATTTACTATAAACATTGAAAGATATGTAAGTTATGTATGTGAAGTGTCACCACATTATTTATGTACTAAATACATGACAACTATTTATAAGACTTAATTTAAAAAAAAAAATATTTATAAGACTTTAACATTGATACAAACATAATAAAGACATGGAGGTTATGAATGTAAAGAGTCACCACATTATTGTTAATTTCCTCATCAATTTTATAATTATGTTTAAATTAATTTCTTCAACAATTTAACATTTAGGTAGAAAGACAATTTTACACTCTATATGACTTCAATAAGCATTGTACTATAAGCAATAAAGGTTGTATTTACTTAAATTTTGCGGGTATCCTTCACTGATGCTTTATAATATATAGTATAGAAGATAAAGATTCGGGTTGATTCATTAGTGTGAGCGTGAATTTATGGCGTTTTGATTTCTTATTTCTTAACACAAATAACATAAGTAACTAACACATAGTTAAGTTTTTGTTTTCTTTTTATGCTAGTGTTTAATTTATTTTATTAATTAGAATTAGAACTTAAACAATATACAATTGCCGAAAGCAAAATAATATTGTGAACCACACTTCATACAATGTTTAACAAGAACATTAAATAGATAAACAAATACCTTAAAAGTCTTAGAACAAATATAGTTTACGTATAAAGTTATATTTGAGCATGCATATATAGATTTATAGAGTTAACTATTTCATGGCGTTCAAGGAGACCATGTTGATTGAAATTGAGGAATGTCTCCGTACCCTTCTCCAACCATCCTCTCCATCATCTGTCCTTCATGTCCATTTGTTCCCTGCAACATCAGGTTTCATCCCATGCAGTAAGTGGAAGTAATATTTATAATATATTAGAAACGTATTAGCAAATCTAGAATGTTATATTTATAATTTTGTCCGTTGTATTTAGTTAACAATATATATGATTCAAGATAAACAACTTCTTAACAAGGATAGTTAAGAAAGCCACATGTCACCTTCATAGGGGCCATATCATCCAATTCAGTAGAGTTGAGGTCAATAGGTCATAGAACATCCTGGCTTCTGAAAGCTTCATGAAGAGAAACTAAAAATGCACAAAGAAGAGAAAAACTGTACTAATTAATTTTGAAAAATATTTTCTCATTAATAATTTTGAATATTGTTTGTTTATTGTTTTAATTGTTAGCTGCACAATTAAATTACCTCAATTTGATTCTGCAACGATCCAACATAGTTGATTATTACATCTAACATAACTGGCATTCCCATTGTATATAGCAAATAACTAAATTTAAATGGAGCAAAAAATGATATATTATGAAGATAAATTTTTGTAATTGTCAAAGAAAATATGAACAAGTAGAAAAAAAATGTATATATGTATATAAAGATTAACTTATATCTTTATACCTTGTAGTATCCGGGAACCATATCTTGCAAGCGTCTTAACTTCTCATTGATTTTTTTCTCTTCTCGTCTAATGAAGACATAAAATTTTTGGACAAAACAATGTTTCAAAGCATGAAATTAGCTCTAAGATTTTGTTTGGGGTTATGAAAAGACTATTAGCATTCAAGAAATTTATTATAATGAAGTATATATAATAATATAGATGGG
Source organism: Ambrosia trifida (assembly GCA_028751855.1). Lineage (NCBI taxonomy): Eukaryota > Viridiplantae > Streptophyta > Magnoliopsida > Asterales > Asteraceae > Ambrosia > Ambrosia trifida. Next base: position 36,955,099 of record CM054126.1, read on the forward strand.
GGTTGAAAGGTCTCACATTTAAGATGCATCATAAGTTAAGTTATATTTTGTGTTTTAAAAGTTGGACATAAGGGCATAATTGGGATAATATTTTAGGATGTGAGGTATTGGATTATGTTAAATTTACTAATCTACCCTCCTAAGTGTCTTAATTGTCACAACTATACCAATAATACCCTTAATTTTTTTGCTTAAATATGTTGTACATGTTGCTTCTTAAGTTGTACGGAGATGAAAATGACTATGTTGTACATCACTCCTCCTTTATAATGTGTATATATATATATATATATACTATATACTATTAGCATTCAAGAAATTGATTATAATGAAGTATATCTATACATATAATATTTAGGAGCAATATAGGACACTTGTCAATCATTTAGGCTCCTAGCATTTAATGGTCATCCCTCATGGCACAATGTGGTAATTTATAAAATTTTCTTTTTTTTTAATCAAAAATCGAGTAAAAATATAAAAACCCTTCTAAAAGTCACGGACATAACATAACCCTCATTCATCATCGCCTCCTCTAACCCAAAACCCTAATCATCAACTTCCAGCGGCGATTCTTCAAATCAAAGGATCTCTTGCCGTGTTCTTCATCAAATCTTCAAGGTATTCTCTCTTCTATTCTTATGTCAATCAATGGTCCTTCATATATGTGTTTTTTCTGATTTTTTTTCGTTTTTCTGCCTGATTTGTTTGTCGATTAATTTTTTTTTGTGTGTTTTGTTTGATTTCAATTATTTACCTTATAATACTTGCGTTTAAGTCTATTATTGGTCAGGTTTATTAATATTTAGTTTTAGGGTTCATGTTTTAGGGTTCGTGTTTTAGGGTTGATGATGGGTTACGGATCTGTGATTAGAGTAATAATAGGGGTTTTGATTACCGGGTATTTTATAGGGTTCAACTGATGATTATTATGGAAAATATGTTTTTGGTCTGTATTTAGCTTTAATGTTTTAGGTTTATGATTCGATTCAGGTTTTATAGAAACCTTAGAATGGATTGTTATGATTTAGTTTTTTATTAGTGGTTTATGTTTTAGGTATCGATTTATGTTTTAAGAAATAGTTTATTGGTTTGATAGTATTTAAGCGTTCTACTGAGATTGATTTTGCATTTATGTTTGAGGTTTGTAGTAAGGTTTAATGTTTTAGGTTTATGAATACGTTTCAATTAATGTTTTAAGGATAGCTAAGAAAGGATTCTTATGATTTAGTTTTTGATCGATTCTTTATGTTTTAGGTCTCGACTTATGGTTATGAATCGTACTTGATTGGTTTGTTATTCTTTAAGCTTTCAACTGAGAATGATTTTGCATTAATATTTTAGGATTCTATTAAGGTTGAATGTTTTAGGTTTATGATTAGGTTTTAATTACCGTTTTACATACATCTAAGAATGGATTGTTAAGATTTTTTTTTTTTATTAGTCGTTTATGTTTGAGGTATCGATTTCCATTTTTTAGGTTTCAACTGATTTTATGAGGTTTCATTCATTGTTTTACATACCTACAAATGGATTCTTAGCTCTGAAAACTTATAATCAAATGGTTTTTAATGTTTCCATTTACTGATTTATGTTTCATACTAACTCACTTCTTTCTAATACAGATTGGTAACTGCTTGTGTGATAATGACTTACGGTTTTTGGGTACAGTCAGAAGCCAACGATCGTATTTGCTTGGTAATATTTGATTTATTCATTTCATTAAAAAAATATTTATAATGTTTATTCATAAATATAAATTTCTTTATGAGTTGTAGGCTTTACCTGAGGAGTACACAGAATGGGTTAAAAAGTATAAGTATCCAACAGGTGATTGTACGATTCATACACTGGATGAAAAAAGATTTCGCGTTAAGGTCATGCATATAGCTGGGAAGTGGTTTATTTGTGACGGATGGAATCACCTAATGACTACATTAAATTACCCGTCAGTTTGCAACTTTGTTTTTCAATACGAATCGGCCATCAACTGTTTCAATATGATTACGTTTCATCAAGACGCTATAACTGCACCTGGTAGATTTTTCTACTGCAAGATTGATGACCCTCAAACTGATGAAGAACGTCTGGTATGTGTTTTGTAATATCATTTAACTACATTATATAACACACTGATCATATAGTAATATGTATTAATTTTTCATTCCATTTGTTGCAACTTATCAGCATGTCAGTTGCTTTGTTATGCATGGATTATACAACCGAACCCTTCCGTTGGAACCAATTATAGTCAACTCATTCCCAGGTCATGTTTTTAACTCCAAATTCCTCATTTAATTTGATATTTATTAAAAGCAAAACATCCATAAAACTGTATTGATTATATAGGTTATAATGCTTTATCATTCATATTGTATGTGAAATCTTAATTTAAATAAAGACTTTATTTCCATTTGATTGTTTAATCTCTTTTTGAATGATTAAAAGTAATATTAAACGGTGTTTGCTTCAGGTCATGTTTTCCAAATCCAGCTAGAAAACGATGGTGCTGCTACTTACATAACTCAAGGATGGCGTTATATGAAGGAGATTTTTGAGATAACCAAAGATCATCTGATTGTTTTTGAGATTTACAATGAGGTTTCTTTCTCAATTTGCAAATGTTTATTGTATTACTTTGTATTTGGAAAACATCACAATTAACTCTATACATTATTTTTCATTACTCTCTAAACTTTTGATTTTTGTACTTTGTTACACAAGCAGAAAACATATGACTTGACATTTTTTAAGAAAGGGAAGCTTACTCTTCCTCCCGATTTGTGGGAGGACGTTGACAATTCTGAGGATGATCATGGCGAAAAGGTTAATGAAGGAGATGATATGGATCATGAGGATGATCAATCTGCTGCTATCGAGGATGTAGGTTGTTGTGATAATTTCGGTGTTCTGGTTGTTTTCACAGTTGACAATCATTATGTAAGTTTCTAAAATTTAACTAACCGTATATTATAATCATATTTATGCATATGTTAGCTTGTTATTAATTTTGAAAATTATTTGTTATTTTTTAGTTTATGCAGGCCGAATTGGCAAGACAAAATGGTATGAACAGGCAGATGGGTTTGATAATTAAAGATGGTGAGGGTTACAGTTTGGGAGTTTCTGTTGGTGTAGATAGTTCGAGGTCAAGTAAGCGTTACTACATCAAAGGTATGTCAACCTTTGTTGCTTATAAGGATCTGCAGGCAGGTGATCAGATGCATTTCCTTTTTTTCCAGAATCGAGGTTTGTTAAAGCTCTCTAAAGTAGTTAGGGTTGCTGGTAATTAGTTCTGTTAGTTTTGCCAGTTTAGATGGTGAACATAACATTTTTGGTGGGTAACTTTTTGCACCTTAGTGGTGGTAGTTTTTTGAATATGGTTTACGTTTAGTGGTCACATACATTTCCACGTTTTACTGGTTTAGTCAACTTGGGTTTTTGGGGTTGATGTTTGTTATAAACAGTACTATTATGCTATGGTTTGTTGACAATACATATGATACTTAATATGATGGTCCTGGCAGTAGTCTAATATTCTAAATTTCAATGCAAATTAGTTTGAACTATGTTATCCATGTTTCAAGTTATAGTAATATAGTATAGTTACAAGCACTTTTTATGATGTATTGTTAGTAGTCGTATATATTAATGTTTTTTGGTTGGTTGCTAAACTATTTTTTAAAAAAAAGTTGTTATAAACATTAAGTTTTTAAACATTACAAAGTTTTAGTTTTTGCCGGATTAAGTTTTTAAAAGTAATTAAAGATTTCGCATCTTTGTAATTTATCAATTGTCATTACTATTAATTACTTTGGTATTAACAACAATAAGTTTTATGAATCATTGTTAACAAAGTCAAAATTTAAGAGTATTATTGGTAAATAACAATCCACATAAATGTAATGAGTTTCTTTTTTAAATATTAAAAACCGATGAAAGATTAACTAACACCGGTTTTAAAACATTCAACACATTAAAGCATTTAAAACCATTTTAAATGTAAATTTAATCTGGTGTTTTTTTTTTCGTTTTAAAATCAATGCTTTTCTATGTCATTTAAACTTGAGTAGACTTTTTAAATTTCCTTAAATGTAAAACTTTAGAAAATTTTGTTCAATTTTATATAATTTATTAAAAACCTATCATGGAAACATGTAAAATCATTTTCATTCTAACTTAAAAATGGAAACATGTAAGAATTGAAATTTACGATTTTTATTTAATAAACATTAAACGAAATTTAACTTAATCATGGAAACACTTAAATGTAAAATCATTTTCATTCCAAATATAAATTTACGTTATAATAATTCACTAATCTTTACTAAAATTAAATAAGTCAACACTGCTTATTACATGTTTACGTTACATTATAAATACAAAATTGATTGTTAAATTTTGATTAAGGTTTCGATCAATCAAATCTTCGTCACTTTGTCAGGTATCTGTATCACTACTCTTTCTAATTAGAAATTGCACTGTTAATTCATTTATGTTTAAAAAATTAAAGCGTATGTAATACCTACATTGTCAACAAAGTTGCAGCATTATGGATTGAAACAACATCACTTTTTTTTAAGAAATCACTTTGCGTATGAGTAAATACACGATCAAAGTTAAGGTGCTTAGGCTTTTGAAGAGAGCAAATCGAAAGATTCCCGGAGAAATGATTTCTCTTCATATGGTTCTGATGGCTGAACAGGTTATGTTTTTAACATTTTCGGTTTTTATTTTTTTAAAATTACGTTTTATTATTTCTCTTTAAGTATTCGTTTTTTACGTTTTTTTTTTTACGATTTGTTTTTTTATTCAACACAAAATGCAGTGTCTGTGAAGGTTAGTAGTTTAGTTAGTCAATCATGTATTCAGATTATATTTTAATGTAGTTTATTCTAACAATTTCCACATGCCTTTTAATATTGTAGGATTTTGTTGGAGAAAACACTGCTCCAGAATCATCTTGTAGAGTTAGTTTGATTCGTGATGAAGCTGAAGTAAAGCGTAGCTTGGACAAAGTTTATATGAAACGGAAGATGATGAATTGAATCAACAACTAAAGTCTTTAAGTCATGTAAGAAGAAATAAGCTAACAAGTCAGTTGACAAGACACTTTTCATTCTTAAGGTTGAAAAATAGGATCAATGAATCCTTTTTTGAACATTTATTTATTGTAAGGATTTTTATTTGATGTGTTTTGAGATTTTCTGATCATTTATGTTTGGTTTGTTTATGAGACAATTTTCATATAAATAAAATGTTTGTTGACATTTGATGTTTGTTTTTTAGTTTTGTAAAATTTGTACATGCTTGAATAGTTTTTTGTTATGCAACATATTTGTTGATACTTTATAATTGGAGAGTTTGATTATAATTTATTACTTTAGATTCAAATTTCGAAATTTAGTATTTTCGGAAAATTCAAATTCCATTTTCACGAAAATATTCAAATTCAAATTATTTGCATTCTTTAATTATGGTAAATCATTAAAAACATTTTCTATCTGTTTTAATTATACATTTAATACATATGACTCAATGTTGACCACAATTATCTATATAAAAGCCACTAAACTCAATCAAAAAAACATAAAAAGCTTACACAACAATCAAACAATCAAGAGAATTCCGGTTTGTTCTTTCGTGCGCGCTTCAGTCTTCTTTTGTACAAGTTCATTGTATGTCATTCTTTTCTTCAATCAGTCCATTTTTTAGTACTTTACATTGTTATTATATCTAATTTTTGTAGATAATGATTGATTATCTATAAAATTTCTAGAAAATCATTGATTATTTCTATGTTATGTTCCTTTACAATTTAGTTCTACTTCATTATTATTTAGGTTAAATGGGACGTAAAAGACTGTCTACCACCTCAAATGATAAACGAACACCGTTATCTAATATCTCTAACGGTAAACATATGTTTTCATCTTTATGAATCGTATACATAATATCATGCAAACAATTTATTTTTTTTCACAGTTATATCCAATGAACAAAAAATTAAGAATGCGGCCCAGTGTCGTAAACTTAGGAAGTTATATCTAGATGCCAAGAGAGGCAAGGTCAATAATCATAATAATGGAATAGAAAATGTACCACCAAGCGTACAATTTAACCGTGAGTCTATTGGACCTTCACACAATTATATGCATCAAAGTTCGTTGGTCCAATCAACTTTCAATTTGTCTACACCAGGTAAAATTTTGTTTCTCCACTCATTATTTTTATATCTTTGTATACCGTTTGAACTAGACATGCCTATTAATAATCAGATTTAATAATACGAAATTATTTTTCTATTTTGTTAAGGTCAAGTGCAACAAACTCCTCTGTCTAACATCTCAACTGGTATCTTTTATAATTTTCATGACATATTTTATGTTACTCGAAATTACTAATTTGGTTATTTTTTTGGGTAAAAGACTATTATTATTTAATAAATTTTTTCTATTCTTGAAGTCAAAAGTAACCTTTCCCATGATTGGCGAATTTTTGGAAAATTACAAGTTGATGCTAAGAGACAGAATATTAAGCAATCTGGAAATACTAATCCGTCAACATCCACTAACAATGTATTTTCACTTGATATATCTGCCTTTAGCTCAACCTTCAACACCCCATTTAATGCATCTTTTTCCGGTAATAGCTATCGTTTCCATTCAGTAATTTATAACATTTTATTAACTTTGTAATTTTTTTTTATCTAATCGTAACTTATTTTTTTACTTATTTATAAACAGGTTCAACCGAACGTACTCCTTTGTCTAATATTACAAACGGTATCATATTTCTATGTTGCTTACGTTTGTCTTTGTAATGTTATAACACTCTATAACTAAAAGTTTATTTACTATCTAAACATTACAATTTTATTTGTATTCATAGTGTCGGTGCATGATAGTAATAGACCAAATTCTGTCGAGGCTAGAACTTTTAGAAAAACACAAGTTGATGCTAAAAGACGTAAAGTTAATTCTGTTATAGGATTGCGGAACCAATCCATTGTTACATCTGGTACCTATTTCTTTAAATCCATTACTTATATAAAGTTGCTACTTTTATTAATGTTAAACATTAATTTAAAGTATTATATTTAGGTTCAGGTATTAACTTTGATAGACGCTCAAATGCAACATCTTCTGTTCAGACAACAAGCATGAATACATCAAGTCATAATTCCATGTTACCAGAATCTTCAATTTTAAGTAACTTAGAAAATTGCAGCAATGGATTACGAAGTAATCGACGTTGCATCTCACCTGTTCGCATGGTTAGTTTGTCAGACGAAGAAGATATGAATCCTCAACCCATGTTCAATTATCAATATAAGGGTGTCTCTAAAGGTAAATTTTATTTTTAATAAACCAATTACGAATTTATTACTTTTTAATTTAACGTAATATTAATTCTATTTATTCTATTCACAAGATTATTTGGATCACGGTGATCAAACGGTTGTATGTGAGATGTGTAACGCCAAACTGTGGAAATCGGAAGCTGGCAGATCACTACAAGTTAGTGGTAGAACATGTTACTATCTATGTTGTGGTTATGGAAAGGTGCAACTTCCAGATTTCAAAGAAAGCAGTGTCGATTATCAGAATCTTTTTAAGAACATAGACTTCCGAAGCAAGTATTTCTTAAAGCACATTCGAAGATTCAATTCTATGTTCTGTTCTGTTTTACTTCACTGGGAGGCAAGGTCGACTCAAATATTAATAAAGGCAAGGCTCCCTTCATATACAGGATAAGTGGTGAAAATTATCATGCCCTGGGTGGTCTTCTTCCTAATGATGGGACAAAACCAAAATTTTCTCAGTTGTATATCTATGACACTGAAAACGAAGTCTCTAACAGGAGTAAAATTTTCAGGTAATATTTTACAGTTTATTAAAATAAATTTTTACTTATAGTTTGTTTTTGCCATATAAAACAACTGTTCAATTTTTGAAATTTTAATCTATTTATTACAGTAAGGAAAAAGGGGAGTCTAACAAAATTGATGAACAACTTGATCTTGAAATCATTCAGTACCTTAAGTCGATGTTAGACTCTAAAAATCAGCTTGTGAAAAGCTATAGGAGTGTACGCGATCGATTTAATGAAAATTCTGAAGTTAACCTTAAGTTACGTCTTATTGGGAGGCGAACTAAAGATGGTCGACTATACAACTTACCAACTTCAAATGAAATCGCTGCACTTATACTTACAGACAATGATGATGAGATTGACAATCGAGATATTGTTGTGGAATCAAGAAAAGAAGGTCTTCAGCGGATAAGTGAACTTCATCCAAAATATTTAGCTCTTCAGTATCCATTGCTTATTCCATTTGGAGAAGATTGTTATAGGGTTGATATACCGCATCGTGAAGAAAGGAAGTCTAAAAAGAAAGTAGACTCAAAGTGTTCAATGAGAGAGTATTTTGCCTATCATATTCAGGACAGAGTTGGTAAGTTCTCTTTGATTTTGAATGCAAGGCGCCTTCTTCAACAGTTTTTGGTTGACGTTTATACTATGATCGAGAGTGAGAGGTTGTTTTATGTACGTTATCAGCAACAAAAACTTAGGTGTGACTCTTATTCCAGTCTTCAAAATTTGCATCAAAATGGACCTACAGATTTGGCAACAATAGGTACACCTATAATACTACCATCTTCTTTTACTGGTGGTGCACGTTACATGAGGGAAAATTATCTTGATGCAATGGCCATTTGTAAAAAGCATGGATACCCTGATTTTTTCATCACAATCACGTGTAATCCGAAATGGCCTGAAGTTAGAAGGTTTCTGAAGGATAAGAAGACAAATCCTGAAGACAGACCAGACATTTTAGCCAGATTATTCAAACTGAAGCTAGACTCACTGATGAAAGATTTACGTGATAAAGCAATATTAGGGAAGACTTCGGCAGGTACCATACATTAATAACTTTGAATCATTCTTTATTACCGTAACAAACTAATAAAGTTAGTGAATATATTTTTTGTTTTATGTTGCACTAACTTTTTTATTTACAAAATTTTAATTTTAATTTTAGTACTATTTATTTTTACAGCTGTTTATACTATCGAGTTCCAAAAGCGTGGTCTTCCTCACGCTCATATCTGTCTCTTTCTTAAAGATGAAAGCAAGCTTCCGACGATTGATCATGTTGACCGTTTAGTTTCTGCTGAAATCCCAGATAAGAATTTAGATCCTGAGTTGTTTGGTCTTGTGAGTGACTTTATGATTCATGGACCATGTGGACCTGAATATCCCAACTGCCCGTGTATGATTGATGGTAAGTGCTCCAAGAAATTTCCAAAGAAGTTTTCTCCGGCATCAATGATAGATTCAAAAGGATATCCGGTTTATAAAAGAAGAGACTCAGGAGTATTTGTTGAAAAAGGAGGTGCTCAGTTAGATAACAAAAATGTGGTTCCTTATAACCCAACACTTTTGAAGCGTTATCAAGCTCATATTAATGTTGAATGGTGCAACCAAGCTGCTTCAATTAAGTATCTATTCAAATACATTAACAAGGGACCGGACAGGGCTAAAATTGCTTTTGTAGAAGATGATGGAGAAGGTCAAGAAGTACAGCAAAGAGATGAAATCAAAAAACATTATGATTGCAGGTTCCTTTCAGCATGTGAAGCTTCATGGAGGATACTTAAACACGAAGTGCATTACAGATACCCTCCAGTGATTAGGCTTCCTTTTCATCTACCTGGTGAGCAAACTGTTGTATACGGTCCAGAAGAGCAACTTCAAAACGTACTCAACAAGCCATCAGTGTCTTCTACAATGTTTCTAAAATGGATGAAACTAAACCAGGATGAACCTGTGGCACGGGAACTGAGCTACATCGAAATCCCAAGTAAATTTGTTTGGAAACCTGATGAAAAAAATGGGATTTTCGAAAAACAGGTAAGGCAATTGGTCGTGTTCATATAGTTAATCCATCAATGGGTGAGGCTTATTTCTTGAGAATTCTTCTTAATAAGGTCAAAGGTCCCAAATCTTTTGCTGAGATAAGAACGGTGAATGGAAAAGTTTTACCAACATATCGAGATGCATGTTACGCTCTTGGCCTGTTGGAAGATGACAAGGAATATATAGAAGCTATTGAGGAAGCTCATTATACCGGTTCGGGATACTGTCTTCGTAATTTGTTCGCGATGATGTTGTTGTCTAACAGCTTATCTAGGCCTGACCATGTTTGGGAGAACACATGGAAGTACTTGTCAGACGGTATTATGCGTAGACACGAAGACGTTTTCCAAATTGAAGGTAAAAAAAATTATAATTCAACATTTTATTTATTTTACGTTATTATTAATTCTTTAATTAATAATTACAATCTTTATCGTTATCAGGTTTGTCTCTTCCTGATGATCAAATCAAGAACCTTACGTTGCTTGAAATTGAGAATCAGTTAATTCGGAATAACTCCAGCCTACGTAGGTTTCCTTCTATGCCTTTTCCTAATAGTGATTCGATTGCATCTGCAAATAACCGTTTAATACTTGATGAACTCAATTATCAAGTAAATACGCTGACTGAGGAATTTCATAGCAACGCACCTTCTTTAACAGATGAGCAGCGTTTAATTTTTTATGAAATAATTGATGCGGTTGATTTTAACAAAGGTGGGCTTTTTTTTGTTTATGGGTTTGGAGGCACTGGTAAAACCTTTTTATGGAAAACGATGTCTGCTGCCATTAGATGTAAAGGCCAAATTGTTTTGAACGTTGCATCTAGCGGTATTGCTTATTTGTTGTTATCTGGTGGAAGGACCGCTCATTCTAGGTTTCGTATACCTTTGAATGTTAATGAAGAATCTGTGTGTTCTATTAAGGCGAATAGCGATGAGGCAGATTTATTGAAGCAGACTAAGTTAATTATTTGGGATGAAGCTCCAATGATTCACAAACATGCTTTTGAAGCTCTTGATCGCACGATGAAAGACATCTTGAAATCAAAGGATTCGGTTAATTCAGAGCTGCCTTTCGGAGGTAAGGTTATGGTTTTGGGTGGTGATTTTAGACAGATCCTTCCTGTTGTTCCCAATGGTAGTAAAAGAGATATTATAAGTGCCTCAATAACCTCCTCTAAGATTTGGAATACTTGCAAAGTCCGTACGTTAACTAAAAACATGAGGTTAACATTGGGTAACAAGACATCTGAATCAGAAGAAATAAAGGAATTTGCAAACTGGCTTCTACAGTTAGGTGAGGGTAAAGTTGGTGCTTCAGTTGATGAAAATGAGGCAGATGTCGACATTCCAGATGATCTTCTTATAAAGCATTCATCAGATCCTATTTGTAGCTTAATTGAGTTCGTCTACCCTTCACTTCTTCAGCTTTACAAAGATAAAGATTACTTTGGTGAACGAGCAATACTTGCACCAACAAACGAAGTGGTACATGAAATTAATGACAGGTTGCTTGCATTGTTTCCTGGAGATGAAGTCGAGTATTTGAGCTCTGATAGTATATGCCAGATTGAGAATGGTAATAACCGTTCACAGGAAGATTTATATTCTCCTGATGTGCTTAATGGTTTGAAAATTTCTGGAATTCCTAATCGGAATTCCTAATCATCGATTAGCACTAAAGATTGGTGTTCCCGTTATGTTGTTGAGAAACATTGATCAACAAAATGGCCTGTGCAACGGCACCAGGTTACGAATCACCAGACTTGCGAAGCGTATTATTGAAGCCGAAATCATATCATGTGGTAACATTGGTACCAAAACTCTTATTCCTAGAATAAATATGATACCATCTGATAACAAGATTCCAGTCAAGTTCCAAAGACGCCAATTCCCAATAAGCGTATGTTTCGCAATGACCATCAATAAAAGCCAAGGACAGTCTCTATCCAAGGTTGGGTTGTATTTAAGAGACCCTGTATTCTCACATGGCCAGCTTTATGTCGCATTGTCAAGAGTTAAAAGCAGGGCAGGAGTGAAATTACTTATACTTGATGCCGATGGCCAAGTGAAGACTAAAACAAAAAATGTGGTGTATAAAGAAATATTTAATGATATTTGAATAGAATGTGTATTGGTTTCTTTTAAATCTTAATAAAATATTTCTGCTACATTTTTTTATATGTTTTACCACTCGAAATAATTGTACGTTGGTGAACCGCGTGTAACGCGGGCAAAGATCTAGTATAATAATATAGATGGGGGGTTGAAAGGTCTCACATTTAAGATGCATCATAAGTTAAGTTGTATTTTGTGTTTTAAAAGTTGGACATAAGGGCATAATTGGGATAAGATTTTAGGATGTGAGGTATTGGATTATGTTAAATTTACTAATCTACCCTCCTAAGTGTCTTAATTGTCACAACTATGCCAATAATACCCTTAATTTTTTTGCTTAAATATGTTGTACATGTTGCTTTTTAAGTTGTGTTTTATTGATTATAGATAAAGAAAGTTGATAAATCATTTTATTTACTACCTTAACTTTTTACAAAAGTTTTGACTGTCTTAGTTTTCTTATTGTAAACTTTTATAACAAACTAAGAACTGTTAATTAGAATATTATTAACAATGTATAATGATAATAAATTAAATTAAATTAATTATTAAAAAAAACAAGAGGCACTTATATATTAAATTAAATTGATTAATAAAAATACAAGAGGCACTTTGTTTCATAGGATTCAAAGAAAATAGAATTAGAACTTGAAACTTGTGTTTGTTTAGTTTTAGAAGGAATTGTAATTGAAAAATATTTCAACAGATTGCATTAAGGGAATTTAACAATTTTTTAACTCTAAACTACATTAAAAACCGAGCCATGTCCTCAAAGGGAGGACCGCCCAACTAACCCACTACAACATATACAACGGATAGTTCTTCCAATCTTTCCAAACAATATTAGAAATTGTAGACCTACTTGTCGACCAAAGAAACGCCATAGATTTCACATTACCCACCATGTCCCTCACCTTAGGATCCTGACCGTTGAAAATTTTATGGTTTCTAGCCTTCCAAAGCACCCAACATGTCGTGATAATAAAACCCTAGATAATCACCCTTCCTTGCTAATCGTCTGAAGCTTTTTTATGAACCGAAAATAGGTCTCTAACATCAAACACAAAGAATGGCACCATATTTCACTAGGAACCCACTGCATCCCAAACCCCCATCGACAATTTGTGGCTGATGAGAAGGTGAAAGACGGACTTGTCTTCTAACCAGCGCAACCCGAGTCGGGATTCTTTCCATTTCCGCTTAACACACCAATATATTGCATTTATTTGGAACCCAAGAGACCCGATTGAACTTAAATTCATTCGCTGTAGTAACATCCGGCCTTAGCAAAGTCTTTGCTGATCTATCTGTGAACACCCTAGTCAAGTCTCCGATCCAACTCCATATATCTTTACGCGTAGAAAAAACCATGGTGTTCATCAACTCAATGCATTCCTCCCATTGCCTAATCTGTATTTTTGAAGTGGGACATTGAATCCGATTCCACTCGTCAACGTGATCAACGGTGGTCGACACCAACCTGCTTGACACAAGGCAATTATTGTCCTTTTTCAATCTAAGGGGTTGTTTGATTGATTAAGTGCTGAATCATTAAGATGTCTGAATAGTTAAGAGGCCTAAATGGTTAATTGCTGAATCATTAAGTTGGACCTCTTAATGGTTTATTTTCTTGTCCCACATCGGTAGGAGAGTCTCATTAAGGTTCAGCCTAGTTCAGTGCTTAATAGTTCAATGCTTAATGGTTCAGCAACATCCCAAATCTTAATGGTTCAGCCATAACTATTCCATTCAGAAGCTAAAACAAACGCGTTGAATGCTTAATCATTCAACGCTGAATGGTTCAGAGCCTCATTAAGAGGCTTACCAAACAGCCCATAACTTAATTTATTGAAACTTCAAAAATGTTTATTAAACTTTGAAAACATGACAGCAATTGTTTACTGGTTACAACAGTTTTTATGCCAATTTAATCGTTGCTACATGTTTTTTTAAAAATTATAAATTTCAGAGTTGTTTATTTGTTGTGAAAAGTATCCTAGTAGTATGTAATTATGTAATTCATGTATGAATTTGATATGTCTCACGTAAAATGATCAAGACACTTTGTTCTTTTATGTGTTTTAGGTTTATGAATTTTAGTTAAAAAATGAAAATATAAGAAAAAAATCTCATACTTATACCTAATGTAGTAAGAACCGCTGGTATTAGTCAGTCGGTCGGTGGGGTACAGACTAGCAATTAATAGGGATTAATCGAAATTCATTGAATTGAAATTGTATACGTTATTTTTAGTTTTATATGTACATACACACATTTTTATATATAACTTTTTTAAGTAGACATGTTTTAACATGTTTATAGGAATTTCGCTGGAATTTATAGGTTTTAACCAGAATCGGTAAATTGCCCCCGATTTACGGCCGATTTGGACCAGACTGGATCACTGTTGACTGTCGGGGCCTAGCGATTTATTGACGACTAATCGGAGGTTAGACACAATTTTTACAACCATGCTTATACCAAACTCAGTGCAAAGTCTTACGGAAACAAATGATGTGTTTTTGGTTAAGTGGTTTTGGATATTTAAAGTCGAGAAAGATTGCCTTTGGAAGCAGGCTATTTTGGTGAGCCATAAGTCTAGATTATGTTGAAATCTCGTTCAATTTATTAAATATGCTACAAGTGCGTGGGGATCAATTGTTTAAGTGGGTTATCGATTGAAGTTTAGAGGTAAATCTTTGCTTGATATGTTTAAAGTTAGGGTGGGAGATGGTAAAGAGTTTCGATTTTGGTTGGATCTATGGTTAGGAGATACTACTCTTAAAGATATGTGGTCTAATTTATTTAGGGCCTGTTTGGTAGCCTCTTAATGAGGCTCTGAACCATTCAGCTTTGAATGGTTTAGCATTCAGCTCTGAATGGTTCAGCATTCACAATGTTTGTTTCAACCTAAAAAAATGTTCTGAATGGAATGGTTAAGAGTTGAACCATTCAGACTTATACGTAGCTGAACCATTCAACACTTAATCATTCTAAGTCTCTTAACCATTCAACCCTCTTAATGATTCAGCACTTAATCAACCAAACAACCTCTAACATGGAACTAAAAATTAGTTAACTCCTACTAACATGGAGAATTAATATAGTTAAAACCTTATAACTTAAACCATATTCACCTAAGAAGGTATCGGGATATGACATGCTACGATCACTATCACAACCGTCCAACCTTTCTTATTGCCAACGGTAATTGGAGCTTTCGAAGGATGAATAATACATTTTTTCATCTGACCTAGCTACGTATTCCGCACCCGGGACGATTTCGTACCCTTTTGCCGAATTTGGGACTTCTTGTGTCAGACGAAGGTTTGCAACAAGAGGAGCGTTTGATGTGAAATTTGTTTGGGTCTCAGCAATGTATAGTTTGTGAATTGTAGTTGACTTATGTGTAGTTGTACACTTAGTTCAACTCTTCGCGTGTCAAAGGATTTGAATCGTCACGTGCAAGGTATGAAGGTAGACGATTTGCAGTAGAGGGTTTGCACCCATGAAATCGATTTTGGTAAAAAGATAAGTTGAGACTATGAAATAGTTGTAAAAATGTTAAATAGAGATGTCGGAAATTTATTTTGGTTTTTCTTAATTAAGAGTCATTCTGATTGTTCATTCAAAACAACATAACGTAACAACAGTCAAATTCTCATTGAGAAACACTTGTCGGTTGCTATACCGAGTTTCCCTACCCGGAACACCGACAACGGTGTCCCCAATCAGCTAAAAGTACCCCATTTTGAAAATAATTTTAAACTCCCAAACTTAAAAGAAAAACTTTGTTTTGCCATTAGACTAGCTGTTGTAAATGTGCGAGCAGCACGACGCGAACGAGGTTTTAGTGCCCGTGCCTACCTCCAGCCACAACAGCCCCACGCGAACAGTCCCGACGCGAGCACAAGCGACGGTGGTTGCGTGGGTTAACGGGAAAAATGACATTTGGTCGCGCCATTACTCACCCCCAACAACAACGGGTTAAACGACCGGATTACTTGATAGTCACGTTGGTGGCTCGCGTCCGTTCGCTCCGCGTCCACAATAGATGGGCTTACATGACAATTATTGGACCTTTTATTTTATTATTATTCATTCCTACATTTATATACACATCTTGTATCTATTCTCTCTCTCTCTCATCTTCCAAAAAAGATCGTTTTCTCCCACTCCCCTACAGTCTTGATTAGACCCCATCTGATTCAATCATCTTGCAGAACAATAATCAGCAGTAAAGGTAACACCTTTGTCACACCACCAACGTATATCATTAATACATATTATTATTATTAATTAATTAATATTACTAATAATAATAATAGTCCAAGTTTGACTTTTTTCTTGATCCTGTACATGGGTTTTTGCTTGTATGCACATATGTTTCTGGGTTTGTAAGAATATGTTTAAATCTTGAATCTTTAGCTTTTTTAGGGTTTTGACTATCTTTCTTGATTTTGGGGTTTATATGTTGACCATGAAGATTTGATTTGCCTGTTAAGTAAATTGGAGTTTATAAAGTTTATTTTTAAGTTATAAATTCTCATCATTTTTAAATAAAATGATGTTTTGGAATCCAAAAGACAAATTTTTGGTCAGTTTTATACATTGTTAGCCATAGTTGACCAAGTTGACTTTTTATGCAATCTTTAGATAAGGATGGCTACTTTTGTTTTGGTAAAAATTAGGATCCAATTCCATGCTAACCAATGAGATAAGATAAAAGCATAGTTGTTAAAAGCCACCGCCTCTTGCGCCTACGCCCACTTTTTAGGCGAGGCGATGCATTTGCGCTTTGAGTCGAGAAAATTATGCTTTAATTCTCCAGGGGATGGTTTAGGCGCAGATTTCATCTAGATTCCCAAATTACGGAGAGTTTCCGGCCAAGTTCGTTAAATTATGGCTAGATTCTAGCCATATTTCTACTTTTATCTCAGGAAAACTTCTTCTATACACTAATACATTAATATTTTAAAACTTTTGATACTAACTAGATCAAAACTAGTATTATTTTAACATATTTTTACTTTATTTTCTTTCTTCACTTTATTTTTTTTAATCTTAGGCCCTCGCTTATTTTGCGCCTCGCGCCTAGGCCCCTGGCGAGGCCTATGCGCCTTGAGTGCGCCTAGCGCCTTTGATAACTATGGATAAAATAAAAGTTAAAGCGCTCTTATGCGGGCGTGTAGTCTTTAAAGGCGTTAAAGGCGAAAAAGAAGCTGGATTTGAAACTGAGACTAGATAGACTCAAACGCTTACCACTGTGTCGCTCCTAAAAAAGTATTAGTGATTAAAAAACTTGATAGATTGGTGTTTTAAATGGACTTGAACTCACAAGCTAAGGCTATGGATTTGACAAGTCATAGTATGAATTATAATGGTCAACTCAATATGGTTTATTGTATTAATTATAAACTGACTTACTTTGTAAATAAATGTCACTAAATATATATGAACTTTGTTATTTGAAATAAATGACATTATGTTCATTTTATGATGTTCTTTTTTTGTTTTTGTGAATCAGGGTTGGATTCACAATGATATGTTCAATCAGCTTTGGATATTAATCTTTCAAAACTGATATGAAGTTGGTAATGATTGTGACCAAAGCGAGCGTCAAAATCTTGTTATGCCAACAACTATCATGTGATTGAAGCCCCTAGAGCACATCTCGGCCGTTAGATAAAGATTTGAAGATTAACATAACCGTTGACTGGTCATTGCATGACTGCAATTTTCTTTCGCTAATTGGTGTTATTACAGTTATTCTGAAATGGAGACAAATGATTTGATAACGAAAACTCAGCCAAACATGATGCCTCGGCTGCTTCCAGCTGTTTTACCAGCTGTGTTTATTGCCGTTACGTATGTTGATCCGGGAAAATGGGTTGCAGCCGTCGAGGGTGGGGCCCGTTTCGGGTGTGATCTCAGTCTAGCTATGCTTGTTTTTAGTTTGGCTGCTGTTCTCTGTCAATACCTTGCCGCTTCTATTACTGTTGTCACAGGGAAAAATCTTGCTCAGGTATGTTTTTTTTAGTGTTTATGCTTGCGGTTTGTGGGATTTTTACGGTTTTACCCAAAGTTTAAAAGAACGGAAACGAGCCTCGATGCGAACCGAGGCGTAAGCTCGAGGCGCAGTAAAAAAATAAATATAAAAATTATGTGTGTATAAAAAATAAAATACTTGACCTAGAAAAGTCTAAAACATCAAAAACACACATCAAAAATAAAATAATTGACTCAAAATGTCTAAAACACCAAAAAAAAGCACATCAAAAACACCCTAAACCACCTGAGGCGCACATTTTCTTAGCGCCTCGGCCCTTAGAGGCGTATATACAATCTGAACCCCATGAGGCACGCCTCAAACTCGTTTTCTTAGAGTTTCGACTCGAGGCGCGCCTCGAGGGGTACGCCTCACCCGTTTTTTTAAACCATGGTTTTACCCTCATATATATATTTCTTGTGTATTAAACAAAAAAAGTTGTGTACAGATCACCTCCCCTAAATATTCAAATAATCATAAGCATAAGTTGTTTATACCGCATTAATAGGTGTGGATTGTTTTTTCATTAACCGAAATACCGAATCATGTTCTGTTTTTATATAATGATGCAGATTTGCAGTGAGGAGTATGATACGCTCACATGTATAATCTTGGGAATTCAAGCAGAACTATCAATGATCGCTTTAGACCTTTCAATGGTAACGTCTACCCCTCTTTGTTACCCTCATTAACTTTACAATCATCATATATGTTTATAAAAATATTGTCTACTTTGTAAGATTTTGGGAACTGCACACGCGCTAAATCTTACGTTTGGCATCGGGCTCTTCACTTGTGTCCTTTTGACTTCTCTTGACGTGTTTTTATTTTCGGTTGTCTCAAAGTATTTGGTAAGTTCAATCTCCTATCTCATTCTGCGTCGTTTCTGAACATCTGCGTATTTCTTTCATTATTTGATACGACATATGTTTTAGGAAAATGGGAAAGCAAAGTTCATATGCATGTGGTTGGCAACCGTTGCTTTGTTTTCGTATTTTTTTGGGGTGGTTACAAGTCAACGCGACACACCACTGTCAATGGGCGGGATGCTTACAAGTTTTAGCGGCGAAAGTGCGTTTGCATTAATGAGTCTTCTTGGTGCAAGTATTATGCCACATAATTTTTATCTACATTCATCTATAGTGCAGGTATGTTCATCTACAGGAATACCGAATACGTATGGATAACTTTATATTTATTTTTTATATAAAGCGCACTTTTTTGGCAAAAAAAAGCGCTTTTCGTACATGGGGTGTTTTTGTGGTTCAAAGTCTTATACATATAGCTAAAAAGGTTATACATTTAAGTTAAATCATATATAAACCTTATTTATATCTATATTTTGGGGTAAGGATGTTAAAAACCTATACGATATATAGAAAAAAATTATATAATCGTCTTGCGCTTTGCGTACGAAAAGCCCATCGCTTTTGCGCTCTGCGCCTCGGTTTTAGACCTCGTCGCTTTTGTGCGCTTCGCGCTTTTTAAATCTGTGAATTTCTGTACATATTTGCTTTAATTGTGATACATAAGACAAGTGCTTATGCGGTATGCAGTTCTCGCAGTTTTATACTCAAAACTGGTTATGTATTGTACGCAACCCTGTATACCCTAGCTTCTGACTGTTCATATCTTTGCAGCAAAATCAGGGACCGAAACAAGTTTCAAAAGGAGCCTTGTGTCAAGACCATCTTTTCGCCATTTGTTGTGTTTTCAGTGGCATTTTTGCAATAAATTACATTCTCATGAACTCGGCAGCAAATGTGTTTTACAGCACGGGCCTCGGTCTGCTTACCTTTCAGGACGCCTTATCGTTAATGGACCAGGTTCCGGTGCTAAATACAACTTTTTTTATTTTTAACTCAGTTTCTTTTATACAAAATTATTAACCATTGACATCTTGTTGAATAATTAGTTTTAAAATCGGTTCCAGGTATTTAGGAGCCTTGTGGCGCCTTTCGCTTTATTTCTTGTTCTGGTTCTTTCATATCATACAACAGCGCTGACGTGGAAATTCGGCAGTCCGTCGGTTCTCCTTAATTTTTTCAAAGTCGACATTCCCGGTTGGTGTCATCACTCAACAATCAGATTAATATCGTTAATTCCCGCACTTTTATACACGTGGCATTCGGGAGCCGAAGGCGCGTATCAACTTATGCTATATACTCAAATTATGGTGGCGGTTGTGCTCCCGTCATCAGTGGTCCCGCTTTTTCGTGTTGCATCATCAAGATTGATAATGGGTGTGAATAAAATCTCTCGGTTTGTTGAGTTTTTAATTTGGGTTACGTATATCGGGATGCTCGGTTTGGTGATTGTGTTTGTTGTTGAGATGGTGTTTGGAAACAGTGATTGGGCAAATAATCTGAGGTGGACAATGTGGGTCCCATACGTCTTCGTTCTTGTGACTGCGGTTGTTTCGGTCTCGCTTGTGCTTCGGCTTGTTATCACACCTTTGAAATCTTCAACTTCCCGACCCGATGTTCAAAAGTGGGATAATGTTCAAGAAAATGTTCCCGAATCATCGTTTATTAAAGAAAAGATCGAAAACTATGGAGAAACTCAAGAAACGAAGCGTACACACGATTTTGATTCTAATTCGGCTGGTGAGCTCAATTTGCCTGATGAACTTCTCGACTATGATAACGGGCCTCGTTTGACTACCATTGAAGAAATTACTTCTAATATTACGGAACCATTGCAGCCCGATGAATCACCGAATATAGTGGAAAATGTATCTAGCCCTGCTGTTACAGTCTTGAAAAAAGATGATGATTTGGTTGAAAAGACGTTGAGAATTGATGGAAACATACGTATTGTAAAAGAGCGCGAATGGGAGCCCGAAGAACCAGCAAAACTTGTATCGGGAATAGGAACGATTAAGTCTCCCTCTAATGGGCCGGGTTCATTTAGGAGCCTTGGCGGGAAAACCGACGATGTCATGAGTGGGCCGGGGAGTCTTTCAAAGGTAGCAGGGTTGGGTCGGGCTGCCAGACGTCAGTTGGCTACAACGCTAGACGATTTTTGGAAACTTCTTTTTGACTTGCACGGGGAAATGACACAAGATGCGAAAACAAACAAACTCGATAAATTGCTCGGTATTGATTCGAAAGTGAACTTAAAGGCGAGCCCGGTTATGTCAAAACTGCTGAACCCGGAAGTAGATCCAGTTTACGTGGAACGGGGGTTAACTTTGTTAACCAGCTATCAACAGTTACTTGATGCATATGCGCAAAAGCCGACCCTAAATGTGATGGATGCCGAGAAACGTTACCATAGTTTACGCATACCACAAGCTTCGGGCCCGTACCTTGATCAGCCTGCTACGTTTCACGGGGGTGAAATCAAGTCATATATAAATCAAAGCAAACAGAATTCTGCTTACCTTCAAAATCGGGTTGAAGCGGTAACTTCTAAGTCGCCCCCACTTGTTTCATCGAACTACAAACACCCGGTTTCCATGACGAAAACCCAACAAAACGGGTTACGACCCGTGAAGCCACCGGGTTTTCCGGATCCAGTTGTGTCCAGGAACAGCTTGATGCAACCGGAACGAACGTATTACAATTTTCAGCCCGCGGTACCGGTTGAGAACGTACAGGAGAAGAAGTATTACAGCATGCCGGATATATCCGGGCTCCTTCCGAATCGGGTTTCCAAGATTTTACCTGAACAGTATGCCACTCTCGGGCAATCGGTTTATCCAGGCCCGTTAAACAGATCCGGGTCAATTTCTGGTTACGGTGGTTTGTCATATTCGAATTTATCACGGGACGCAGCTGCTTACCAACCGGTTTCAAGTTATAAGTCAGGGTTAGGGTCGGACACGTGGTCCATGTGGTCCAAACAACCGTCCGAACATTTTGGTGTAGCCGAAAAGGTAAGCCGTGGGTCCGATACGAGCACTCAAGAAATCGCTACACCTGGTTTGGATTCTGAAGCAAATATATTAAAGTCTTTTAGGCTTTGTATTGTTATGCTTTTGAAACTTGAAGGGTCTGAATGGTTGTTTAAGCAAAACGGGGGATTCGATGAGGATCTTGTGGACCGTGTGGCTGCTCGGGAAAGATTTCTTTATGAAATTGAGGTGAATCGGGTGGCACGTGGTGGCGGAACGAAGGTTGATGAAGTCGAGTATAATAAGTATCTTGTGACATCGGTTCCAAACTGCGGCGAGGAATGTGTTTGGGGAATCGGATTGATTAAAAGCTTTGGTGTTTGGTGTATACATAGGATTCTTGAGCTTTCGCTTATGGAAAGCCGGCCCGAGCTTTGGGGGAAGTACACCTATGTTCTTAATCGTCTTCAGGTAATCTTTCGCGTTAGCCTGACCCGTTTTGACCCAAACGAAAGCCACCCGTTTAGTATTTTGGTTCTTTTTAATTTTAACATTTTCGTGTTAGTAAATTTAAATCGTGGTTTTCGCTTGTTTAGGGAATAATCGAGCCATCATTTGCTAAACATCGTGTACCGACAAGCCCGTGTTTCTGCCTTCAGCTTCCGGACTCGTACCAAAACCGATCATCACCGTCCAAATCCATCACCAGTTTGTCACCTCTGGCGAAAAGGAAAGGGAAATGCACCACTTCCGTGGATCTCTTGGACATTGTCAAAGATGTCGAAACCGCCATCTCGGGCAGAAAAGGCCGTCCCGGTACTGCAGCAGGTGACGTGGCGTTCCCGAAAGGGAAAGAAAACCTTGCATCGGTCCTTAAACGTTACAAACGACGGTTGCAAGCTATAGCCCCAGACGGGCTTAGCAGGAGCCCATAGGCTCCAGGCTTCTTTGGTTACTATTTAAATGAATCTTTTATCGGGTTGTTTTGATTTTCATAAACAACCCGATATTTCACTCTTTTTTACCTTACAGGTTTTAAGTTTTGTGTTCGGTTACATTGCGTCCAAGATGAAGGCGATGGTGATGACGCGAATGGTCAGATCGCAAGAGAACGAAGCGTATGAAGTAGAATGATGGAACTTTTTTTAGTAGATCCGAATCGATGTCGTTTGTTGTGTAAATATTTTTATGCTGGCGACAGGATGGTCTACTATCGAGATGAAATGATCGTTGTGTTTTGTTTGTTCGTTTGTTTTTCGCACATAGATACATATATACATTAAACCGAATGCTTTGGTATCGTTTTAGTAATTACTATGAGCGCGCATATCGTTTATAAGACCTTCAACGTTTGGTCCGTGAAAGAATGACCTTCATCGTTAGGACCTGTTGAACCTTCAACAGTGACGGAGCTTGAAAAAAATTTCAGGGGCTGAAAGTCACGAGACCCTTAAACCAGGAGGGGTCGGACACAATACGTATAAAATTTTCGGACGAAAAAAGATAAATTTACACTGCTGAGAAAAACGGTGGGGGCCATGACACCCCGGCCCTTGATGAAATGAAAAAAAAGGTTCGCTATTGTAACGACAAAAACTGTTTTAGTATATGTGGTCTTTAACCACCCACCCTTATGGTGGAGTGGTATCAGGTGATGAGGGAGAGACACTTGACTTTTGTGGTCATGGGTTCGACTCCTGAGCCAGCCAGGTTTTACCGGTTAGCTACCGTCGTGTCTTCAGGCGGGTATGCGGGCCGGGTTTTTCCCTGGAACTGGCACACTGGTGGGCTAGGGGCTCTCATGCGTGCGGGTTGAGCCGCCGCGAGGCTCGTGAGTTCGGCTCCGAGTCTGTGAGCTTCCCTTTGCCAATGGGGGCCGCGTACGAGAGTACCTAACGATTCTTTAGTTGACCGTTCAAAAAAAAAAAGTATATGTGGTCTTTAGGGAAGGGGTTCATTTATTGGACTAGACAACGATGACGAGGTGTACAATTTATGGGGATGAAGAAGGTTGTTGGGTCGATTTGTGGTCCCATCGTCGGAGATTATTGTTGGCGGTATAGGTGTTAACGACATTAAATTCTTTTGATTTTAAAAACAAAATAATAATAATAATAATAAACCGACATGAATTCTGATAACAAAAAACCCTCTTAACACTATCCGCTGTGGCCTGCGAGCGAGTAGCCGCGAGCCACAAAGCAATCCACGTGGCTCGCTTGAACCACAACACACCTGGGTGAACGGTGCTGCGAGCGAGCTGAAGCGACCCGGCTCGCGTCTTATGGCGAGGGCTATTCTAGGTTTTTTTTTATTTTATTTCTGTATTTGGTATTTGATGAGAGTGGAGCCCGCGAGCGAGTAGCCGTGAGCCACAAAGCAATCCACATGGCTCGCTTGAACCACACCACACCACACCAGGGTGAACGCTGCTGCGAGCGAGTTGAAGTGACCCGGCTCGCGTCTTATGGCGAGGGTTATTATGGTTTTTTATTTTATTTCTGTATTTGGTATTTGATGAGAGTGGAGTTGTGAGGGAAGAGAAGATTGTGTAGAATAAAATGAGAATGAGTTTCGTGATATGTGTGGAGTTGCAGACAAAATGATATGAGGAAGATGATTAAAATAGTAAATATAGTAGAGATGATGGTTATTTTTGTAATTAACCATATCTTGTCATTACATATGATGTACAATTTCTTGTCAAAATATAAATAGTTTATATTATAAAATAGATATGATTTATATTTTTATTTTGAGATCCAGCTGTTGTTAATGAAAGTTATTGTTAAAAAAAATTTATATTTATATTTATATTTATATTTTCTTTTTATTATTATTAATCTTTTTATTATTATTTATTATTTTTATTTATTATTTAAAAGTTGGATAGTGTATTTTAATCTTTTTAATTTTTTGTAATATAAGTAATGTTTTTTATTTTGTTTATTAATGTTTAAAATAATAAAGTTTAAAAAATAATAATGTATAAAAAATGGTTAAAGCTGCTGCTCACCTCTAGCCACAACAGCATCAGGTGAGCGACCAACAACTTTATCAAGCTGCCAACTAAGCGCTGACATGCCGCAATATGAGAGGATAGAGCTATGTCTCACCTCTAGCCACAACGGACGGTGTAAACATAGAGTGGTAACAAAACATTTAATTTAAAGTCAACCTTACTAATTGTTAATAAAAAACAATCAATTACAAGTAACACGTAGGTAAACGGGCCACAAGCTGCGTTGCTACCACTTTTTTGTATTGCAAAACCTACTCTATTGAAAATAAAACATTGACCCTTAGCATACGGAGAATTACTTTGCACAACTTTCCTCACACGATCAAGGAGCTTGATTGTTTGCGGGGCCAACGCTCCAAAGGTATCAAAAGCGAAGAGTTAGTCGCCATCAAAAATTTTGACTTTAAAGTGTGACTAACTAAATTAGGTAAAGGGAAAATGGCGAAAATGGCCATTGCCCAAGACCTTTTACGAAACTAGCCACCTCAGACGTCTTCGGAGAGACAGTTCCACGGTTCCCGACTTCTGATTCTCTCTCCTACGGACCAATGAAACCCAGCCACATGTCCGACAACCTGCGAGACGACTCCGAGACGTCTCGGGATGAGGGAAGCGGCACAAGGGAAAATGGAAGGGCCGTTTTTAAGTCGTCTCGGGTTGAGGGAAGTCTCAAAGTCGTCTCGGGAAATGGGACGAGTGAGACGACTTTAAGTCGTCTCGCATGTTGTCGGACACGTGGCGGGGTTTCATTAGTTCGTAGGAAAAGAGAATCAAAAGTTGGCTGAGAGACTCGGCAACCGTGGAACCGTCTCTCCGAAGACGTCTGAGGTGGCTAGTTTCATAAATGGTCTCGGTCAGTGGCCATTTTCGCCATTTTCCCTTAGGTAAATGTCTTGAATTAGAATTTATCATAACTTTTGTACAATACATAACATGGTCTCCGTAAACGTCAGCGGTAAGTAGGCTAACGTGGAGGAAAGATTTGAATTGAATATAAAGAGGTTCTTCAACAAAATGATCAAAAGGGTGTTGATGAATTGAATCTTCTTTTTTTAAAGATTTGAACTTGACCATCATCACATGACTGCTTTGTTGTTTTTGCTTGTGTCTTATCTGCTTCTTGTGAAAGAAGAGTGTCATATGTTGTCGTTAAGGTTGCGCCCTGCTGTAAATCTTAAATGTTTGGAATGTATCGTTTGTGGGTCGTTTGCAGGATGGGCGTTGTCACATTTATTTGGGAAGTTGTTTGCTTCCGCTTTTCAGTCTTTTATAATGGAGGTTTATTTTATGGTCGCGTGGCTTCTGTACTTTCTTTCTGTTAAATCAAAAGACGCTAGTTCTAGTGGAACGCCATTTGGTCAAACAGAGCTTGAAGATGTTAGATGATTCGTGTTGTGTAAGTTATCATGATTCGTGTTGGTCAAACAGAGCTTGAAGATGTTAGATGGTGGTGGCAGCGTGATGGTTTTAGACCCGTGAACGGGCTGTGAAGATGGCGTCATGGTGGTTTTTATTAATATCGGTTACATTATGAAAATAGAATGTATATTTATTGGTAATTATTATTTGTAATTATGAGGTAACAATCACTCCACAATTTTAGCTGAGTGATCTCATCCTTGTACCTTATTTATTCGCATGATTGAATGAGAAGCAGACAAGGAAGTTTGACCAAACTTTACATGGTATCAAGCTTTATTTTCGGTCCTCTCGCCTAAATTTTTTTTCTTCCGCCGCTGCACCCTGTATTTTCCGGCTGCCCCTTATTTCTTCATCTTCCCATTCATTCTGTTCCTTCCTTCATTGATTCTAAATCCATTCACCCAGCCCTCACTGTTAACAACATTAAATCCCACATCCCCATTCTTCTAGAAAAAGACTCACCTCTTTACACCACATGGAAAACCCTTTTTCAGGTTCATTGTCAAGCATACGAGGTTGCTGATCATCTCCTACCCAAACCGGCAGCCATACCCACCCCTCCAACCTCCTCCGACCCATCTGATGTTGCCAAAGCAGAAGCCGCAGCCGCTGCTGTCACACCCTCAAAATCCACTTGCGGGGTTTTACCGCGAGGCGCATGACAAACCAGGATCCAAACCAACGATCACAATAAACAAGTCTAAATGAATATAAATGCAATTTCAAAACATAGTTTAAAATCCCGTTTACAGCGGAAGCTTATTCAAAACAGTATCTCAACAATGAAATAATAGTTCAACGTTCAAAAGACCATGCAACCCTAGTTAGACGCCGTGCAGACGCGTGCGCCCTAGTCCAGTCGTGCTACCTTAGCGACCTGAGAAAACATGTAAAAGTTTACGTCAGCACAAAAATGCTGGTGAGTTTACAGGTTTTGTATCCAAGTACCAAGTCCACCTGTCCATACTATAACAAATCGAAAACCAGTATACGCTAGCTAGGTGTACGTTTTGTTACTACCACGATTGGAAAACCATTACTAACTCGAATACCAGATGTTGTGCCCGAAAAGTACCAAATGTTCCTGTTGTTCCTGTTTGAGACAATATGCACTCGCCCGGCCCTCCAAGCCGACGAGCGGGGTTGGTCACTCCCAATAGCGCTATTCACATTTCCCCGTTGTGCAAACCCGCACATTCATGGTTCCCCCCGGGACTTCCAAAGATCGTGTAGTACACAATAGAAACCCATAGTATGACAGTAATTACCAAATAATCGTTTTAACACATGTTTTCTCCCCCGAAAGTATATAACCAGTTTAAAAGAGGGGCCGTAAACTCACCTTAAGTTGCGTTACTCCTTAACCCGAGTAAACTCAGCTGCTATGCTAGTCCCGTAAAGCGGCGACCTAACATACGACAGTTACAAGTACTTAGACTAATAACCCGCAGGTTAATTAGTCCCTAGATGTCCAGAGCATAACCAAGTTCGTTTGAAAACACCGTGACTGTTTAACTGACCCAAAGTACAAGACTCGACATCCCATTGGTGACCCGAGACTCCCCGTGTTATGTTTACGCTCCACAACATACAATAACGCATTCACACTTAACATACGTTAACGCACAACAAGTTATAGCACATAGTTCACGTATCACCGAATTACATCCAAATATATGTTACCAAGTTATTAGACATGTTACGGGGTTCCTAGCATGTTACTACATGTTAAATCGGGTCTCGGAATGCTAATTTACACTTACAGCAGCAGTACACGCGATTAGGAAAAGTCAACTAGCATTTAGGTTGGTCAACTAGCAATTAGGAACCCTACTCGCCTCTATTATAGGCGATTAGGAGCTAATCACCTGAACTTACTAGCAATTGGGGCTAATCACCTGAACTTACTAGCAATTGGGGCTAATCACCTGAACTTACTAGCAATTGGGGCTAATCACCTGAACTTACTAGCAATTGGGGCTAATCACCTGAACTTACTAGCAATTGGGGCTAATCACCCCTAATGTCACACGAGTAGGCCTCTACTCGCCTGAGTTATAGGCGATTAGCATCCTACTCGCCTATAACATAGGCGATTAGGAATGCTACTCGCCTGTAACCTTGCTGTTCCGGTTTTTCGCGCGTTTAACGCTCCAAATCAGATCCAGAACGTGTGTAACCACCCAATATCATCCCAAACACTATCCTAAACATGTTTAACCCAAAATCCTTCGTTTAACCTCGTATAATCAGTCCTGCATGCAACCAAGTAATCCAAACACCATTCACATAGCATGCAACATCATACTAACACGCGTAATCATAACCCTAATATCCAATTACTGAGATTTCTATCATCATACTATCAATATCAATTCTGATCTAACATAATAACATATCAATCCATCATCATGAATCATAAAAATCCTAGCTTTCTAATCATACACACCCATAACGCATGTATATTAGTTATAATCCGATTAACAACCCTTATTAACGATTTTCAGAAAGCTTTTTCGTTTAATAACAGGTCTGGACCATTAGGGATTGATTAAAAACGTTTATAAAGATTTATGGATGAAAACCAAACCTTAGGATTATGAAAGAATGATGATTCAAGCTTGAAACCTTGTGTTTTGATCAAAAATCGCCTTCCAGAGGTTGTTTATGTGTTGGGGCGGGTTATGGGACGACTAGGGTTTGTATAATGAAGTTTAGGAGGGTAAGTATGGTATTTATAGTCGTTTTTAGTCGTCCAGCCCGTTACTAGCGATTGTGCAGCAGTTTCATGCGATTAGAGCTGCTAATCGCATGAATGTTCATGTGATTGGGCCTAATCGCCTATACATCCACGCGATTAGGACCCTAATCGCCCTTAAAGTCCCCTACTCGCCTCCCCTATAGGTGATTAGGCTTCCTAATCGCCTATAGGGGTTGGTTTTGTGCGTTTTGCGCGTTAAACCCCGTTTTAACATATGTTAACACATATTCACGTACCGACAAGTCACATAATGATTATAAACACGTAACACAAGTAAATACACATTTTCACACTCGTTCATCAATTCCCGGGACTCGAGACTCGTACGTTCCGTATGCCCTGACGATCCTACAAATCGTCACCGTTTGTACACTTGGTTAAGGACTGACATCTAACGAACCTCTAGACCAACATCCAATGATCTTCTAGACTAACCAATAGTTCCCGAACCATAACCCGACTTAACTAACCCAGTTAAGTACAACATACGCGTGACTCGCTAAGGTAGACTTTCATCTAGACAACGTTGTTAACCAGAATTTGCCGGGTGTCACAGCTGCTGCTGAGCAGCTATGGGCTCGCCTTGACGCCCTTGTCAAACAATGGATTTACGCCACCCTGTCCCAGCCCCTTCTGCGCATCATTTTAAAGCCCGGACAGACTGCTCATGAGGCTTGGAACGCTGTGGAGAGCGAATTCAATGATAATCAAAACACCCGTGCCATTTTTCTAGGACAAGAATTCGCGAATATTTGTCTAGAAAATTTTTCTTCCATGGCTGATTATTGTGAACACGCCAAACATTTAGCGGATCAGCTTGAGAGTGTGGGATCGCCCGTTGATAATCGGCGGCTTGTTCTTCAGGTTTTGACCGGCTTGACGGACCAATACGACAACATCTCTACTGTCCTTCGCAACCGTGAACCCCTACCTCTCTTCAGCGAGGTTCGCTCGCGTCTCACTTTTGAGGAGAGTACGAAGAAACGACAAGCCACTCGGAGTTCACAACAAGCTGCCACGGCCCTCACTGCTACCTCTTCATCACAGCCGAAACCACCCTCTAACAACCCTTCTACCCCACATTCATTCTCCTCAAACACCCGACCCCGACGTGGCCGCGGCTGTGGCAGGAACACCAATACTCAGCCCCGGTCGAACCACAACTCCTCTACTCCAAACCACCCCTATATCATTTTCCCAAGCAATTGGACATCGGCACAGTGGGCCTCTGTCTTACAAAACAATAAATCCACAACCCCACCTTGTCCCTATCCTTCGAGGCCACCCTCTCAAAACTCCCAGGGCATTCTTGGACCACGTCCCGATCAGGCGCATCTCACCGGTTACTCTCCCACAGACATTGAACAAGCCCTTTATTCTCTGGCCCTCAACCAACCGGATCATGGTGTAATGGATACCGGTGCCTCCTTTCACTCGGCCAATGAACAAGGTATATACTCTCCGTCTAACTTTAATGCGTGCACTAATAAATTTATTATTGTTGGTAATGGCATGTCTATACCTGTAGTGGCCCAAGGCAACCAAGTTCTACCTCCACCATACCCACCCCTTAAATTAAACAATGTCCTGTTTGCTCCAAATATTATTAAAAATCTTATTTCAGTTCGTCGTCTTACAACTGATAATCTTGTTTCTATTGAGTTTGACCCATTTGGCTTTCTTGTGAAAGATCTCAAAACTGTGACACCCGGCAAACTCAGGTTAGTAACATTGACTAAACTAGAAAGTCTACCTTAGCGAGTCATGCATATTACGTATTTAACGGGGTCAGTCGAGTCGGTATGATGATTCTGGGAATCATCGGGAGTCGTTACGATGATCCGCGGGGTCATCGGGAGTCGGTCCATAACCATGTGTACAAGGATTGGTGATTTGTGGAATCGCCGGGTTTAACGCACACACGAGTCTCGAGTCCTGGGAATTGGTGAACGGATGTAAACGTGTTAGTTATCGTGCATTATATGTTTGAAATCATTATGTGACTTATCGGTATGTGAATACGTGTTTATATATGTTAAAATAGTGTTTAACGCGCCAAAAACCCGTTCCAGCATCACAGAGGCGATTAGGAGCTTGGGAGACCCCTAATCGCCTATATCTTAGGCGAGTAGGATGAGGTTGGGGTGAGTAGGGGCCCTACTCGCCTGAATAGAGGCGAATAGGAGCCCCAATCACCTGAAGGGACCTGCTACTCGCCTATACTGCTGAACACGGGTCAAAACACCTATAAATAGAACCCTTGACTCCCCAAACACCATTTGTGCAACCCTAACTGATCCTAAGCCTCCCACACACCTTGAAACACCTCTGGAACTTGCTTTGCCTCAAAACACACCATCACCAAGCTTATACACCCTTCTTTGATAAAATCCAAGGTGTGTTCTTCATCCTACACCTTTGTAATGTTATTGTTTTGGTTCCCCAAAAGTCCAGACCTTGTTTTGCTAAGTTTGTGTCTTTAAAACCCTTTGAAAAGAGTTCTAAAACAAGTCTACACCATAATACTTGCTATATGTGAAGTATTTGTGCATATGATGATTGTTGGTGATTATAACATGAATGTTTCCATGAATTTGTTGTACTTCTGATGTGTAGGTGTTGTTAGGATGATCATCTATGAGTTTAAGCCCTTGTTATGATGTTTAGGTGCAAGTATGCATTTTGACCCATTTGGGTAATTCTTGAAGAATAGGATGTTATGATGTGATTCATTGCTTGTTTATGGTTAGAAATCATGCTAGGATGATGATATAACATAGAGATGATGAATTGCAACTTGTAGGAGATGAAATCTGATTGTTTCCATATAGGGAAAGATAAGGTTAGTTAATGAAACCTAGTATTTGCCATTTTTGGAAATAATCGCACCGAGCCCGTTAGAGCAGAGATAAATTGGGGGGTTTTTGCTTGGAAAGGGTTGGTTAATAGTTTAGTTTTGATATTGGGTGTTTTTACATGTTTCGGAACTGATTTGGAGTGTTCGGCGCGCGAAAATGCACTACAGAACTGCAGAGGCGAGTAGGATCCTATTCGCATGAGGCTTCATGCGAGTAGGCTCCTAATCGCCTAATGTTCAGGCGAATACAATCCTATTCGCCCCAAGCACTAGTGATTACAATCCTAAATGCTAGTTTGATTCCTAAATGCTACTTTTACTAGTGATTACAATCCTAAATGCTAGTTTGATTCCTAAATGCTACTTTTACTAGTGATTACAATCCTAAATGCTACTTTTACTAGTGATTACAATCCTAAATGCTACTTTTACTAGTGATTACAATCCTAAATGCTAGTTTGATTTCCTAATCGCGTATAATGCTGCTGTATGTATATTTTAACATCCCGGAACATGATTTGACGCCTAAGAACATGATAGGAACCCCGGGATGCACCCAATGACTTAGTAACACGTGTTCGGACCTGTTTACGCGTTAATCGGACATTATGCTAGACTAGGTGAACTATTGCGCGTATTAAGTGTTTAATTGCATATGTTGCATGATGTCTTGTATTTGTCTAACACGTGGTATGTCGGGTCACCAATGGGATGTCGGGTCTTGTCTGGTACGGTCGGTTTAACAGTCAAAGGTGTTTTCAAACGTTTATGGTCATGGTCTGGACATTCGGGGACTAGTTAACCCACGGGTTATTAGTCCGGATACTTATACACATCTTATGATAGGTCGCCGCTATTTGGGGCTACCATAGCATAATTACTTAACTATTTTCAAGTAACGCAAACCGAGGTGAGTTTCACAGCCCCACTTTTACTGTTTTGCTTTCGGGGGAGAAACATGCTTCGTACAAACTATTTAAAGGTCATGTTATACTATGGGTACTTTATGTTACTATACGGCTTTTATGGAAAGTCCTAGGGGGAAACCATGAATGTGCTGGAACGCACAACGAGGGAAATGTGGATAGATCTATTGGGCCTCACAAACCCCACTCGACGGCGGGGCTGGGCGGGTGCATATTGTCTCTACCTATCGGGTTACCTAGGCATCGGTAGCCCAGTCATCTAGGCTGGTATCATCTTTTGGTTCATGTTTAGTAATGGGTTCCCAACCGTAGTAGTAAAAACACTTAACGTCTAGCTAACGTTCTTATGACATAGTATTAACGGGAATGATCTTTGTGAACTTGTGACAACATTTTTATAAAAGAAAACCTGTGAACTCACCAGCATTATATGTTGACATTTTTGGCATGTTTTCTCAGGTCGCTAAGGTAGCAGTCAATGGGCTAGGCGCACGGAGTCATGCACAGCGTCTAATATTTTGAAGCATATTAAACAATGTTTTGTAAACAATGATATGTCTTTTGGTTGTAAACAAGAATGCTTCCGCTGCTGGTTTACGGCTCAAAACATGATATTTTGATTTTAAAAATATATATGAATGCATGTTTGTTGTATGTTTATTGTGATCGTTGACTGAGATCCTGGTGTGTCACGCGCCTCGCGGTAAAACCCCGCACGTGGAATTTGAGGGTGTGACAAAAACACGGGCTCCTATCCTCAGATGCAATAGTACCGGCGATCTTTATCCTCTCACCGCTCCACTACCCCTCAAGACCACTTCACCCTCCTCCTTTGTTGCTGTTTCTCAAGATCGCTGGCATCAACGTTTGGGTCATCCAGGAAATAATTTGTTACAGTCTTTGAAACTGTCCTCTTTTGTTGACTATGGAAAACAAAATAAAACGCTTTGCCAATCATGTGTTTTTGGCAAAAGCGTTAAATTGCCTTTTTATGATTCTGTTAATTTTACTCGTGTTGCATTTGACATTGTTCACAGCGATTTATGGACCTCCCCCATACTTAGTACGGGTGGTCATAAATACTATATTTTATTCTTGGATGATTTTACTAATTTTCTATGGACTTTCCCTTTATCCAATAAATAACAAGTTTATCAAACCTTCACCAACTTCCACAACTTAATCCATACCCAATTTGAACGTAAAATCAAACAGTTTCAATGTGACAACGGCAAAGAATATGCAAACCAATCTTTTAAAAAAATTTGCAATCATAATGGCATGCAATTTCGGTTTTCCTGTCCCTACACTTCGTCTCAAAATGGAAAACCGGAACGCAAAATCCGCACCATTAACAACATGACCCGCACCCTACTTGCCCAAGCTAACTTACCCCCAAACATGTGGCACCACGCCCTTGAGACCGCTACTTACCTTCTTAATATTCTACCTAGTGAACTTCACAATTTCAAATCCCCCACCACCCTTCTTTATAACTGCACTCCGGAATACGATCACCTTCGTGTCTTCGGGTGTCTATGTTATCCTCTCACCCCGTCCACCAAAATTCACAAACTCAACATTCGGTCTCAACCGTGTATGTTTCTTGGCTACCCTAATCATCATCGGGGTTACAAATGCCTTGACCTTACTTCACACCAACTCATCATCTCACGACATGTCCATTTTGAAGAATCCATCTTCCCGTTTGCCATTCAGTTGTAACATTTCGTATTTATACTTGTACGTTACACCATCGTATTTAATAAAACGACAAGTTCTATCTATAATATTCACATTAATTATTTTTGTCGCTTTTTAGAAGCCCTAATAGTCTATATATTATAATTATTACATGGATAAGCTTGATAAATACAAAAAAATAAAACTGCTTGGGCCGGGATTCGAACCCGCGCCCAAGCCGGCCCAAACACATCAACGAGTTAACCAGCTGGGCTGGCCTTCACACTTGATTAAACCTAGACGCGTATTAATTATATACATGGTTTCAAACCTTCACAGTTGACTAATAAAGTCAACTGTGGGACGCGTATGCATAATCAATCAAGATTAACTCGTGATTGATCTAATTTTAACATCTCTACACGATTACCGGCCTCATCCGACTAAGCTACACGCTAATTGACAATCAATTGTCCACCAAATTGATCAAATACGCGTATGGACTTTAATGCCTAGTCAACCATGCCGAATTGATCACTGATGCATCCACTATATAAATTGATCCTCTGCGAAGCATTACAACTCGCCATTAATCTCTTCTCAACCTCCAATCTTCATTATTACACTCTGTTTGTGCTTCACGATTACGATTTTGACTTTTATACTTGACCGAGCTTTCGTGTTCAAAACAAACTTGTAAGTTTGATTTTTCCTGTGGGTTTTGTATATCGGCAATCACTCATCAATAGCCCCATGATTAATTGGGCTATTGATGAGTGAATCAATCAATTGCAGATCTAGGGTTCGTGGCCTTTAATTTGGGGATAAAACTGATTTTTCATCGTGTATATATTTTATTAAAACAGAGATAAATCACAACCACAGGCCTAGGCCAAGTGGTTGTGACTGATGGTATTAACCACGGCCACCCGGGTTCGAGTCCCGGCCATGGCACCCTTTTTCCACTATTTTTCATTTTTAAAACAAACCAAATAATATATATATATATATATATTACATTTAAACTTGTAAATTCATTTTAAAATATTAAAACCTTTTTATAAATTCTAAAAAAATTATATTTAACAAATCTGATGTAAAAGATTTATCTACAATTTTTAGTTTTCTGAAATTCACTTATTTAATATTTATAATAATTAAATCAATTTTATGCTATTATATTTATAAAAATCCATCAAAATATCAAAACAATTTTATAAATTTCCACAAAAATTATCCTGAGTTTATACAATGATAAACTTTACTGAAATGATTTTTAATTCTGAAAAATCATTTATTTTATCTTTTTAATCAATTTTTGTTAGTTTTAATCATAATTAAATCATAATAAATTCAATTTTTATTATTTTTGCACCAAAATTTTATACAATTTATTTCTGAATATTTAGAACAGAAATATAATTTTTAAAATAATAATTCTTTAATTTTAGTATTTTTTAAATATTAAAGTTTAATTTTGGCAAATTGTAATAAATAGATTTAATAATCTATTTTAAAGAAAATAATTTTATAAAAATTATTTTTATACTTCAAACACATTATTGTGAACACCCTAAATTCAAATTTTATAAAAAAGACTTTCAATTATTTAATTATCAAATTTCCCTTTATTTAATTAACATTTATTATAAATTCAACAATTGGATATCCCCAAATCGAAACCCTAGAATATACTTATAAACTAGATAAACTTAGACTTATTTGTTGCCTTATACATAGGGTAATACTTGGCAATCTATTGGGCTACACTTATACTATTCCTCAATACCTAATACTATACCAAGGTGAGTTTACGTAACCATGTTTATGCGATTCTTTATACTTGCAACATTTTAAGCAATTCAACATGCATGTCTAGTAGTAAACTTTATTGCCTCATGAATTAGTCAACAGTTTCAACGAGTTTCAACATTACATAATCATTAGCTATGGCCAAGCCGGCGATACTCAATAATAGATCTATTGGATTGACAACCCCACCCGGATACGTGTACCTCCTATATAGGTAACGTGGGTGATTGTTATCGTTCCAACATATTACTAAGGTGAACCGTAGATGACGGGATGGACCTAAACTAGTCGGAGGTTTGATTATGTCAACATATTATACTATTCTTGTAGACTTAAATTTTACGATAGACATACGAATTGCTAAACTTTTATACTTAAACTATATGCTTAACATGGATTATGTATTCTCACCAACTTCTAGTTGACCCCCCCCCCTTATTTTTACAACTCAACAGGGAATAATGATGCATGAAGATTAGAGTGTTTATGAAGACAATAAGGAGTCTATGCTTGCCTGATTCTTGTGTGATGTATTAGATTTCCACATTTAAAACTCTTATGTATTTCTATTTTTGGATATTTGCAATTTAAATTTATTTCAATTAAAATTTGGATTACCATGTGCTACTGTATACTCATTCTTACGTGACACCTCGATGTTTCCGCCATCGGTTGGGGTGTTACAGATTGGTATCAGAGCCTTGGTTATAGGGAATTAGGTTATTAGAAAATAATCTAGACTATAACCTTAGGGACTTAAACAGTACTTGCTTCTCTTACTTGTAACCCTAGTTGCTTCCCTAATCCTATCCTTATCCTATACTTTATATAACCCTAAACCTACATGTGACTACTCTTATTCGTCTGCTGCAATCCTGATCCACCATTAGATTAATAGGACAAAATCCTCAGGTTTGACCTGAACCCCCTTGAGATCTCGTCGAAGTTCTAAATTTTAATAACGAACACGTGCAATCTGGAAGGGTGAACGCCTGTATTCTGAGTCTTCTGTCTAGGCTGACATTGCGCATATATCCCAATCAGACGAGGGACCCGGATGCCTACCTGGGAATTCTCGGGATGAGTGTTCACTTATAGGCTAAAGCATGTCTTCATATGTTATTAGAATTTAGAATCTTTGATAAGTCAACGTTTTCGTTTATTCGTTTTAATTAATGAATAAATGATTACATTCCTTATATAATCTCATTCATTTCATTGTGTCTATTACAGATCATGCCTCCACGTCGCAGCACTCGCAACAGCAATGGTGAGAACCACGAAGAAGGTGGTGACAACCATAACCATGACCAAGGTCCTAGCCACAACAACAATGGTATCGATGCTCAACTGGCTGCAATCATTTCTCAACAAATGGCGCAGCAAATCGCAACTCTGGTTCCCAATTTACTCGCTCAGGTCATCCAAATGAACGGCAACGGGAACGGTCACGGCAACGGGAACGGCAATGGTAATGGAAATGGACCCCCAGCCTGCACTCTTAAACACTTCAATTCTTGTAACCCTCCAAAGTTTAGTGGTGAAGAAGGAGCTACAGGACTCCTCCAATGGTTCGAGGGTATTGAGAATACCTTCATCAACAGTGAATGCCCCGACAACTTCAAGGTTCGTTACGCCATGAGTGTTCTCCACAAACGAGCACTCACTTGGTGGAATGAAGAAAAGCGCACTCGTGGGGCCGAAGTTGCTCTTGCTATGACATGGGACCAAGTCAAGGAGGTCATGAAGGAAGAGTTTTGTCCTCGCAATGAAGTTAAGAAGCTTGAGGATGAGTTCCACACCCTAGCTCAAGATAGTGGGGAAAACCTTGCCTACAACACCCGCTTTCACGAGCTTAGCTTATTGTTGCCTCACAAAGTCACTCCTCTGCCGGTAGGCATCGAAAAGTACATCGGTGGTCTGCCCATGCAAATCTAGGACACCGTTTGGGGAAGAAATCCTGCGACTTTGGAAGAGGCCAAACGTCTAGCGGCCACTCTTACTGATAATCACGTGAAGAACGGTACTCTTTTCCGCAAGGGCACTAAGAAGACAGTTGCCAAAGACACTCCACAGCCTGCAATTGAAGTCAAGCCTGAGACCTCAAGCAACAAAAAGCGCAAAGCTAGAAACTACATGGTTGCTGCTACTCCACCTGCTACCCAAAACCCAGCCAAGAAACCATATGGTGGGACACACCCTCTTTGCAACACCTGTCAGTTCCATCATCTTCCTGGTAGACCGTGCCGCCAGTGTAATAACTGTAAACGGTATGGACACTACACCAACGCCTGTCAAGCCCCTGCTGCCCAAAACAACCAAAACAACCCAGCCAGAAACAACCCCGCTCCCAACCAACAAAACAACAGGCCTACTCGTGGTCAATGCTACGAGTGTGGCAGCCCTGATCACTACATCAACAACTGCCTTAATCGTAACCAAAACCGAAACCAAAACCAAAACCAAAACCAGAACCGCAACCAGAACCAAGGTGCTCGAGGTCGCGCCTACAATCTCAACGCTAACCAGGCTCGTGACAACAACGAAGTGGTGAATGGTACGTTCCTCATTAATAACCACTATGCATCCATATTATTTGATTTGGGAGCTGATAAGTCATTTGTGTCACTGAAGTTTGAACCTTTACTTAACTTACCCCACACTAATCTAGAGGAACCTTTAGTAGTAGAGGTAGCAAACGGGAAGTCTATTTCGATCGACTCTATTATTCGTAACTGCTTGTTGAACCTCGACGATCATACCTTCTCTATCGATCTCATCCCCATGCATCTTGGAAGTTTTGATGTTATAGTAGGCATGGACTGGTTGTCAACTCATCGTGCCGAAATTCTGTACTTCGAGAAAGTCATACGCATTCCTCTCGAATCTGGTGAGATTTTGAAGATCTATGGTGAGAAACCCTGTGGCGAGCTTAAGCTTATGTCTTGTACTACTGCCCAAAAGTACTTACGAAAGGGGTATACAACCTTCTTAGCTAACGTGATAGAGAAGAAGGACAAAGGCAAAAGTATCCAAGACATTCCTATTATTCGAGACTATCCTGAAGTCTTCCCAGAGGATTTACCTGGTTTGCCTCCTGCTCGACAAGTGGAATTTTGAATTGATCTTGTTCCTGGTGCTAATCCTGTCGCTAAAGCTCCTTATCGTCTTGCACCCTCTGAGATGCAAGAACTCGCCAGTCAATTACAGGAACTTTCCGATAAAGGGTTCATTCGCCCTAGTTCTTCTCCATGGGGAGCCCCTGTCTTGTTCGTTAAAAAGAAGGATGGTTCTCTTAGAATGTGTATTGACTACCGTGAACTCAACAAACTCACCATCAAGAATCGTTATCCACTGCCTAGGATTGACGATCTCTTCGATCAACTTCAAGGAGCAACCCACTTCTCGAAGATTGATCTCCGTTCTGGTTATCATCAGCTTAGAGTCCACGATGAAGATATTCCCAAGACAGCTTTTCGCACACGCTATGG
Source organism: Ambrosia trifida (assembly GCA_028751855.1). Lineage (NCBI taxonomy): Eukaryota > Viridiplantae > Streptophyta > Magnoliopsida > Asterales > Asteraceae > Ambrosia > Ambrosia trifida. The sequence goes on from CM054126.1 coordinate 36,995,003, forward strand.
TCACTATGAATTCATGGTTATGCCTTTTGGATTAACCAACGCTCCCGCAGTATTTATGATTTGATGAATCGGGTTTGTAGACCCTATCTCGACAAATTCGTGATCGTCTTCATCGATGATATTTTGATTTACTCTAAATCAAAGTCCGATCACGAGCAACATCTTCTCTCCATCTTGAGTCTCCTAAAGAAAGAACAACTGTATGCCAAGTTCTCAAAATGTGAATTTTGGCTTAAGGAAGTTCAATTTTTGGGACATGTCATTGATATGAATGGGATTCATGTAGATCCCGCAAAGATCGAAGCTGTGAAAAATTGGAGTGTTCCTCAAACTCCAACCGAAGTCCGTTCTTTCCTTGGTTTGGCTGGTTATTATCGTCGATTCATCGCCAATTTCTCCAAGATCGCTGTTCCTCTCACTACCCTAACTCACAAGGGTAAACCCTATGAGTGGGGACCAAAGCAAGAGGAAGCATTTGAAACTCTTAAGCTGAAACTTTGTGAAGATCCTATCTTGTCTCTACCCGATGGTAATGATGATTTCGTGGTCTACTGTGATGCATCGAACCAAGGTCTTGGTTGTGTTCTCATGCAACGAGGAAAGGTTATTGCTTATGCGTCTCGACAACTCAAGACTCACGAAAAGAATTATACCACCCATGATCTTGAATTGGGCGCTGTTGTCTTTGCACTCAAGATTTGGAGACATTATCTTTATGGGACCAAATGTGTGGTGTTCACAGACCACAAAAGTCTCCAACATGTCTTCGACCAAAAGAATCTTAACATGAGACAACGACGTTGGGTTGAGTTGCTTAATGACTATGATTGCGAAATTCGCTACCATCCTGGCAAGGCGAATGTTGTGGCTGACGCTCTTAGTCGTAAAGAGCGTATCAAACTCCAATGTGCAAGAGTTCGTACTAATCTTTAAGATCGCATTCTCCAGGCTCAACACACATCAGTCACCCAAGGTAACATGTACGATGAAATGTCTTGTGGTGCAGAAACTCAACTTGAAACCAAACCTGATGGTCTTCTCTATTTTCTTAATCGACTGTGGATTCCCGACCGTGATGATCTTCGTACTTTCCTCATGAAAGAGGCTCATAAGTCTCGTTATTCTATTCATCCTGGAGCTGACAAGATGTACCAAGATCTCCGTTATTCTTATTGATGGCCTGGTATGAAGAAAGACATTGCTCTTTTCGTTGCAAAATGCCTCACTTGTTCCAAGGTCAAGGCTGAACATCAACGACCATCTGGTATGCTTGAACAACCAGAGATTCCTGTATGGAAATGGGAGAGCATAGCTATGGATTTCATCACCAAACTCCCTCGTACACCCAAAGGTTTTGACAGTATTTGGGTAATCGTCGATCGTTTGACCAAGTCAGCTCACTTCTTACCTATTCGTGAGAAGTATTCTGTGGAAAGGTTGGCAAAGATGTACGTAAGTGAAATCGTATGTCGTCATGGTATACCCTTGGATATTATCTCTGATCGCGATGGTCGTTTCACCTCTCACTTTTGGGATTCTCTACAAGATGCTTTGGGTACCAAGTTGAACCTGAGTACTGCTTATCACCCTCAAACAGATGGTCAGACTGAACGGACCATCCAAACACTTGAGGATATGCTCAGGGCATGTATCATCGATTTTGGTGGCGCATGGGATTCTCATCTTCCTTTGGTTGAGTTCTCATACAACAACAGTTACCACGCCAGCATTAACATGGCTCCTTTCGAGGCACTCTATGGTCGCAAATGTCGTTCACCTGTCTGCTGGACTGAGGTTGGTGAAACTCGTATCACTGGACCCGAACTAATCCAGGAAACCACAGACAAAATTCAGCTTATTCAGGATAATCTTCTCAAGGCTAGAAGTCGTCAGAAGAGTTATGCTAATAGACGTCGTAAACCCTTGGAATTTCAAGTTGGAGACCTTGTACTACTTAAGGTATCCCCTTGGAAAGGAGTAATTCGTTTCGGTAGAAAGGGAAAACTAGCTCCTCGATACGTAGGCCCCTTCAAAATTCTTGACAGAGTTGGAAAAGTGGCTTACAAACTTGATCTTCCACCTGAGCTAAGCAATGTTCACCCGACCTTCCATGTTTCGAATCTCAAGAAATGCTTAGCGGATGAGAACCTTCATGTTCCTCTTGAGGATGTGCAAATTGATGAAAGCATGCACATTATCGAGAAACCTGTCGAGATTGTTGATACTGGAGTCAAGAAACTAAAGCGCAGTCGCATTCCAATCGTTAAGGTTCGTTGGGAATCTAAACGAGGCCCAGAGTTCACTTGGGAACGTAAAGACCAGATGAAGTCGAAGTACCCACATCTTTTTCCACCAGACTCTCCAACTCCAACTTCGGAACGAAGTTCCTAAAAGTAGGGGAGACTGTAACATTTCGTATTTATACTTGTACGTTACACCATCGTATTTAATAAAACGACAAGTTCTATCTATAATATTCGCATTAATTATTTTTGTCGCTTTTTAGAAGCCCTAATAGTCTATATATTATAATTATTACATGGATAAGCTTGATAAATACAAAAAAATAAAACTGCTTGGGCCGGGATTCGAACCCGCGCCCAAGCCGGCCCAAACACATCAACGAGTTAACCAGCTGGGCTGGCCTTCACACTTGATTAAACCTAGACGCGTATTAATTATATACATGGTTTCAAACCTTCACAGTTGACTAATAAAGTCAACTGTGGGACGCGTATGCATAATCAATCAAGATTAACTCATGATTGATCTAATTTTGGCATCTCTACACGATTACCGGCCTCATCCGACTAAGCTACACGCTAATTGACAATCGATTGTCCACCAAATTGATCAAATACGCGTATGGACTTTATTGCCTAGTCAACCATGCCGAATTGATCACTGATGCATCCACTATATATGTAACATCGCAAAAATTTTTCCCCAAATTTTAATACATAAAAGCCCTTATTTTTTTTTTTACATCTTTATCATTAATATTATACAAATGTGCCTAAGTCTTTATTTTCCTAACTCACAACTTATATATATATATATATAAATGTATATATATATAATAATAATAATAATAATATGATCTAAATTCTTTTTTTTTTTTTTTTTTACACATACACTTGTCAAGAATTTTTTTTTTAAATAAAGCCATAGTCAAAGTCTTAGTCAAACAGTCAAAGTCTTAGTCAAATAGTCAATTCATCATAAAACCTTACTTTATGGTGTTGACCAATTTTAATGGCTAATTGACTCCAAAACTAGTATAAAAACCCACCTATGACCCATTATACTTTGCACCTCTAAATCGATTGTTTCAATCCGATTAAACTTTCCCTCATACCTTTCTTCTATAGTCTATTACTCCTACAATTGAAGCTTTGATTATAAGCTCTTGTAATTGGCGAATTGGAAGCTTGATATTCTTTCTTTTTCGTTTTCTTCAATTTGGACTAGCTACGTTGTTGAGTCTTTGGGATTCGCCTCGCATACATTCACAACACATTATTCTATTTTTTTCACGAGACATAACATTTTGCTAAGGTGAGTTTTACATAGCGCCTTTTCTATTTATCACCATTTTTGGGGTGAAACATGTTACAACATCATTTATGCAATTCAATCATCAATGTGTCTATGTGTTTTCTATGTTGCATTATGTCTTGAGCATGATTAGAGTAAGCACCATTCTAGCATAATCATTAACTCCGTACAAGCCGGCGGTATACATTGATAGATCTATTGGACTGACAATCCCACCCGGATACGTGCCTCCTACAAAGGTAGCGTGGGTGTTTGTTATCGTATAACATATTCAAGTGGACCATGAGCGTATGGTATGTATCATATTATAACAGTCATCAGGGTTGGTTATGCACTCGATTTACTTCTAGTATGTTCTCACATATGGACTAGATTGACATGACACATGAATTGCACAACATTTTTACTCAATTATCAAAAACCTATGTAATTCTCACCAACTTTTGTTGACCCAAAATATTTTCAACTTAACATGTTTCAGGTTCTATTTGCTTGAAGATGTATGCATAGTATTATTCATTTTGATGTACGAATTCTTGTAGAACAATTGTATGTAATTTATTTAAATCATTTAATGAAATTTATTATTCACCATGAGCTACTGAACAATCATCACTACGTGACATCCCGATGTTTCCGCCATCGGTTGGGGTGTTACAGATTGGTATCAGAGCCATGGTTATAGGGAATTAGGTTATTAGAAAAAAAAAATAATCTAGTCTATAACCATAGGATTTTAATCAGTACTTGCTCCTTTTACTTGCAACCTTACTTGTTTATATTCTCTATTTTACTTCTTATCCTTACTTTAGTCCCTACAAGAAGAGTGCTCTCCATCACAAGATCTACTCTTAGACTAATAGGACAAATCCTCAGGTTTAGCCTGAACCACCTTGAAGATCTCGTCGAAGTTCTAGATTTTAATAACGAACACGTGCAATCTGGAAGGGTGAACGCCTGTATTCTGAGTTTTCTGTCTAGGACTGGCATTGCGCATATATCCCAATCAGACGAGGGACCCGGATGCCTACCTGGGAATTCTCGGGATGAGTGTTCACTTATAGGCTAAAGCATGTCTTCACTATGTTATTAGAATCTAGAAGCTTTGATAAGTCAACGTTTTCGTTTATTCATTTTAATTAATGGATAAATGATTACATTCCTTATATTACCTCATTGTCCTTCATTCAACCCATATCTTATTGAACATTCATTACCCAAATCACTTCCGTAACCGATGCCCTAAACTAAACAGAGATCAAGACCCTCCAGCTACCTAACCGCAAGCCTCACCATTTGACTACTAGTTGCTTTTATTCTATGTATTGACGCTATTTGATTCAAGTAATAAATACTAGTATTTAAAATTTTGAGAGTTGGTATACACTTGAATGCATGCTTGTTTGAATGTGAACTAATTATCTAAATCTATACAACTACAACTCATATACTGTGCTTGTTATACTTGCTTGCATAAACATGCTATCAATTTGCAATCTATGTGTATAATAAATGTCATCATGCCTTTTCAACAGTCGGGAGAGGCCCTACAACCTGCTCCACGACTGGTGGAGGCTATCAAACCTACCCAACGATTGGTAGCGGTCATTATGCCTTTTCAACAGTCTGGAGAGGCCCTACAACCTACTCCACGACTGGTGGAGGCTATCGAACCTGCTCAACAATCGGTGGAGTCATAGAAGGACGCAAAACTTTAATGTAAGGTAAATTGGTGATTGCGGTCCGGAACGTAATCATGAATTTACAGGTACGTTAAGGTAGTGTGAAATTCTATCAAGGTTTTCGGTAGGTAACCAATTATAAACTCTAGTTACCTGGTAGTTCATTTAGTCTTTCAATAGTCCATCAACTCATTCCTTTTAGGACTCCTAAAACTTAAGATTCTTATTCTCCTTGCTATTTCAGATGAACCTAATCCAACCCTTAAAACTCACACATATCAAAACTCTTACCCAAATTATTCGAAACAGTTTATTCTGTTACCTATAAATTTATGTCATGCTTTAACTCGAAACTTCCCAAACCACCCTTGTCCTAATTTCTACCCAATCACCCTCAACCCTGTGTTATTAATAACTTCGGGACGAAGTTTTCAAAAGTAGGGGAGACTGTAACATCGCAAAATTTTTTCCCCAAATTTTAATACATAAAAGCCCTTATTTTTTTTTTTTTACATCTTTATCATTAATATTATACAAATGTGCCTAAGTCTTTATTTTCCTAACTCACAACTTATATATATATATATATATATATATAAATGTATATATATATATATAATAATAATAATAATAATAATAATAATAATAATAATATGATCTAAATTCTTTTTTTTTTTTTTTACACATACACTTGTCAAGAATTTTTTTTTTTAAATAAAGCCATAGTCAAAGTCTTAGTCAAACAGTCAAAGTCTTAGTCAAACAGTCAAAGTCTTAGTCAAATAGTCAATTCATCATAAAACCTTACTTTATGGTGTTGACCAATTTTAATGGCTAATTGACTCCAAAACTAGTATAAAAACCCACCTATGACCCATTATACTTTGCACCTCTAAATCGATTGTTTCAATCCGATTAAACTTTCCCTCATACCTTTCTTCTATAGTCTATTACTCCTACAATTGAAGCTTTGATTATAAGCTCTTGTAATTGGCGAATTGGAAGCTTGATATTCTTTCTTTTTCGTTTTCTTCAATTTGGACTAGCTACGTTGTTGAGTCTTTGGGATTCGCCTCGCATACATTCACAACACATTATTCTATTTTTTTTACGAGACATAACATTTTGCTAAGGTGAGTTTTACATAGCCCCTTTTCTATTTATCACCATTTTTGGGGTGAAACATGTTACAACATCATTTATGCAATTCAATCATCAATGTGTCTATGTGTTTTCTATGTTGCATTATGTCTTGAGCATGATTAGAGTAAGCACCATTCTAGCATAATCATTAACTCCGTACAAGCCGGCGGTATACATTGATAGATCTATTGGACTGACAATCCCACCCGGATACGTGCCTCCTACAAAGGTAGCGTGGGTGTTTGTTATCGTATAACATATTCAAGTGGACCATGAGCGTATGGTATGTATCATATTATAACAGTCATCAGGGTTGGTTATGCACTCGATTTACTTCTAGTATGTTCTCACATATGGACTAGATTGACATGACACATGAATTGCACAACATTTTTACTCAATTATCAAAAACCTATGTAATTCTCACCAACTTTTGTTGACCCAAAATATTTTCCACTTAACATGTTTCAGGTTCTATTTGCTTGAAGATGTATGCATAGTATTATTCATTTTGATGTACGAATTCTTGTAGAACAATTGTATGTAATTTATTTAAATCATTTAATGAAATTTATTATTCACCATGAGCTACTGAACAATCATCACTACGTGACATCCCGATGTTTCCGCCATCGGTTGGGGTGTTACAATATAAATTGATCCTCTGCGAAGCATTACAACTCGCCATTAATCTCTTCTCAACCTCCAATCTTCATTATTACACTCTGTTTGTGCTTCACGATTACGATTTTGACTTTTATACTTGACCGAGCTTTTGTGTTCAAAACAAACTTGTAAGTTTGATTTTTCCTGTGGGTTTTGTATATCGGAAATTGGGCTATTGATGAGTGAATCAATCAATTGCAGATCTAGGGTTCGTGGCCTTTAATTTGGGGATAAAACTGATTTTTCATCGTGTATATATTTTATTAAAACAGAGATAAATCACAACCACGGGCCTAGGCCAAGTGGTTGTGACTGATGGTATTAACCACGGCCACCCGGGTTCGAGTCCCGGCCATGGCACCCTTTTTCCACTATTTTTCATTTTTAAAACAAACCAAATAATATATATATATATATATATATATATTACATTTAAACTTGTAAATTCATTTTAAAATATTAAAACCTTTTTATAAATTCTAAAAAAATTATATTTAACAAATCTGATGTAAAAGATTTATCTACAATTTTTAGTTTTCTGAAATTCACTTATTTAATATTTATAATAATTAAATCAATTTTATGCAATTATATTTATAAAAATCCATTAAAATATCAAAACAATTTTATAAATTTCCACAAAAATTATTCTGAGTTTATACAATGATAAACTTTACTGAAATGATTTTTAATTCTGAAAAATCATTTATTTTATATTTTTAATCAATTTTTGTTAGTTTTAATCATAATTAAATCATAATAAATTCAATTTTTATTATTTTTGCACCAAAATTTTATACAATTTATTTCTGAATATTTAGAACAGAAATATAATTTTTAAAATAATAATTCTTTAATTTTAGTATTTTTTAAATATTAAAGTTTAATTTTGGCAAATTGTAATAAATAGATTTAATAATCTATTTTAAAGAAAATAATTTTATAAAAATTATTTTTATACTTCAAACACATTATTGTGAACATCCTAAATTCAAATTTTATAAAAAGACTTTCAATTATTTAATTATCAAATTTCCCTTTATTTAATTAACATTTATTATAAATTCAACAATTGGATATCCCCAAATCGAAACCCTAGAATATACTTATAAACTAGATAAACTTAGACTTATTTGTTGCCTTATACATAGGGTAATACTTGGCAATCTATTGGGCTACACTTATACTATTCCTCAATACCTAATACTATACCAAGGTGAGTTTACGTAACCATGTTTATGCGATTCTTTATACTTGCAACATTTTAAGCAATTCAACATGCATGTCTAGTAGTAAACTTTATTGCCTCATGAATTAGTCAACAGTTTCAACGAGTTTCAACATTACATAATCATTAGCTATGGCCAAGCCGGCGATACTCAATAATAGATCTATTGGATTGACAACCCCACCCGGATACGTGTACCTCCTATATAGGTAACGTGGGTGATTGTTATCGTTCCAACATATTACTAAGGTGAACCGTAGATGACGGGATGGACCTAAACTAGTCGGAGGTTTGATTATGTCAACATATTATACTATTCTTGTAGACTTAAATTTTACGATAGACATACGAATTGCTAAACTTTTATACTTAAACTATATGCTTAACATGGATTATGTATTCTCACCAACTTCTAGTTGAACCCCCCCCCCCATTTTTACAACTCAACAGGGAATAATGATGCATGAAGATTAGAGTGTTTATGAAGACAATAAGGAGTCTATGCTTGCCTGATTCTTGTGAGATGTATTAGATTCCCACATTTAAAACTCTTATGTATTTCTATTTTTGGATATTTGCAATTTAAATTTATTTCAATTAAAATTTGGATTACCATGTGCTACTGTATACTCATTCTTACGTGACACCTTGATGTTTCCGCCATCGGTTGGGGTGTTACATCAGTCACCTACCACCAAACCCTCTTATGAGTTCCTTAATCCCACCATCAACCCTTTGGTGTGGGACTATCTCCAACACAAAACCCCTACCCCATCCACGTCCACCACTTCTGCCCAGCCCAACCAATCCACGTTTATCAGCCCAAATAACACCCCTACACAAAGCCCAAATCCCACTACTAACACCAACCCATTACCCAGACCCACTTCTACCTCTCACAGTCCAATCCCTACCCTTGTATTCCCTGAACCTGCTGCCCACCCAACCGGCCCAACACAAATTACACAACCGGGCCCAACACCTCTTCCCACTCCCTCCGTAGATCAGCCCAACACCTCCACAAGTCACCCTTCCTTCGATCAGCCCCCAGCTGCTCCGACTCATCCCATTCAACCTCCTGCCCCAACTCGCACCATCCACACTCGCTCAATGAGCGGTGTTCACAAACCCAAACAACACTTTAACCTTCACACTTCCACTACCGCACCCAATCCCAAAAACCCACAGGTTGCCTTGTCCTCTCCAGAATGGTACAATGCTATGAACAACGAGTTTAGTGCACTCATTAAAAATAAGACCTGGGAGCTTGTACCTAGGACCCCCGATATGAATGTTATACGTTGCTTGTGGTTGTTTAAACATAAATTCAGGTCGGATGGAAGCTTGGAGCGTTATAAGGCCCGGTTAGTATGTGATGGTCGTAAACAGCAGACAGGTATTGACTGTGGAGAAACATTTAGCCCGGTGGTTAAGCCGTCTACCATTCGCCTTGTTCTTTCCTTAGCTCTGTCCAAGTCTTGGCCTATTCACCAGTTGGATGTCACTAATGCTTTTCTTCATGGCAACTTGGAAGAGACTGTCTACATGCATCAACCCATGGGTTTCCACAACAAAGACTTTCCTGATCATGTTTGTCGCCTCAGAAAGTCATTATACGGCCTTAAGCAGGCCCCTCGGGCCTGGTACCAGCGCTTTACAGACTTCGTCACTATGCATGGGTTTAGGCAAAGTAAATTAGATAACTCTTTATTTATTTATCATCATGGATCTGACATTGCCTATCTGCTTATTTATGTGGACGACATTATTCTTACCACATCCACGGAGTTGCTACGTACACAGCTGTTATCTATTTTATCGGGCGAATTTGCAATGAAAGATTTGGGTCCTCTATCTTATTTTTTGGGTATTCATGTCACCAGGGACGGTGACAAACTTTTCCTTTCGCAGCAGGCTTACGTAAAAGATATTATTCATCGGGCCTCCATGGACTCCTGCAAACCGGTAGCGACACCTGTTGACACACAGTCAAAGTTATCAGCTGCTTCCAGCCCACCCCACGAAGACCCCTCTACTTATCGTAGCCTTGCTGGGGCTTTGCAATATCTTACTTTTACCCGGCTTGACATCTCCTACGCAGTGCAACAAATTTGTATGCACATGCATGACCCAAGAGAAGACCACTGGAACGCCTTGAAACGAATCATTCGCTATCTACAGGGTACTTCTCACTATGGCCTTCACCTCGGACCGGTTCCCCGTCTCTCTCTAGTTGCTTATACGGACGCCGACTGGGCAGGCTGCCCAGACACTCAACGCTCAACGTCCGGGTTTTGTGTCTATCTTGGTGACAATCTCATCTCCTGGTCTTCTAAGCGCCAGTCCACCATTTCTCGCTCCAGTGCTGAAGCTGAATACCGTGGAGTTGCCAATGTGGTGGCCGACATTTGCTGGCTCCGTAATCTCTTACTCGAGCTTCATTATCCTCTCACACGCGCTACACTAGTCTACTGTGATAATGTCAGCGCTGTCTACCTCTCTGGGAACCCGGTGCAACATCAACGCACCAAACACATCGAGCTCGACATACACTTTGTTCGTGAACAGGTGCAACGGGGTCACATTCGGGTCTCGCACGTTCCCTCCAGACATCAGATTGCCGATATATTTACTAAAGGTCTCCCGCGTATTCTATTTGAAGATTTCCGTTCCAGTCTCAGCATCGGTCCACCCGACGCTTCAACTGCGGGGGTGTATTAATATCGGTTACATTATGAAAATAGAATGTATATTTATTGGTAATTATTATTTGTAATTATGAGGTAACAATCACTCCACAATTTTAGCTGAGTGATCTCATCCTTGTACCTTATTTATTCGCATGATTGAATGAGAAGCAGACAAGGAAGTTTGACCAAACCTTACAGTTTTGAAGCTGATAACGGGCTGCAGACGTGATTATTGGGTCGAGCAAGGGTGGCAATAGTGATGGGTTCGTGATGGTTCTCAAGTTCGGGATGGGTCGTATGGCAGTTGAGTCCGATGGGTTGGCTGTGGACATGCGTTTGATGTTCTACCTTTTAGAAGGTACACTAGTTCAATATGTTTGAAGTTAACCCCCAATCTGTTTTTGCTCTAATTTGTTACCTTAACCCATAAATTATATAAATTTCTTTTAAAAGAAAATAACACATACGCAGTCGAAGATCTATTCCATCTTGTTCTTGGTAACTAGGCTCGTAAAACTCCCCAGGGCCCATGCCTCACTTTTGACATATGTTCACTATATTAACCTAAAAGATTAGCTCTGGGCCAAAATAATTAAACTCCAATCCCACATGTACATTAATTTCTGAAAAAGCATTGTTCTTTAATCACTATTTAAGGTGGCCTCAGCTTGTAATTTGCATATAATAGTAAACAAATGCTGTTCTCTATATTGAAAAAACACTACATTGTTTTTATAGATATTTATATGTTTTAAAAACCAAGAAACGGATATACAATAGGTGCAAAAATCACATTAAAGCATATTATATGTTGTAGTTCTTGCAATTAGTCTACGTTATGTTCATTGTTGGTTCGGGTTCCTGCTCAGTAAATCAGAATGTTTAAGCTACAGGTTTGGTTTAAGCTACACCTCTTGAATTATGTGGAAATGTTTAAGTTTCAGTGTGTTTTTTCTTTATTGAATGACAGTTCTTTTGAATGGTGTTCTTTTGAATGGTGTATTGCATCTTTTTAGGAGGTTTCCAGAAATTACATGCTTGTCTCTATAAATGAAATTGTTTTTGGAAAGCAAAATTTTTAGTGGGAAATGGAGAGGTATGCAATCAATAATTTATTGTGTTTGAAATAATTTTGTGAATATAACTAAATTGTTAACATAATATTATGCAGGCAATAAGAAGGCACTTGGAAATGTGGGTATATGGTGATTAAACATATGCAAGAATTTGTCGCCATATTCAGTACGATATTGTTGAAGAAGTAAGTTTTTGTATGTATTCATCATATACTTTGCCTATTCCGCTACATTTTATTTATATTTATAGTCTCACCTTTTTATTTATTGATTTTAGTTATGGAAAGAAGAAAGGAAACATCCACAATAAAAAGACAGACGAATTAGTCTAAAGATTAATGCTGGAATTGATTCAGAAGGCGTTTAATGACCCGGGAAGAAATAGTTAAAAGCGTCTCAAGGTTAGCCAAATTCTACCGTCTAATAGTTATCTTATCTCTAACGGTCAAATAAAAACTCATTTGTATATATCTAGTTAAAAGAGTCGCATATGTAGTATAAATATGTGTGTGTGTTGGCTAGTATAAAACTCGATTAAACTCACTTGAAAGCAATTTAACTGCACCGATCGAAACTTTTTGTAGTATAAATATATTTAGATATCTATTAGTGGGCGAGTATATTGGAGGATCTCGTGTTTTGGTCATGTAGTTTACACATTAGGGAGCTTTCTTCTTTATGTGCAAACTCATGTGCTTTTAAGTACAGTTGCTAGAATTGATATCAAATGTGTGGCTGTGTGCTACTGGTTGTTGTCAAGTAAAGCGCAGTGTGTATAGAGATATCTATAATTGTTGTAGGGAACTTTCTTCTTTATGTGTTTTCTGTTTTTTATTAGTTTTTAGATTGTATGTTTTGTGAATTCATGTTCTTAACATGCTGAATGCGCGTGTCGCGGGTTTTGTTAATATGACATTATTTTTTTTTGTCAGGCGGTTTCTACGGTTCGGGTGGTTTGAAGAGTTCGTTTTGGCTGTTAAGTGTATGAAGTGGGCAGGTCAACAACTTTTGGGCTGCAAACTTTTTTGGGTTTCATTTGGAAAACATGTATTGTATACGTTTATGTTTCATTCGGAAAACGCTTACGTTTTTGTTTGTGTTTCATTTGGAAACACGTATGTTTTTTGTAAAACGGATTTAACTGTGTTTATTGGTATATTAATTCTATCTTTTGCCATATAATATATATTTGTGTATTGATAAAATTGTACAGCTAGTAAACTTGGAACTAGATTTCCTGGAAATTTTCATAATATTATAAAAACAAATGCATTTTGTTGAAAGTTTTGGTGATGCGGTTGTCAAACTTCCAGATGTCACCATATTATTGTCTTGGGATATCTTTTGTTGGTGCTGTTTTAGGTATTAAATGAGGGTTATCATTGCAGCCGCATCATACAATTTATAATTTGATGATGCCCTATCTTTTGATGGTGTTGTTCCACTGCACCTCTAAATCATATACACTGCACCTTTAAATCAGTTTTGTACTAGTGGTTGCTTCCAATCCACAGAATGTGAGCTCCTAAGTGAAGCGGTAATCTTCAGTGCTTTGTGTGTTGATTGTATTTTAGCGAATGTGATTTAGCACTGCCATTGTTTTTACACCGTTTTGATGTTATGTATCATATGTATTTCTATCATGAGGCGGATATAACATGTGTATATTTTTCCCTTAGTAGTGCCAAAGCTTGATTTATATGTTAGGTTATCACATCTTTTTGTTACTAATTTTACATCAGATTTCTTGAATATAGAAATATTATCGTTAGGGCCGCAAACGAACTGAACTTTCAGCGAACAGTTCAGGAACCGTTCAGCGGGAAGTTCGTTTGTGTTCGTTCGTTTAATAAATGAACGAACACGAACAAAAGATTTTGTTCGTTTAGTTAAACGAACGAACATGAACAGAGGCCGCGTTCGTTCGTTTATGTTCGTGAACGTTCGGTAACGTGTTCGTTTATGTTCGATAGTTTAATAGGGTTTATAATTTTTATAATTTTTTATTTTCTTTTATTTACCTAAATAAATAGTATATGTGAGGTAAATATGTTTGGATACTTTAGTTATATTTTAGGTGGATCTAGCTGATATCTTAAGAATTATACTTTATTCCAAAGTTAATATATGTTCGTTTGTGTTTGTTTATGTTCATGAACATTTCTTTGTGTTCGTTTGTGTTCATGAACACTTGTTTGTGTTCATTAATGTTTGTTTGTGTTCGTGTGTGTTCATGAACAAAATTAACAAACGAACACGAACACAAGTGTTTTCTTAACAAACGAACACGAACAAAAAATCTCGTTCGGCAAGTGTTCATGAACTGTTCGTGAACACATGATTTGCTTAACAGACGAACACGAACAAGGCCTTGTTCGTGTTCGTTCGGTTCGTTTGCAGCCCTAATTATCGTCGTCGTTCATTTTTTAGTAATTATAGATTTCGCTGGCTTTGATGGTTGGTGATTGCCATATCAAATCCTATTAACCTTTTCAAGGGTTCGAGTAAAAGTTATCTTTAAATGCATGCCTTGGCTGAAAAATGATTAACACAAAGATTCACTATGCAAATAATGTTTAGTTCATAGTGAGCAAAGGCGTTAGGCGCATTCAAGGCGCAGAGACCTCGCCCAGGGCCTAGGCACGAGGCACAAAAAAAAAAAGCGAGGGTCTGAGATTAAAAAAAAGCAAACAAAGAAAATAAAGTAAAAATATATTAAAATAATAACATTTTTCATCTAGTTAGTGTCAAAAGTTTAAAATATTGATGTATTAGTGTATAGAAGTAGTTTTTCCTTAGATAAAAGTAGATATCTGATTGGAATCTAGCCATAATTTAACGAATTTGGCTAGAAACTCCCCGAAATTTGAGAATCCAGCTGAAATCTGCACCTAAAGCATCACCTGGAGAATTAAAGTGCAATTTCCTCAACTCAAAACACAAATAAACCACCTCACACAAAAAAATGGACCGAGTTATGTTACATTATTAGTGATGATCGGTTTATATGCCAAATTGCCAATTGCTACAATTTAGATTTAACAGTAGCTAGTCGCTTACAATATTAAGTTCTCTCTTTACATGAATACATATAATAATATTGCAGGAACACTTCTTTTGAGTTGTTAACAAGTCAGACGCACGAAGGGATTCTTCGGTCATGTGGCGACGTGGCACAACGTACTACACTGAGGAACGTTTCCTCGTCACAAGGAATACTAAGTCTTGAATCAGTAGTGAAGTCGTACTCTTCTCGAGCTTGATCTAATAATGCACTGAACAAAGGATGTTTTAGTAAGTTCACATTGATCACGAACCTCCTTTGGTTTTCGCCTACATAAACCACAGTATGACCCTTCGGGACGTCTCTTGGAATCGAAGATTCGTCTTCTTCATCCATGGATAATGGCCATCTGAATATCCATTGGCAGCAGTTGTCACAGCTTGCAGATGAAGGTATAGTTCCTCCATTGTTCATCTTTTTCCACTTTTTAATCCATGATTTTAGAACCTTATCATTCATGTTTAAAAATATATGTGCCTAGGTGTATGTGTATGATTGTGTGTGTGGAGAGAGATTTTGTGTTGGTGGTTTGGAGGAGGAAGTGATCATATATAGTGTTGAGGTTGATATCTCATGACTTGTTGGAACATTAATGTGGAATATATAGGATATATATAGACAAGGTTCAACACAAAACAAGCGTATATCGCGAGAACAGTGAGAACCAATCAAATATTATTCATTTATTTATGTATTTAATCCAAGATTCTTACATCATGTGATGACGTTGATAGCCAAAAGACAAGGGGTACATGCACCAATTGGATTTGTCCCAGTTGCTAAGTGTTATGTGTCTTATGTCCAATGCTTGATACAAAACAACTATTGAGCTGGGAGTCTCATCGGAAGTAGTCTCTCTATTCCCACGGGGTAGGGATAAGGTTATCTACATCTTACCCTCCTCAAACCCTACTTTAGCTTTTGCTATTGGTGGGATTAACTCAGTATGATGATGATAATGATGATGATGATGATGATGATGACGATGATGATGGATGTAAGATTCTTAGATGACTAGTAAAATAAATCATGGTTATGCGAATATACTTGAATTAATACGTGAATATACTTGAATTAATACACGCATGTCATGCGTGTAAAAGCGAGATTCATAGAAGGGAAAAAGAAAAAATGAAGGGTACGAGATGAACTAAAAAAAGGGTATACATACTTATTTTATTATATTCTATTTCTAGGTATAGTACGTTCCTACCTTTGTATATCTTTATAACATTGATTCACAACTTACTTATATAAATATCTCCATAGTTGTGAATCAACGTTATATACACATATAGCTTCGGTAAATATTTATGAGAAGCATGAGAACAACTCAATCATAACTTAAATCATGTTTATAAAAAAAAAAAAAAATCAAAAGATGGTTTCTTTTTCATTTCTTTTTACAATTATTATTATTATTATTATTATTATTATTATTATTATTATTATTATTATTATTATTATTATTATTATTAGGACTTGGTTCAAATGAGAACCTTTTTTCAAATTGAGAACTGAGAGAACTATTCTAGACCACAAATTTCTCTAAGCCAAAAAAAAAGTTTTTTTTTTTTTTTGCTTTAATCGCTGCTTTATATGCAGGAATTTTTTTTTTATTTTTTTTTCAATATACACATGTGTATAATTGCATTATACACATATGTATAATGCAGTATACACATGTATAACTGAAATATACACATATGTATAGCTGAAAAATGCTATATACACATATGTATAATTGCTATATACACATATGTATAACTGCTATATACATATATGTATAAATTCAAAAAAATTCAAAAAAAAAAAAAGGAAATGTGTGGCCCAGAATGGTTCTCTCGGTTCTCAAATAGGGGTTGGTTCTTTTAGGATCCCTACCCATTATTATTATTATTATTATTATTATTATTATTATTATTATTATTATTATTATTATATCTATATGGGGGATATGTAGCTTAAAGAGGTTATGGGAAAAGGTGATAAGAGTGGAAGGTATATGTGGTTATGATCTTTTGTTGCAATGGTGGTAGTTTGAATTTTTAATATGCATTCATGGGGTTTTTTGTTTTTAATATATTTCATTGACATATAGTCACACGAATTTGTACGAACAAGTGTTTGAGGTGAATAAAATTTCTTTCTTTTTTTACATATAAATTTCTTCCCAACCCACTTTCACATGTGTAAAATTATTTTATAATATCTTCAAGGAACATGTAAGTGAGGAATTGCACTTTGTCCAAGAAGCCTATCCCATGCCTTTAATAGTATCTTTTTTATCTATCCCCACCTATCAATTGCCAAATGCTAAGATGTCATTCTACTCTATATCTTAATTCTTCTAATAAACTTAGTGCAAAATTGAGGGTTGAAGTGTTGAACCATTTGATATGTTGAGTCAACTCTTAGTTGGTGGTGGGCCATATGCTAATTGGGCTCCTTTTCTAATGTTTAATGATTTAGCCAATGGATTGATTTGGTTCAATGATTTTGGTTTAGGAGAAGTTTAAAAATTAGTTAAAGAGGATTGAATCCTTATCTATCATTTTATCATCATCTTCAGTTGCATCAAACACTTTGCCACTTTGGCTCTTTCAATTGGGAGCTTTTTGGTGCTTGTCCCATACTCCCATTTAAATGTTTTGTCTTTCCCTTTCTAGAGAAGTTTGCTATGCATCAACCTTAAAAATCAATCTTTTCTTTTAATAAATCTATAAAATCGGGTTGGGCAAAAACCGACAAACCACTTAAGACTGTTTTAAGAACCGTGTATGAATCCTATTTTTTTCTCTTTCAAAGTTGGTTTATGGCTTGGTTCAGAATTAAAATTGAACTTTTATCCTTTTCAATCTTGAAACAACATTGTTTTAGAGTGTCAACAATGGGGCTACCTACAAACGTCATGTTAGGTTGCCCCTATCTTTCCTCACGAATGAGCTCAAACGCCCCTTACCTTAGTCCCTTTCCCTCTCCTTCCCCTCTCACAAAGCCCGTTTGATGGTGTTTACTCAGAAGAAGCCTCTCCTCTCTCTGCTCAACATCAGTTGTCATCTTCTCCACACAAGCTCAAGATCGCCCCAAAAGTGATGCGTTGTGGGTACTCTTAGTGTGGAGTATATTGTTTTTATTATGGATATTCTCATATTGAAACTACTTGATTTGTCATCAGGATACACATACACATACACGGTAAAATGATAATAAAAAACATGTCTTCTTATGTAATCGTTGTCGGTATTATTGTTTTTCTAAATTCTAAAATACGTATTTTATCGTATCTGAAATTAATATAAATAAAAGTAGATACACACTTTAAACAATTTTAAAATAGTATATAATGTAACTTAAATGGTAACAATTGTATTGAGTTTGATCCATTGTGAGTGGAAAAGATCCTACCCCTTGCAATAAAAAAGATTTAGGGAGTGATGGGCATCACATCCTTGAGTATCTTTATCAATGATTGTCACACATGCACTCTTATGTTGTACCGTACAACTTAAAAGTAGGAATTCCCAAGTGTCATCAAGAGGATTGTTGACCAAATTATTCTCCATTTGTGCTTGTTTTGTCCCACAACACACTAACGCACCCATATGCTATATTAAGAAATATATAGTACATAACCGTACCCAACTTTCACTTTCAAGATTCATATGAATTTAGTTATCAATCATGTCATTTTGTTATATGATTTGGTTGGTCAAACATTAACAAATTTCCAAAGCAACTGTTTATCATCGTATACAAGTCAGAAGTTTAAAAGTAAATTACCGGCCATTAAGACTTAAGAGCACTCAATATGTTCTCCGTCTCCATTCATATATTACGCTAAAAATCACTACATATTCTCTCTTGTTTTTGATTAAATGATACTTGTTTTATACCTTTATCACTACATTTTTCCTCTCATCCACTTACAACCACTTTAAAAAAATATTAAAAAATAGATGCGAAGGAATAGTTTTACCCCATTTCTGAACACTAACATTTTCTCTCTCTTCAACTCACAATCAATTCCTAAATACAAAGAATTCACTCACAAACATATGAGGAACCTAGTGTGAATGTTATTTTTTGAATGGCCAACGAAATTCATCAAGAACCTCATTCGAAGTCCCTACTCAGTCAAATCAAGACCCCTTCCACCCGGCATAGCCAGACATGTAAGGGAGCTCCTGGTTTCACCTAGTTCACCAGTTCTGGGGAAAACCCGACTATCCACCCGCCCGAAAGCACGACAATGGAATAATTAGTAAAACCTGACGCTCTCAAGAATCGAACCCATAACCTTTCAGCCATGGGTCTTCTATCATTGAGCCCCCATACCACTCCACCATAAAGTGGTTGGTGTGTGAATGTTATAAGGCCGGAGTTAAGCCTCTGTGTTCACATTCTGGTTTGTAATTAGTAGCTTAAGAGCTACGTTTTACGTTTATTTTGTGTTAAGAAAAATTAAGAGAAATTTGGTTAAAACTATCAAAAAAAAAAAAAACCCAAGTTTGATTTTACATTGGTTTGTTCTATTTGATCAAGTTCTTCGTCTTCATCGTCTTTTTTTTTTTTTTTTTTTTTTTTTTTTAAATATGATCATGTAGGCTTATAGTAAGTCACAATCACAAACAATTTACGTGTCTAGATTGGGATGGTGGGGCTCGAACCATGTGTAAGTCTAATCCCCAACTTCAGATTAAAGTTGAGTCCGGAGTTGGTCGGTTGATTTCCTACATTAACGGGTCCTATAAAAGTACCTCAATCATGCACATTGATACTTTTCACAACTTAAGTAATTTTTTGTATGTAAATGGTAATTTTCCATACAAAAATCTAGCACACTTTCACCTTTTGTTTTTTTTTTTGAAAGGTTTAGATCAATGGAAATCCTTATACAACCCTAACCTATTGGTCTCAAGTTCGAATCCCTACCCACGCACCGGTGTCCTCCTTGCCTAAGCTCAAACCGTCACGGGGAATTTTTTTGTGGTGTGCATGGATCGAACCTGTGACCTCCCCCCAGGATGGGAACCCCTAAGGGAAAACCCACCCTACCTCAAACCAGCTGAGCTGGAGATCATTGGCTTTCACCTTTTGTTATTATGTGCATAATGTCCCCTTTTCTCTTGTCCGCAAGAATCTCACGGATTGAAGGCTTTCATAAAGATTATACAACATGGATTGCTTTCACTCAAACATACTTAACATACTTTCACATTTTATTTGCACGAATATCTCATGTGTTTGTTTTAGTGTGCAGGTATACCGGTTATAGTCACTTTTAGCATACACGTTTATATATTTAAACTACTTTGTATGATTAAGGGAAAATTACATACATCCTCTTATTTTTCTAGATCAATACGGGTGTATTATTGTTTCTTTAAATTTTTTTAAGACGTCTTCTGTCTATTTGTATTAAAGAAACTTGGATATTCACTTCAAACAATTTCAAAATAGTATATAATGAAACCCTAGTGTTATTTTGTTTGAGTTTGATTTGTTGTGAGTAGAGATGAAAATGAGTTTGGTATTGGTAATTTCAATCCCATACCCGATTGTAAAACCTTATCCCATATTTGGTTAAATATTCATCGGGTATTTGTAGGGTAATTACCTATTGAGTGACCGGGCTACCTGCAGGTATCGAGTATACCCATCAATTTGTTAAAAAGAAGTGCCCACTGAAATTTCTAAGTACGTTTTATGTCTTGTCATTCTAGTTTTATACATCATTACAAAATGTTTGAAATATCTAAAACATGTAAATTCTATGCTAAATCTCAAAAGAAAAACTTCATACTTCATTGCATACAATAATATAAATAATATTATCAAACACATTTCTAAAGACAAAAAGCCATTTTTCACATAATAATGCTGCTAGAACGAATCATTGCTACATAAGGATTTGTCGCAAAAAGAAAACTTGATGAGGATCAAGGGGAAATAAAAATTAAAACTTATCAAAGTATATGGTCCAGGTAAACTAAGTATCATCTACTATCATATTTATACCCAAACCCTCGAAATTCTTTAATCGATGTTTATGTAAGTTTTTTTTTTTACAACTCTATTTCTATCTTTAACAATGATTGTCACACATGCACTCTTAGATTGTACCGTACAACTTAAAAGTAGGAATGATTGTCACACATGCACTTTTTTTTTTTTGAACAGCTTGTCACACATGCACTTAAAGTTGTACCATACCACTTAAAAAGTAGGAAACCCCAAGTGTCATCAAGAGAGTTATTGTCCAATTTATCATCCACTTGTGCATGTTTTGTCCCACAAATTGTACATTTGTACATACCGTACAAAACTTTTAACTTTCAAGATTTATATAAATCTAGTGTTATATTATGTCATTTTGTTAAAAGGGGGACGGGGTGGTTCGCGATCGCCACCCCGTGATGACTGTGATGGCGTGAAACACCGGCCGGCCCAAAATATAACGGCCGCGATAACTAAATTTCGTGATGTGCATCACAACCAAAATGTAGCCGTTTGTTACCGTTGGCTGACCACCAACGGTCTTTTGACTGTTTAAAATAAAATAAAAAAGTTTTTTATATTCCAAACACTATATAAATATATCCATACAAAATCAAAATAACACACAATAAAAATAACACACTATCAAACAATATACCCAACTTCAATACATTCAACTCCAAAAAAAAACATGGAAAGATCAAGCAAGAAACAATCGGCTACGAAACGAAAGTTTAGACCAAAGGTTCGGCCTAAGTTAGGCGGACCGGCTTGATTTCGTCAAGACGCACCACCAACCCCTCAACCTACACACCAACCCTATCAAAACCAAAGTTTTCAAAATCTTATGTTTCAAACCCAACAATTCTCGCTTTCAAACCAATATCTAGTGCACTACTCTCAACCCAACATGCCAACCCAAGTCGCATCCAGAGTGTTCTAAGCACCTCCCGATCCGATTGATCTACCTATGTTCGACCGTTATGGGGTTCGCGATCCGGAGAACTATACGGTCGAAGATTCTGAGGAAGATGACGAATATGAACAAGAGGAAGAGGAAGAGGGAGAGGAAAAGGAAGAAGAGGAGATACAAGTGCAAGCACCAACAGGAAGAGGAAGAGGAAGAAGAGGAGATAACATCGGGCCAAAAGAAAGAATTAGTTGGACGCAAGAAGAAGAAGTGGCGTTGGTGAAGTTGTTTTTACATATTTCCGAGGACAAATGCGTCGGAAATCAACAACCAACCAACACCTTTTGGCTGTGAGTGAAGGCCTACTTTGAACAATTTACCGGTATGACGAGAAGGCGGATGGATCAAATAACCGGTAAATGGAGCGATTTACAGAAAAAATGAGTAAATTCAACGCCCTCTACATCACACATGTAGAGGATGTTATTTTTTTTTATAAATCGTTTACTTTATATTTTTTTTATAAAAATTGTTAACTTTATATTTTTTTTTATAAATTATAGAAACGTCTTTGGCCAAGTGGAGTGGCTGATGTGGAAATCATACGGGCGGCCCTCAACGATTATCAGCGGCTGTACGTAAGGGCTGGTTTTAATTCGTTAGATTTTTAGGAAGTTGCAAGAGTTCATTCCAAGTAGGTTCCCATTGATATTCCCGGGATAACCGAACACGGGCCAACCGACCCTCGTGGAGGAAGGGGAAGGGGTGGTTGTAACATTTCGCATTAAATAATTGTACGTTACGTATAACTTGGATAAAAACGACAAGTTTTATTATTATTTACATTTAATTATTTTTGTGGCATTTTGAACCCTAATACAATGATAATTATATATATATATATATATATATATATATATATATATAGAAAGGTTTTTAATAATAATAATAATCATAATAATAATAATAATAATACCAACATTTTTAAAACAAACTCAAGACCCAACATCCCTTCTTTCTTTGCCCCCCACCTGAGCCCAATCCGGGTCTGACCCAACCCAACAGCAGGCCCAACCAATCAGGCCCAAACCCAAGAAACAAGTGATCCGGCCCACCTCATCTGTTATAATAAAATGAAAAAAAGGGGTGCTCCAGCCGGGTATCGAACCTGAGCAGCGAGCCGGCCAGCAAAGCCCCCCCCCCCCCCCCACACACACACACACCAAACCATCTGGTCTGCACAAGAATTGTGTCATAAACTAACCTGTTTTAATTATAAAGCAACCTTGATTATCAACAGTTGACTTGAGAAAGTCAACTGTTACGAACGGGTTACCATAATCAACAATTTTGGACGTGTTTTAATCTCTATATGGCATGACTGCATGATGTCCGACCTTTGTCGAGTCAAACCCACATACAACACTCATTAATTCGTATCAATTATAATTAAATTGACGAAACCCAATTGATTCGTGGTCAAACTTTCCAATCCAACAACCCAGGCATCATCACTATAAATTGGACATTCCTGTATCTTCACAACTCGCCATTCTCTCTTTCTCAATCTCTAATTCTTCATAATAATCCCCTGATCTGAGAATTCTACTCGTATTTTGACTTCGGGTCTTGACTAATCGTTCATAATCAATTAAGCATTGTAAGTTTGTTTTCTGATATGGATTTCATTTATCGGCATGTACACAAAGTTTACCCTATGGTTAATTAGGTTAACATTGTGTAATTTGGCCAATTGCAAATCTAGGGCTCGTAGGTTTAAAATTTGGGGAAGAACACGATTTCTGTATTGTTATTTATTTTTAATAAAAAGGAAACCAACACAACCACTGGTCTGGACCAAGTGGTTGTGTCTGGTGCTCACCATCTGAGCCACGCGGGTTCGAGTCCCGGTTGTGGCATCCTTTTTCTTTGTTTTGTTTTATTTTTCAAGAACAATCAAAATTAATTATATATTACTTATAATTTTATAAATTCGTTTTAAAATATTAAAACTCTTTTAATAATTCTACAAAAATTATTTTTAGTAAATCTGATGAAAAAGTTTCACTCACAATTTTTAGTTTTCAAAAATTTATTTATTTAATGTATATAAGAATTAAATCAATTTTATTCTATTGTATTTATAAAATTCTATTAAAATATCAAAACAATTTTATAAATATCCACAAAAATTATTCTGAGTTTATATAACAATAAACTTTTCTGAAATGATTTTTATTTCAGAAAAATCATTTATTTAATATTTTTAATCAATTTTTGTTAGTTTTAATCATAATTAAATCATAATAAATTCAATTTTTAATATTTTTGCACCAAAATTTTATACAAATTATTTCTGAATATTTAGAACATAAATATAAATTTTAAACTGATAATTCTTTAATTTTGGTATTTTTAAATATTAAAGTTAAATTTTGACAATTTGTAATAAATAGATTTAATAATCTATTTTAAAGAAAATAATTTTACAAAAATTATTTTTATACTTTAAACACATTATTGTGACCGTCTTAAATTCAAATCTTATAAAAAGATTTTGTTTATTTATTTACTAAAATTCTCTCAATTATCAAACATTTTTAATATTAATCAAACAAGCATTTATCCCCAAATTCGAAGCCCTGGAACATATACATTTGTAGACTAGATAGACTTAGACATATTTATTACCTTATTATAGGGTGATACTTAACACATTTGGGCAACACCACTATTCAATTCTTCAACAGATATAACATTTTGCTAAGGTGAGTTTTACATAGCCCCTTTTCTATTTATCACCATTTTTGGGGTGAAACATGTTACAACATTATTTATGAAATTCAATCATCAATGTGTCTATGTGTTTTTCTATGTTGCATTATGTCTTGAACGTGACTAGGGTAAGCACAATTCTAGCATAAACATTTATCAGCCGACGGTATACATTGATAGATCTATTTGACTGACAATCCCACTTGGATACGTGCCTCCTACAAAGGTAGCGTGGGTGTTTGTTACTGCAATATAAACGAGTGAACCATGAGCGTATGGGATGTACCACAATACAACAGTCACAAGTGTTGATTATGCACTCGATTTACTTCTAGTATGTTTTCACATATGGACTAGATTGCCATGACACATGAATTGCACAACAATTTTATTCGATTATCAAAACCTATGTAATTCTCACCAACTTTTGTTGACCCAAAATATTTTCAACTTAACATGTTTCAGGTTCTACTTGCTTGAAGATTTTAATTAATGCTTGAAGATGTGTGCATAGTTTTATTCAATTTGATGTACGAATTCTTGTAGAACAATTGTATGTAATTTATTTAAATCATATAATGAAATTTATTATTTACCATGAGCTACTGAACAATCATCAATACGTGACATCCCGATGTTTCCGCCATCGGTTGGGGTGTTACAGATTGGTATCAGAGCCATGGTTATAGGGAATTAGGTTATTAGAAAAATAATCTAGTCTATAACCATAGGATTTAACCAGTACTTGCTTCTTTTACTTGCTATTCTCTATCTCCCTCCTACTTTTTATCCCTACTTTCATCCTTACAAGAAGGTTGCTCTCCATCGCTGGATCTATTCTTAGACTAATAGGACAAATTCCTCAGGTTTAACCTGAATCACCTTGAGATCTCGTCGAAGTTCTAGAATTTAATAACGAACACGTGCAATCTGGAAGGGTGAACGCCTGTATTCTTAGTCTTCTGTCTAGGCTGGCATTGCGCATATATCCCAATCAGACGAGGGACCCGGATGCCTACCTGGGAATTCTCGGGATGAGTGTTCACTTATAGGCTAAAGCATGTCTTCATATGTTATTAGAATCTAGAATCTTTGATAAGTCAACGTTTTCGTTTATTCGTTTTAATGAATAAATGATTACATTCCTTATATAACCTCATTCATTTCATTGTGTCTCTTACAGATCATGCCTCCACATCGCAGCGCTCGTCTTAACAGTGGTGACAATCATGATGAAGGGAGTAGCAATCACAACCACAACCACGATACTAACCACAACAACAACAACAATGGTGTTGATGCCCAACTGGCTGCAATCATTTCTCAACAAATGGCGCAGCAAATCGCAACTCTGGTTCCGAACTTACTAGCTCAAGTCATCCAGTTGAACGGCAACGGGAACGGTAACGACAACGGGAATGGAAATGGAAACCACAACGGGAATGGGAATGGTCTTCCAGCCTGTACCCTTAAGCACTTTAATTCTTGTAATCCCCCAAAGTTTAGTGGAGAAGAAGGAGCTACAGGACTCCTACAATGGTTTGAGGGTATTGAGAATACCTTCATCAACAGTGAGTGCCCCGACAACTTTAAGGTCCGTTATGCCATGAGTGTTCTTCACAAACGAGCACTCACCTGGTGGAATGAGGAAAAGCGCACCCGTGGGGCTGAAGCTGCATTGGCCTTAACTTGGGATCAAGCTAAAGAAATTATGAAGGCAGAATTCTGCCCTCGTAATAAAATCAAGAAGCTGGAAGATGAGTTTCATGATCTTGCTCAAGACAGTGGAGAAAACCTTGCTTACAACACTCGTTTTCACGAACTTAGCCTACTGCTACCCCACAAGGTCACCCCCTTGCCTATTGCAATCGAAAAATATATTGGTGGCTTACCGATGCAGATTCAAGACACGGTGTGGGGAAGGAACCCTGCTACTTTGGAGGAAGCAAAGCGTTTGGCTGCCACCCTAACAGATAACCATGTGAAGTGTAACATCGCAAAATTTTCACGAAATTTCTATACGAAAAAGCCCTTATTTTATCCTTAATTCTACACTAAGGTGCCCAAGTCTATATTTATTTTTTTTCCAAACTCACAACCTATATGTAAGTATATATATATATATATAATGCATTTTTTTATATAAATAATAATAATAAAACATAAAACAAAAAAATTCAGATTTCATCTTGTAAAGTTATTTTCCAGCCCACTCCCATTAATGTTTTCTTTTGTTGTTTGGAGCCCACTAAAACCGGCCCAAAAAAAACCCAAGCTGCGGCCCAAACCCAAGGCACATAACCCGGCCCAAAACCCCCTCCTTCCCTTCCTTATTTAATCAAAAAAAAAAACGTTCCCACTAAGGCTCGAACCGGGGTCCCTTCAGACTCAACACACACACAACAACCACCTGAGCTAGCCTTGATATTTGTTTCTATTCCAACTCTATTTATATTAATACACACTTTCGTTTTCCCTTCCTTCTTCCCTGTGTCACGAACAGCAGCAGAAGCAGATATGGTAACTAGTTAAGCCTTTGACCAAAATTGATTTGGCTCCATTAAACGCGAAATAATCAAGGATGACATTGGAAACGTGATTATCGGCCATCAACAACCAAAATTACACGCTAATCACCATCAATCATTGATCAATTTTAATCCCACGCGCGTATAGACTTTAAGGTTTAGTCAAACCTTCCAATTAACCCAATCCATCGACCCTCTATATAAATTGAACCTTGGCACAGCATAACAACTCGCTCACATCTCTCTCTTAACCTCCAATTGTTCTGAAACACCTCTGTTGATTTCAATTTTGAACGCTGTTTGACTTTGGTCTTTGACCAGACAATTATCTACGAATCTTCACTGGTGATACTTGACACATTTGGTCAACACATTTCTCAACAGATATAACATTTTACCAAGGTGAGTTTTACATAGCCCCTTTTCTATTTATCACCATTTTTGGGGTGAAACATGTTTATAACATCATCATTGCAATTCAATCATCAATGTGTCTATGTGTTTTCTATGTTGCATTATGTCTTGAGCATGATTAGAGTAAGCACCATTCTAGCATAATCATTAACATTGATCAAGCCGACGGTATACATTGATAGATCTATTGGACTGACAATCCCACCCGGATACGTGCCTCCTACAAAGGTTACGTGGGTGTTTGTTATCGTATAACATATTCAATTGGACCATGAGCGTATGGTATGTATCATATTATAACAGTCATCAGGGTTGATTATGCACTCGATTTATTTCTAGTATGTTCTCACATATGGACTAGATTGACATGACACATGAATTGCACAACATTTTTATTCAATCATCAAAAACCTATGTAATTCTCACCAACTTTTGTTGACCCAAAACATTTTCAACTTAACATGTTTCAGGTTTTATTTGCTTGAAGATTTGAATTGATGCTTGAAGATATGTGTATAGTTTTATTCAATTTGATGTACAAATTCTAGAACAATTATATGTAATTCATTTAAATTATTTAATGGAATTTATTATTCACCATGAGCTACTGAACAATCATCAATACGTGACATCCCGATGTTTCCGCCATCGGTTGGGGTGTTACAGATTGGTATCAGAGCCATGGTTATAGGGAATTAGGTTATTAGAAAAATAATCTAGTCTATAACCATAGGATTTAACAAGTACTTGCTTCCTTTACTTGCTATTCTCTATCTCCCTCCTACATCTTATCCCTACTTTCATTCCTACAAGAAGGTTGCTCTCCATCAGTGGATCTACTCTTAGACTAATAAGACAAATTCCTCAGGTTTAACCTGAACCCCCTTGAGATCTCGTCGAAGTTCTAGATCTTAATAACGAACACGTGCAATCTGGAAGGGTGAACGCCTGTATTCTGAGTCTTCTGTCTAGGCTGGCATTGCGCATATATCCCAATCAGACGAGGGACCCGGATGCCTACCTGGGAATTCTCGGGATGAGTGTTCACTTATAGGCTAAAGCATGTCTTCATATGTTATTAGAATCTGGAATCTTTGATAAGTCAACGTTTTCGTTTATTCGTTTTAATTAATGAATAAATGATTACATTCCTTATATCACCTCATTCATTTCATGCCACATTGAACCTTCATTGTGTCCCTTACGGATCATGTCTCCACGTCGTAGCACTCGCAATAACAGAGGTGAAAACCAAGAGGAAAGTAACAACAACCACAGCACCAACCACAACAACAACAAAAACAACAAAGGTGTTGATGCCCGACTGGCTGCGATTATCCCTAACCCAGCTCAGGTTACTAATCCTAATCGTCCTGGTAATCACAACTATGGTCAATGCTATGAATGTGAAATCCCAAATCACTACCGTAACCGATGCCCTAAACTAAACCGAGATCAAGACCCTCCAGCTACTTAACAGCAAGTCCCACCATTTAAATGTTGTTGCTTTCAATTCTATGTAATGGCGCTTTTGATTCAAGTAATAAAATTCAAGTATTATCATAACATCTGTGTGCATGCTTGTTTGAATGTGAACTAATTGCTATATCTATAATCATACTTGCTTACTTGTACGACAATTAGTGGACTACCAAACAACCTACTTAACGATTGGTAGAGGTCATCATGTCTTTCCAACAGTCGGGAGAGGCCCTACCACCTGCTCAACGACTGGTGGGGACTATCAGACCTGCTCAACAATCAGTAGAAGTCATAAAAGGACACAACACCCTAATGTAAGGTAAATTGGTAATTACGGTCCGGAACGTAATCATGAATTTACAGGTACGTTAAGGTAGTGTGAAATTTTATCAAGGTTTCCGGTGGTTGACCAATTGTAAACCTAGTTTTCTCTTAACTTCGGGACGAAGTTCCTAAAAGTAGGGGAGACTGTAACATCGCAAAATTTTCACGAAATTTCTATACGAAAAAGCCCTTATTTTATCCTTAATTCTACACTAAGGTGCCCAAGTCTATATTTATTTTTTTTCCAAACTCACAACCTATATGTAAGTATATATATATATATATAATGCATTTTTTTATATAAATAATAATAATAAAACATAAAACAAAAAAATTCAGATTTCATCTTGTAAAGTTATTTTCCAGCCCACTCCCATTAATGTTTTCTTTTGTTGTTTGGAGCCCACTAAAACCGGCCCAAAAAAAACCCAAGCTGCGGCCCAAACCCAAGGCACATAACCCGGCCCAAAACCCCCTCCTTCCCTTCCTTATTTAATAAAAAAAAACGTTCCCACTAAGGCTCGAACCGGGGTCCCTTCAGACTCAACACACACACAACAACCACCTGAGCTAGCCTTGATATTTGTTTCTATTCCAACTTTATTTATATTAATACACACTTTCGTTTTCCCTTCCTTCTTCCCTGTGTCACGAACAGCAGCAGAAGCAGATATGGTAACTAGTTAAGCCTTTGACCAAAATTGATTTGGCTCCATTAAACGCGAAATAATCAAGGATGACATTGGAAACGTGATTATCGGCCATCAACAACCAAAATTACACGCTAATCACCATCAATCATTGATCAATTTTAATCCCACGCGCGTATAGACTTTAAGGTTTAGTCAAACCTTCCAATTAACCCAATCCATCGACCCTCTATATAAATTGAACCTTGGCACAGCATAACAACTCGCTCACATCTCTCTCTTAACCTCCAATTGTTCTGAAACACCTCTGTTGATTTCAATTTTGAACGCTGTTTGACTTTGGTCTTTGACCAGACAATTATCTACGAATCTTCACTGGTGATACTTGACACATTTGGTCAACACATTTCTCAACAGATATAACATTTTACCAAGGTGAGTTTTACATAGCCCCTTTTCTATTTATCACCATTTTTGGGGTGAAACATGTTTATAACATCATCATTGCAATTCAATCATCAATGTGTCTATGTGTTTTCTATGTTGCATTATGTCTTGAGCATGATTAGAGTAAGCACCATTCTAGCATAATCATTAACATTGATCAAGCCGACGGTATACATTGATAGATCTATTGGACTGACAATCCCACCCGGATACGTGCCTCCTACAAAGGTTACGTGGGTGTTTGTTATCGTATAACATATTCAATTGGACCATGAGCGTATGGTATGTATCATATTATAACAGTCATCAGGGTTGATTATGCACTCGATTTATTTCTAGTATGTTCTCACATATGGACTAGATTGACATGACACATGAATTGCACAACATTTTTATTCAATCATCAAAAACCTATGTAATTCTCACCAACTTTTGTTGACCCAAAACATTTTCAACTTAACATGTTTCAGGTTTTATTTGCTTGAAGATTTGAATTGATGCTTGAAGATATGTGTATAGTTTTATTCAATTTGATGTACAAATTCTAGAACAATTATATGTAATTCATTTAAATTATTTAATGGAATTTATTATTCACCATGAGCTACTGAACAATCATCAATACGTGACATCCCGATGTTTCCGCCATCGGTTGGGGTGTTACATGAAGGCAGGAACCCTGACTCGTAAAGGGGAAAAGAAAAAGGATACTCCCCAACCTGCCGTTGATATCAAAACCGAGGCCTTAAGTCAGGAATTTTGCAATAGACACCAGTGTCCCACCCAACAAGAAACAATACAACGGGAAGCTACCTAAGTGTGACACCTGCCAGTATCACCATCCAACCCATGTACCCTGCCGACAGTACACCAATTGTCAAAGGTATGGGCATCTTGCTGATGCTTGTCGAATCCCTGCTACAAACGCTCTTGCTGCTCCAAATAACCCCGCTAGAGACCCTCCAGCTACTTAACAGCAAACCCCACCATTTGAATGATGTCTACCTATTTAAATTCTATGTATTGACACTTTTTGATTCAAATAATAAAATCGAGTATTATCATAACATCTGAGTGCATGCTTGTTTGAATGTGAACTAATTGTTATATCATACTTGCTTACTTGTACCACAATTAGTTGACTACCAAACAATCTACTCAACGATTGGTAGAGGTCATCATGTCTTTCCAACAGTCGGGAGAGGCCCTACAACCTGCTCAACGACTGGTGGAGACTATCGAACTTGCTCAACAATCGGTAGAGTCATAAAAGGACGCAAAACCCAAATGTAAGGTAAATTGGTAATTATGGTCCGGAACGTAATCATTAATTTACAGGTACATTAAGGTAGTGAGAAATTTTATCAAGGTTTTCGGTAGTCGACCAATTGTAAACCTGGTGTCTTTCTTTAACTTCGGGGCGAAGTTCCTAAAAGTAGGGGAGACTGTAACATTTCGCATTAAATAATTGTACGTTACGTATAACTTGGATAAAAACAACAAGTTTTATTATTATTTACATTTAATTATTTTTGTGGCATTTTGAACCCTAATACAATGATAATTATTCATATATATATATATATATATATATATAAAGGTTTTTAATAATAATAATAATAATCATAATAATAATAATAATACCAACATTTTTAAAACAAACTCAAAACCCAACATCCCTTCTTTCTTTGCCCCCCACCTGAGCCCAATCCAGGTCTGACCCAACCCAACAGCAAGCCCAACCAATCAGGCCCAAACCCAAGAAACAAGTGATCCGGCCCACCTCATCTGTTATAATAAAATGAAAAAAAAAGGGTGCTCCAGCCGGGTATCGAACCTGAGCAGCGAGCCGGCCAGCAAACCCGCCCCCCCCACACACCAAACCATCTGGTCTGCACAAGAATTGTGTCATAAACTAACCTGTTTTAATTATAAAGCAACCTTGATTATCAACAGTTGACTAGAGAAAGTCAACTGTTACGAACGGGTTACCATAATCAACAATTTTGGACGCGTTTTAATCTCTATATGGCATGACTGCATGATGTCCGGCCTTTGTCGAGTCAAACCCACATACAACACTCATTAATTCGTATCAATTATAATTAAATTGACGAAACCCAATTGATTCGTGGTCAAACTTTCCAATCCAACAACCCAGGCATCATCACTATAAATTGGACATTCCTGTATCTTCACAACTCGCCATTCTCTCTTTCTCAATCTCTAATTCTTCATAATAATCCCCTGATCTGAGAATTCTACTCGTATTTTGACTTCGGGTCTTGACTAATCGTTCATAATCAATTAAGCATTGTAAGTTTGTTTTCTGATATGGATTTCATTTATCGGCATGTACACAACGTTTACCCTATGGTTAATTAGGTTAACATTGTGCAATTTGGCCAATTGCAAATCTAGGGCTCGTAGGTTTAAAATTTAGGGAAGAACACGATTTCTGTATTGTTATTTATTTTTAATAAACAGGAAACCAACACAACCACTGGTCTGGACCAAGTGGTTGTGCTGGCGCTCACCATCTGAGCCACGCGGGTTCGAGTCCCGGTTGTGGCATCCTTTTTCTTTGTTTTGTTTTATTTTTCAAGAACAATCAAAATTAATTATATATTACTTATAATTTTATAAATTCGTTTTAAAATATTAAAACTCTTTTAATAATTCGACAAAAATTATTTTTAGTAAATCTGATGAAAAAGTTTCACTCACAATTTTTAGTTTTCAAAAATTTATTTATTTAATGTATATAAGAATTAAATCAATTTTATTCTATTATATTTATAAAATTCCATTAAAATATCAAAACAATTTTATAAATATCCACAAAAATTATTCTGAGTTTATATAACAATAAACTTTTCTGAAATGATTTTTATTTCAGAAAAATCATTTATTTAATATTTTTAATCAATTTTTGTTAGTTTTAATCATAATTAAATCATAATAAATTCAATTTTTAATATTTTTGCACCAAAATTTTATACTAATTATTTCTGAATATTTAGAACAGAAATATAAATTTTAAACTGATAATTCTTTAATTTTAGTATTTTTAAATATTAAAGTTAAATTTTGACAATTTGTAATAAATAGATTTAATAATCTATTTTAAAGAAAATAATTTTACAAAAATTATTTTTATACTTTAAACACATTATTGTGACCATCTTAAATTCAAATCTTATAAAAAGATTTTGTTTATTTATTTACTAAAATTCTCTCAATTATCAAACATTTTAATATTAATCAAACAAGCATTTATCCCCAAATTCGAAGCCCTAGAACATATACATTTGTAGACTAGATAGACTTAGACATATTTATTACCTTATTATAGGGTGATACTTGACACATTTGGGCAACACCACTATTCAATTCTTCAACAGATATAACATTTTGCTAAGGTGAGTTTTACATAGCCCCTTTTCTATTTATCACCATTTTTGGAGTGAAACATGTTACAACATTATTTATGCAATTCAATCATCAATGTGTCTATGTGTTTTTCTATGTTGCATTATGTCTTGAACATGACTAGGGTAAGCACAATTCTAGCATAAACATTTATCAGCCGACGGTATACATTGATAGATCTATTTGACTGACAATCCCACCCGGATACGTGCCTCCTACAAAGGTAGCGTGGGTGTTTGTTACTGCAATATAAACGAGTGAACCATGAGCGTATGGGATGTACCACAATACAACAGTCACAAGGGTTGATTATGCACTCGATTTACTTCTAGTATGTTTTCACATATGGACTAGATTGCCATGACACATGAATTGCACAACAATTTTATTCGATTATCAAAACCTATGTAATTCTCACCAACTTTTGTTGACCCAAAATATTTTCAACTTAACATGTTTCAGGTTCTACTTGCTTGAAGATTTGAATTAATGCTTGAAGATGTGTGCATAGTTTTATTCAATTTGATGTATGAATTCTTGTAGAACAATTGTATGTAATTTATTTAAATCATATAATGAAATTTATTATTTACCATGAGCTACTGAACAATCATCAATACGTGACATCCCGATGTTTCCGCCATCGGTTGGGGTGTTATAGTGGTCGTTCTCAAACACGATCTAAAACATCCGACTCGGGAAATTGTACACCATCAACGGACGGGCTGTCTACCAAGATGCCCGAACTCAGTTTGAATGATGAATTTCCCAACCCTGAGGACGACACAACCCCGACAAGAACCACGACTCGAAGGAAGAGTGTCGATTCATCAAGTGGCAAAGGGAAAGAACCTTGGGTGGAGGCGATGACCGAATACAAGTTGGCAAAAATGGTGGAAATTGATGAGAATCGGGAAAGGCGTAAGTACTTGGCGGACTTGAAAATACAAAGAGAAATTTGTATGTTTATTTGCCATAAGTGGGGTTGGGCATGTAAATTTTATTTTTTATTTTTCGGTTTTTTATGTTTATTTTATGTTTTTTAGGTTTATTTTTATGTTTTTTTTTATTTAATGTAATATTTTTATTTAATGTAATGTTTTTTTTAGTTTAATGTAATTTTTTTTATTTAATGTAATCTTTTTAGAATATTTGAAAAAAAGTTTAGTCATGAAAAGTGCACACCACCACATGTGTTTAATGATGAAATGTGATAGAATGTGATAAAATGAGGTGACCGAATCTGATTGGGTATGATAGTATGATGGGTGTGATAAAATTGATACCACCCCATGTGCCCTAATTTATAAACACTTTTTTTTCAAGTTTTATTGTGGGTTTCAACTAACCTAATATCTAATACACAACGATGGTACTAATACCGTCTTTCTTGGGTTTTTAACCATAGGCCGATGGAGATGGACGGTCTAAGAGTAGAAAACCTACAAATTACAGATAAACTTATCATTTAAATTAAAATCTAACGGAGAAAATCTAACAGAGTTAGTCTCTTTTGGACTCATGTAGTTAAGATTTGAAACTCAAGTAGTTAAATTTGCCAAACAACCACAGGGACTCAAATATGACTTTACTTTTCTTGATGCGTTTTAGAAGTTCCCAAAGCAACCAAAGTGTCATATATTGTTCGGTAGTTCAAAAGTAAAAACCGGTCACTATGGCATGAAAAAACTCCTCTATGGCTATATGTTCACATTATGGTTGTAGTTTAAGAACCATGTTGTTACATGCATTTTATGTTAAAATAAAGATAAAGTAAATTTAATAAATTTGGTCACAATTGTTAAACCGTTAAAACCAGTCTGGTTACATCGGAATGATCAAGTTCGAACCATGTGTAATTGTGTATGTCAAATCGCCAACTTGAGATTAAAGATGAGATGAGAGGGACCCTTGGGGCTCATGCATGAGTTGCATAAAATGTTAGTTTATAAATGAAATCAAGCCAACTGATTCATCTGTTCAGTAGTTGGTCGGTTGAAATCCAACATCAACAGGTCATGTACAAAAACCACCAATCATGCTGATTGAGAGTTTTCACAATTTTATATCTATATGATGATTTTTTCTATAAAAGATATAGCATACCGGCCTTCACTTAAATTATTACTAATTACACTGTTATATCAATCAATATTTTGTGTGAAGAAACACGGACTCAATAACACTCAAAATAGATGGTAATGATAATAATGATGAATGAATAAATACAAAGAGATTGTATTGATATATGTTTGCTCGATTACAAAGACAGTTAATGAGTATTACAAGCTTGAATCGACTTGAGATTTAACGAGCTTGAGCGTACATTGTGGTTATTTAATAAACGAGCTTAAGCCTAAGCTTGTCGATATGAGTTTGATTAGTCTCGTGAGACTAAACAAGCTAAAACGAGTCTATTATTTATATAGCACACTCATTATTCTATGTAAAGTTATGATAAAAGTAATTAAATATTATATATTATGTTATATATATATAAATATAATAACTAAGTAAAATTATAAACAGTAAAATAAACAAGTCGCCATAGACAAGCTCAAACTTTAGAAATAGTGCTCTAAATAAGCTGAGCTCATGCTTAGACTAAGTTAAACTTCTGCTTGGCCTCTTTATACTCCTACATTTAGCTATGAAATATGAAGTTTTCAGCTCATCCACAGCTAATGTGCTCAAAACACATTGGTGGAATCTAAGGTTAGTACTCTTATGAACTGATCTCTCCTATTGAACTTGCGTATCAAATCCGTTCACATTACATCTTCAGTTTCTTGTGAACTAATATGGGGAAAAAAATACTTACCGTTGAAAATATTTAGATTACATTATATCACTAGGTTAGAAATGCGTAGATCAGTTGGCAATCCTATCTAGCTTGCTTCAACCCTTTTTGCGAAAGACAAGCCACCCGAGTTCGAGACGGCGCCGCACCGAAGTGGACATATAGGCCTATCTCCTTGGGGCATAAATCGCCACTAACAAGACTCGAACTCGGGACCCCGGACAGGAACCTCTGAAGAGTAAGCCTTCCCACCTCCTTCCAAACCAATTGGTCTGGAGCTCATCAGCGATTATTCATAGATTTAATTGCAAAGAAAAATAAGTAACAATAATTTGGATTTTTTAATTAAAATGGTGGCACGGTAAATGTGATGACACGTGTCATAATTTTATGATCTTCTATTATTGTTTTTTCCTGTTTTTGTTAAGCTACTTTGATTCGCAACACTCTACGTGTTTCTTTTTATATTCCACTATCGGTTCCTTATTTTACCGTGAAATCAAATTATTGGATCTTTTTAATAAAATGGTGGTACAGTACAACATTTTTGTACATCTGATGTGTGTCAGGGATGAAATCGTGAAAATGGAGAATCCGCAAGTTGAACTTGCGGATTATGCTTATGACAAGTGTCATCATTGGTCATCACGTGACTAGAACCCGCACCAAGTTAAAACAGTGAAAATTAAATATATAAAAAAAAACAGATGCCAATAATTTTTGACACATTTATGATTAGCTAGCAGCTAATGCATGTTGATATTAAATATCTACGACTTTATGTCTTGCCATGCCCCGTTCTGCTACAGATGACCCCATGCTATAGTTGCTCTCAATGGACACTATTTTACATTTTCGATCCTTTTGATATGACTAATCAATAACCAATCAACGGTTCACATTTAAGCATATGTACCACGTCATCCATGCATGTGTATTTCCATCTCTCCTTCTTGTCATTCGATATCCTTGTTTTTATTGCTATAATCTCACCAAATCAATTATAAATTGCTACGAGAGATCGGATGTTACAAATAATATCAGAGTCATGTTATATTTATGACGGTGGGACAATGACTAAGGAAACAATATGTTAATTGAATGCCATAATTTTATGAAATATGAATTGCTATGAGAGATCAGATGTTACAAATAATATCAGAGTCATGTTATATTTATGACGGTAGGAGAATGACTAAGGAAATCATAGCTAAAAGGGTGCAATTTATGTTTTTGGTTCATATGTTATATGTAAGATGGGAGATAACTCTCATTTCATGTTTTTGGTTCATATGTTATACGTAAGATGCGAGATAACAAGATCTTTAATGAAAGGTGTATCCCGCTTTAAACTCATTGAGAATATCAAGTCTCTCGGCTTTATTTGGGTGAAGAATGGGTCAAGACGAAGTCGCTTGAATGGGCTCAATCGAGCTTTAAACTCATTGAGAATATCAAGTTTCCTTTTCTTTTTTGGTGTTT
The DNA here is from genome assembly GCA_028751855.1 of Ambrosia trifida. Lineage (NCBI taxonomy): Eukaryota > Viridiplantae > Streptophyta > Magnoliopsida > Asterales > Asteraceae > Ambrosia > Ambrosia trifida. Next base: position 37,033,354 of record CM054126.1, read on the forward strand.
GTTTTAATTCTTGCTAGAATTGCTTTCGATTGTTTAGACCATACGGAGTGGAGGGGGGGGGGGGATGAAGCGTTATGTGGCACTTGTGGGACTCGTGTGTGAAGGGTGAAAATTGTGGGGAGTGGAAGGGGGAAAAGGGGAGGGGGGATAATATTATTGTGTGTAAGATTAAAAAAAAAAAACTAACCAATCAGCAAGTGCCACCTAGGATCCAACACCCGCCTCATGCCAGTGAACATCTTCCCCCCAAGGGGCTTCCCCCTTCCACGCCCTCATGGGATGGTGTAGCAGGCGTGAAGAGCCTCCCCCCCCCCCCCCCCCCCTTCTGGACTGTCTTAGTGGCAATTTCTATGTTATTCAAAAAAAAGTTAAATGATTGGCTTATGTGTGAATAGAATACAGAGATAGTAGAGATGATCTAGCGACAATTTAGTTTTACGTTATAATGTCAAGTGAAAAAAACATCAACACTTCAGTTATAGTTGCTTTATCCGAATATAATGTTTAGGTCGCTAAAATAGCTTTTTAATTCTACAAGTTAGCCTTTTCTCCCTTTCAACAAACCTTAACGACACATTCCAACATAGGGTGTTTATGGCATCTTAGGCAAATCTCACATCGTTTTGTCCCCTAGAAAGGTACTAGTCTCACATCATTATAATTTAGAAGACATGGGGCTTGATGAAATACCTACCACCAATGTGTTTGGAACGCATCACATTTAAAGGTGGATGAAAAGATAACTTCAAAGTTAAAACGTAATATAAGGCTATAAGGTATGATCACTATCATAGTCATCATCACTACCCTCAACGTTATCGTCACATCACTCCACCCTCCATCAGTACTCACTATGGTATGGTCACTATTCTTCTCTCCTTTTAACTTTTTTTTAATCCAACATTTATTTAATTTCATAAAAAAATTATATTCTTTGTTTGCAACCGACTTTTTAATCTAGAATTTTTTTTTATTTAATAAAACTACATAATCTTAAAATAACATAGCTCTAATAATACATATAAGAAAATTTTTAACTACTTGATTAAAAAAAATACAAAGAAAACTAATCGTCAGTGATGATCGGACCCAGTTGCCAAACATGTTCAATCAAATTCGTGCGAATGGTGTTAGAACTAGTTTCTTCTTTTTCCTCTAAAATAATTTGTGCAGTTTCCATCATCCCATTGCAAAAAAAAAAAAAAAAAAAAAAAAAAAAAAAAAAAATGCTTTTATTTCATCGAAGGAGAAAGAAAAACCCATTGTGTAAAATGTAGAAAGAATTATAATTTTTTTGAGAATGGTAAAGAATTATAAATTGAGGGTTGTAGATATTATAAATTTGAAGAGAATTTGAGAAAAACACATATAATTATAAAGGATTTGGTGTAAAGTGGTTTATTTAAATTGGATTTTTTTTTTTAAATTCGACCGTTCAACGGTCACTTGCCTCAAAAACCACATGTGACAAGCGTGAGCTCCCTCACGGTCATCACGCCGTGATGGAGTAGAGGACAGTGTTGGCGTGTGGCCACGTGCATCACGGCCCAGCCACCAGCCCCAAAACACAGCCCTAGGTTGCCGGTTGTTTAAGAAATATGATCACACATTTATTTCAGGTGCACTTTTATAGAAAAAAAGTTAATTGTGAGCATCATATGTTATCATTCAGTTAGAACTCCAGCAAGATGTTCAAATCAAAGTCACCTCCAATGGATATTTTACATATACACAACTTATTTAAGCAACAGGAACCTTATTACTTTTGATCCTTGCAGGAGATGAAACATGACGTGCAAGCGGAACTTTTGATTTGGAAATATTGGAGCTGTTCTCTCGCGGATATGGATAAACAGACGCCAATTCTCTCACTCGACACAATATCGACTTTGGTAAAGGTCGCCATGGCTGGCTTCTTTTGCGATCATCCTGCAATAACAGATCTTAGTTAAAACAAAACTATTCAGATTGCATTCGGATTTCGGATGACAAGTCAAACTGTTGGTAAAAATTATAAGAACAATAGTTCACAACCATGAACCACTTCGACCGATTTTTACAAAAAATTATGGGCTTGACAAACCAAACTAGCCTGGTTAGATGGGTCAAACGCTTTACCGGTTTGCAGTTCGGTTTTGGTGGTTTGAACTGATTTTTTACATTTAATTTTCAAAATATTAGTTTGTATTATAATTCTCAATCGATTAGATAGTTCTTGATTATAATACATATTCTAAAACTGAAAAAAAATATAAATACTTAATAAAAGTTAAACGGATGATTCAGTTTACACGGCCATTTCCAAGTGCCAAAACCGAACCCTCTGGATCTCAAACCGGCCAAAGCAGCCGACGTGTTTCAGTTTGGACAGTTGGGCCGGTTTCAACAATTTATGCACACCCCTAGTTAAAACTTAAAAGTCATCTAATGTGTATTCAATTGCTTGCTTCTAATAAACCGTTTCGTTTTTAAAAAGTAAAATATAATTTTGATTATACATCAAATATCTAAATTTTCATCTTGGGAGATCAGCATGGACCCTGGATTTTTTGTTATTTTTTATTGTTTAAATGGTAGTTGGGTAGGTCAAAAGAAAACCAAAAGGAGTAAGCCCCTATAGATTACATCAATATTGAAACTCTGCACCTAGGTTTACATAACATCATAACAAGATGCCAAAATATCATAAGGGGGTGTTTAGATATGGGTCTAAAGGGGTTATTGTCAGTGTTGTAGAACTCGCTAGGCGCTAGTCGGCCGGTGGGGTACCGACTAGGGATTAATTGGGATTAGTTAGGATTAATCGGATTGGATTTTTAAATATATTTTTCCAAATTTATACATATATAATGCTAATTTTATACGTTATAAGTTATATGTATAAATTTAGAAGTTTAGGGGCTAAATATAAACTAGTGAATATGGGCGATTAAATATTAAAATACCTAAACTTAAATGACCCTAATCACCTCCATCGTTCACCATATCCCGTTTTTTCCTCCCCATTCATTCTTTCATCGTACGGAACCATCAAACCCAACTAGGCTTCGTGGAGTTTCATCGACTTTGCTTCTAAATCATGGATTATCATCCTATTTTGAGGTAAGAACTTATTTTATTTGATCTATTTGCTCCAGTTTTGATCCCTTCGAATTCATTTGTTAACCTAATTTTGAGTTTTTAGGTCGGACTAGGAACAATTTGGTCTGACTAATCGGTGATTAATCGCGACACCGATTAATTGAGTGATTAGCCTAAAATTAATCAGTAAAGTGAGGACTAGTGATTAATCGCGATTTTTACAACCTTGGTTATTGTGATTTGAACCAGCAATAAACCATTTTAGTGTTTGATCAAAACTGATTCTTATATTTAAATCCATAATCATTGTTATTTAGAATTAGGTTTTTTAAGGCTTTTAGAATAAAAAAATTAATGCATATAATTTATGCAAAAATAGGAGATTAGAAGAGCAGGATAACTAACCTCTATTCTACTCCCCTTTAGCGCATGACTTGCTTTCAAAAGATTTCGCCATTTGTCCTGTGAAAATATGTCACAAAAACACGAATAGAAAATATGCTTTTGACAAAACAAAATCAAAAAAGAAATTATCATTACACACAAAAAAAAGCAACTCATTGACATAAATTCATGACGAAAAGATTAAGTACCTTCAAATCTACAGGAGTTCGATGAACGGACGATGAAAAGAGTAGTTTCTTGATATGAGTCCATTTCCCAACCCCGAAATGAGCAACGCCATCGATCAACTTTTTTACTTCTGTAACAGTCCAAAGTCTATGAAGCTTCCTCTGAGTGCCACTTGTCATATTTGTCATTATCGCTTCAGAATCATCTTCAGACCCGCTTGAATAAATCTCAACGCGCCTTTCAATCTGTGAAAATAAATATTAAATTTTCAAAATCTATATCCTTACTTATAAGGTCAAAGGGCATATGTTTTAAAAAAATCAGCTACTTAAATTACAATAGCACTTCAAGGATGCTGAAAATTAACTTAAAGAAAAGATTCGAGTCTTTGAACAATGAACATGTACTTTCGTATTCATGTTACAACATTCTATATCATAAAAAAAATATAGCTTTCAACTTCACACTTGACTCAAGATGGTTGGTTGATTATTTGTAAATTATCCATCCAATTACCCTGCATAATAATTAATTTATCAAAAAGAATAAATTGTTATGTATTTCATGGGACATCTTGAAAAGGAAGTGTAGCGGTTTGCAACCTTCGAAATGATGATTAAAAAATATCCGTCACAAAAATGACATTTTGTAACCAGCTTTAAAAGCGGAGTACTAGATGAAACCCAAAGCAAAACAAGGGCACCTGCAACATTTGTATTGCATGTTATCATGGGCGGATCTTTCTACGGGCCAGCCGAGGCCTCGGCCCACCCAGTTTTTTTGCTTCATGGTGTAACTTTTGCCGAGAATTTACCAAAAAAAATTATATGTATTGAACCCGGCCCTATCAGATTGAGTTCGGCCCTACCAGCTTGAGTCTGGCCTACCATGTTTTTTGTTCAAGATCCGCCACTGCATGTTATAAAATAATAAAAATATAACTTTTTAATAAATTGCAGACTGCAGATTTGCTTACTTTAGCCGGTTTAGCAAGCGAACTGCTTTTCTCGCATTTGGTTGGTGCTTGAGAAATAACCGGATTGCCTGCTTTAGCAGGTTTAGCTGGTAAATTGCTTTTCTGGCATTCAGTCGGTGCTTGAGAAATAAACGGTACTTGAATAGCTTTATCAAAATGCGAAGATGCCACTTTATCTTTTGGTTTGGCCTCACTTTGACTTTTGACACGTCGAACTCCTGGTAGTTTGTCTTTGCACCCGGAAGCTTCTCTTCTCTTCTTAGAGTTGTTCATACTAAGAATTGATGACTCATCAATGTATCGTTTTGTAGGCTTACGTGATCTTTTATGTGTGACGGCACCAACACCGTCATGATCTTGAGCAGAGCCTGTGCTTGTGGGTCTGTCCTTACAGTCCGGGGTAATATCCAACCCGTTATGTGAAAAATGAGGTGGCAAGATATCTTGCTTTATGAAAGATTTTGAAAAATCGTCAAATCTATCTAAACTTTTTGGCTCGGATGAGTTAGTTGATGTTCCGGAAATGCAGTTGTTAAGGAAGTAATTCTGGCATTCGGTTCCTGTAATGTTTTCGCTCAATGAATTTTGTATCTCAAAACTATCCTTCGTCGGAAACTGAGAATTTCCGACATGCAACCTTTCATTGGAAGCATAGCCTATACAAGCACCATGATCAAATCCGAAATCTGTAGTATATATGTAAAAGAATACGGTAGTAACTTAATGTGATCATTACGAATATAACGAGCAAATAGATAACAGTCTCGAGAAGCACCTAAAAGATAATCATCACAAGGAGAGACGTTGCTTGTTAGAAAATTTTCCACTCCAACTTCAGGTGGCAAAACACCAAGTGCCTATAAATATAAATATGTTATTTCATAAATTCAATCGTTGAAGATATCATTCCATAACTTGTAAAAATTACATTAAGATAGCACGCAGGCGGGCAACAAGCTGCGCCGCCACCCTTTCTGAATGCCGAACCCTAATATACTAAAAACGAACCCTTGCCCCCTGGAGTCGAGACATTACTATGAATAACCCGTTGGACCCTGGTCAAGAAACGAATAGCTTCTGGTGCCAGAGAGCCAAAGGTATCAAAAGCAAGAGAGCCAAAGGTATCATAAATAGAATACATAAAAAACAATAACCAAGAAATCGCACCAATTCCTGCTAAATAATGAAACAAGAATTAAGAGGTCGCAAGTTCGAATCTAGCTTCCATGAGTTTTCGCTAAAGGTTCTCATGGTTACCCAAAACGAAGCATATTATTAGTGACTTTAGAGGGATAAGAAGACATACATTAAGATTTGTTGCATCTACACCTTCCATGTTTATATTTGAACCTCGGCCACCTTTATAAGAGGTAAAAAGTAACTTCCATTATAATTTATAATTTTTAAACATAGTACTATACAATGCATAATTTATATACAATTTGTTACAAGCTAGATATCACTAATATTCAACCTATGGAACTTGTTCTTCAGTATGGAACTGGTTCATAATTACTCCAAAGTCAATTTTTCATAAGAAAGCAAATTTCAAAAGGAGTAAACATTCAGCTACTTAGGAAAGCATGTATCCTTTTTATGCAATAATATAAAAGCAAGTTTGCTAGGCACCCGTTTAATCTTAAAAAGGGGGTGAGGGGTTCATGAACGTTGATCAAAATGCTCATTATACCCTTCACTAAAGACAAGGGGTGTTTATACCGCAGAAACTGACCGAACCGCCCAAACCAAGAATGTTGGGCGGTTTGGAAAAATACGGTCCAGATCACGGTTAAGTTTTCTAACAGGTTGAAAGTTTACGGTTTGGAACTTTGAACCGGCCTTTAAATTTATTATTTATTTATTTTTATTATGGGTATATGACGTAACGCTTAGGTTCATGAGAAAAGAAAACCACTAAAACCTTGAAAATCGAGAAAACTACTATCAACCAATCAATTTTCCTTTTGCATTTCTTTTAATTATAAAGTTAGTATTGTGAAAAAAAAAATTTGAAAATATATCTAGTTCCGCAAAGCTACATATATGTGAAACAGTAATTACTTATTCCAACATAACTAGATTCACTCAAATGTTACCTAAATTGTAGGAAGCATTCTCGGTTTTTATGCATTTCCCAAGGTTATCTTCTTCATAACACCATACACCACTTACTGAAACTTGGTCAGACCGCGGTTCTACAAGTAGGCAGTCAACATCAATTGCTTCTTCCTCTAAAGAATGATATAATGATTCTTCTTCAGCCTAGAAAAAAAGGTTTAACACGATATAAAAAATAAATAAATAATAATAGTACATAAACAAAACAAAAGGTTTCACTGCTAATTTCTTAGTATCCTAAAGCATCCAAATAGCAGTTAAATGTGTTGCATACACAACTTATCGTAATCATATGTTTACCATTTCGCATCAATAATCATCATAAAAAGATTAATGAACAATCATTCTATTTCACAATAGTACTCATGTAACCACGATACGCACTTTTGGGGGGTCTCTATCAAAGTTTAAAAGAACGGAAACAAGCCTCGAGGCGAACCGAGGCGTAAGCTTGAGGCGCAATCAAAAAATAAATATAAAAATTATGTGTGTATAAAAAATTAAATACTTGACCTAGAAAAGTCTATAACATCAAAAACACATATCAAAAAATAAAATAATTGACCCCAAAAGTCTAAAACGCCGAAAAAAACACATAAAAATACCCTAAACCACCCGAGGCACACATTTTCTTAGCGCCTCAGCCCTAAGAGGCGTATGTACAATCTGAACCCCATGAGGCGCGCCTCAAACTCGTTTTCTTAGAGTTTTGCCTCGAGGCGTACGCCTCACCCGTTTTTTTAAACCATGGTCTCTATATATCATAAATCTGCAGAAAACAGCATTAGACACCCCCCCCCCCCCCCCATAGTTATCGATAGCGAATAGCGGTAAATAGCGACGGGCTACCGATATGCTACGTAGCGATAGCGATGAAATAGCGCCCGCTATTTCGTAAATAGCGGTAAGGTATTAAAAAAATTTAAAATATTTTTATGTACAAATTTACAAGTATAAGGACCAAATGTGTATATAAATAAACTAATTTTATACTTTCTATGTAAAAATTTAGAAGTTTTGGCATTATATGTAAACAAATGAAAGATAGAGGGGTTAAACATGAAAATGTATATAGTTATATAACCCTAAAATGTCTAAAACACACAACACAGATCTTTTCAGCCGCCAGTCATCTTCTCTTCCTCTTCTCTTCATCTTCTCCGGCAAGAATTACAGGACGTCGCCGGAATCGTCGCCGGAATCTTCACCGGACTTCGATAATTGCTTGATAGCGGGCCGATATGTACTGTGTAGCGGTAAATGGCCGATACGCGACGCTATTCGCTATCGCGCCCGCTACAGACGCGATTGACAACTATGTCCCCCCCCCCCCCCCCCACACCAAAAAAAAAAAAAAAAAACAAACTCTGAGAACCTAAAGAGGGGGGGGGGGGGCAATAAGCAAAATAACGTTTTGCTAAAGGCTCCAATATATTTTAAATGTTCAAAGTATCATCAACTTAACAGGTATCTGACAGAACCTGGAAATTCGATTAGATTAAAACAGTAAACAAAGGGATAGTTGGCCGGATTCGAGAGGAGTTAAATCTCCGATTACATGAACAAACACTATAATTCTGAATTCAAAAGCTGCCTAATCTAACATATCAAACAGAGATTAATAGCAGAAAATACTAAGTGGCAGTCCTCTAACATTCACCCCTCATTACTTCAAAGAGAGGATTCGTTCAAATCATAGCCGGTTCCATTGATTGTTATGATGCTGAATTTATACACTTTTCCCGCCCAATTGCTAACTAACCGACTTAACATTCTTTAACAAAGTAACAGACTTTCAAACTATACTAACTTGACTATTCTACCCCTTTAACTATGATTTTATTACAAAAGAACCCTCATACTTCTAACGATCAATTATTCAAATTTCAGTTTTTATTGCTAATTTTCGACAAGGGATGCTTTTGATTCTTGAAACCACTGAATACGCTAAATAAAAATTTAGCAATAAAAACAAAAACGCAAATAACTCCCACTAGAAAACACTTATGGGTAGTAGACAACATAGTTTTCAAAAGCGTGCAAGGCGCGCGCCTAGGCGCACCAAGTCCGCTACGCCCTGTGAGGCGCACATTTAGGCGCTGAAACACACATTTAGGCGTTGAGGTGCACTATCAGGGCTTTTTCAGGCTGATTTTCCGGCCAAATTCAGGCTAAAAGTTGCCTAAACCTCTAAAACATCCTAAATGAGCTATGAACAAGTCCTAAACAACCCTAAAACATCCTAAAGTATCCCTAAACAAACCTAAAACATCTCTAAAATTCCTAAAAAATGATTTTATACTATGCGCCTACTTATAAAAAGCCCTCGTTTTTTATGTGCCTTGCGCCTAGGCTCCGGGCTCGGCCTATGCGCTTTGACAACTATGGACATGATAGACATAAAATGTGACTTAAAGTGTAAAAATCATTAAATTTAAAACCCTCAAACAAAATCATATTAGACCACTTGTTGTGGTTTAACATGGAAGGTAACTTTAAAGCGCCACGTCACTGCCACATAGACATCAGGGCTTTAACTAACCTATCCTTTAACTAACCCGTTGTGGTTTAAGTAGAAATTAAAAAACAAAAAAAAAAAGTGATTGGTGGGAATGGGGTGGACCCCACACCCTTCCCCCTCATGGCGCCCATTACCAGCTCAGCGAACATGCAGGTGGCGCCATTCAACGGCGTCCAGATTTTGCAGGCACACAGATTTAAAGAATTGCATAATTCAAAACTTGCCACTAAAATTCAACATAAAAATTGCATTCAAAGTTTGAAGATCACAGGCCTATATATACCCTTTAAAGTTATTAACATAACTCGATTAATATCATCCAAACATAGTTTAAACCTTTGATGTTTAAACCTTTGATCCTACTACATTAATATCATCCAAACATAGTAAGGGGTACATAACTTCCAACACTAATCACCATACAACCAACCCTCATTACATTTACAACTAAATCACCATTAAATAACATGAATTCCAGTTCAAATATTAATTAATAATCACTGCCTAATCACACAAATCACAAATAGAAAATCAAGAAGCACATGCAGAATAATTACATAAAATAATCACAAACTAGAAAAATGTGAAGTATCAAGACTAAAATCTCCCAGACCCACATAGGAAAACATGATCCAAAGTTTCTAAAATTCTAACATAAACCCTGTCATCAAAATCCTGAAGCTGAAGTGCATCAAGTAGTAAACACAGTACAATGATATCAACAATTGCATGATACTAATTAATTACAAATGAAACTGACCTGATTATTATTGTTATTATTATTCATGATCAGAAGGAAGGAAGGAAGCTAGTGAGTGAGTGAGTGATCGAATTGGTTGAGATAATTGAGTGAGAGTGAGAGTGAGAGTGAGAGTGAGTAATATTATTATTGGACGGAATCGAAATGTTTAGTAGGAAAGTGGAATGGAATATGGGTTTGGAATCCGGTTGTGGCGACGCGTCTGTCTGGGGAATCAAACGGACAATGACCACCCTTTGTTTTTGTGCTTCTACTGTGCTCCCATTATTATTATTATTATTATTTTTTAACAGGTCAATAAATCAATCTCGAGCACTTTCGAAGTATACACTGGATAAAGGAGTGCTCCGAGAATAACTCGAGTCCACCAGTAATTTCACACCAGTTTTTGAGAAAAACCCGCCGCCCGAAAGCCAACTACGGTAAAACCCGACCCACCAGCAGGATTTTGGTGCCGGTAGGACTTGAACACCCACCTCCTATAAGGAAAGCAAAAAATGTGTCATTTCACTACACGGGTATTGGCCCAATCATCGTGGTTGTCGTCGTTATGATGATGATGATGAATTAGTGACCGTTCGATTAGGACACCTGCCTAATTTGATCCCCGCTACTTTATTTTATTAAGGTTTCTTTAGTTTTAAAAGACAAAGACTTCCACTTTGGCTTTTTATGTTTGGATTAAAAGAGCACTCTTGTTTAACACTTTGTTTGTTTTTTATGTTTTTGTACTAAACTTATGTTAATCTTTTATTTATTATTTTTAAATGTAATTACACTATTATAACATTGGATCTCTTTTATTCGTTTTATACACACAGATGGTTTGTTTTTATTTGTTCAAGTAGATACTTTACATTATGTCACCCCCGTTTAATCATCTACCAAATGTTAATGGCGTGTTTTAGGCATATTGGTAGACAATTTGAGTTGGTAAGAAAAGACAAATGTTACAAATAGTTAAAGGGATAATTGTAAAAATGAACATTTGACCAAAGGAATTTGCAAAAATAAACATACAATGCGTCTAAAAAACAGGGACGAGACACTTTTTGCGTCTACCAATCAGACGATTACACGTGTAAAGCCTTAGACGCCTTAATTTTTAAGGTCTCTGCGTCTAATCTTCAGGCGCGAGGCTGTTATATAGACGCAAAGTGCTTTAGACGCGAAGAACTTAAGGTCCCTGCGTCTATACATCAGACTTGAAGCTGTTCTTTAGACGCAAGGTACAACCTTTTTAGACGCATCAATTTAAGAGTCTGTTCTTTAGACGCAATCATTTTCCTTAGAGCCAATCTCAAATGTGAAGGCTAGAGTTTAGACGCAATGTTTTGTGGACGAATCCGTACACTTGTAGACGTATCCGTAGACTTGTAGACGTATCCGTACACTTTGTACACGTATCCGTACACTTGTAGACGTATCCGTACACTTGTAGACGTATTCGTACACTTGTAGACGCATCCGTAAACTTGTAGACGCATTCGTACACTTGTAGACGTATTCGTACGAATACGTCTACATGTGTGGCGATTGTATTAGACGTGGTTTTGAATCTCCTACGAACATTATTAACAATGTACTGAAATGTATACTGAAGGGGTAGGGACCCAAATTTACATGGGCCCATACCCGATGTTCTGGCCCAAAGATCTGAACAAGTCCACAAGGCCCAAAAACTTTAATAGATTAGCCAGTGGCGGAACCAGCATGGCGGGTTAGGACCGCCAGGCGGGTGAAATGCAAGAGTACCAGCACCCGCCATGGTTTAGAAAACGGGATCAGAAAGAGACACGTGGCGATAACCTACACGCTCGTACAATGTTGTACGAGCCAATCAGAGCCCAAGGACGTGTGGCATGGAGCATGCTGCACAATCAACCAGCATGGGAATCACACGTGTCCTGGATAGAACCCGTAGGAGACACACAGTACATCTTCTGCACGCGCCAGCCAATGGAAGCACATGGGACCACCTCAGCAGGGATCTCCACTAACGAGGGGCTGCAGAGGGGGCAACAGTACACTTGTCAGCCAATCATATTGCACCTGACCTGCAGCCAGTCGCTTGATGCCACGTCACGACAACGGTACAATCACTCTCTATGATTTATTACGTGTCATGTGTCATATCTTTTGTCACCGCATTTTCGGTTACATAATGGTAGCAATTGCTCTGTAGCCACCATTTTGTAACCGTGAATGCGGTAGCAAAAACACATTGCCCTGTGTCACCAAATAGCTACCACTTTTGTATTTTGCTACCATATTTTTGAAATATTCATAATAAATTCATTTTTTTCCCTAAAAATTATGAAACTTTAGGTGTAGCTTCTTGATAACTTATAGAAAATTATCATATTTTTAGTTTCTGTAAAATATTTTATTTTCTTACTTTTATTGATTTAGCTTGTTTTAATCATATTTAATTGATAAAAAATTTTATTTTTAATGATTTGAGTCTAAAACTTTTTGGGAAATTATTTCTAATCACCATGAACTGAAATAAAAATTATTGGTTTATAAAACATTTATTTTTACTAATTTTCCTATTTTTAATCATTTAAATATGATTTAATCTCATTAAATCAACTTTAAATATAAATAAGTTTATAAAAACTATGGGAAAATTAATTTCATTTATTTACATCAGAAGGTATTTATTTCCTTTAACAATAATAGTTTTGGATCATTTCTTGTATTTTTAGTCTTATTTACATTTAAATAGACATAATTAATCAATTATTTAATTGAACTATTTAAACATCTATTTTATAATTACTTTTCCCATAAGATAGAAACATTCTTATGTTGAAAGTCATTATTAGCATTTGTTGGATCGATGTGTAACTCCTAGCCAATTATTTCAATATTTATGATGATTGTATTTATTTACAATAATTAATTTAAATAATTAATTAAATTACTTTGTCTTAATTATTCAAACATATTTTTGTCTAAATATTCAATTTGTAATAATTATATTACTACCTAAACCACATTTACAAACTTTGACATATTATTTTTAATATACAACCTTTATATTAATTTGACTTATCATAAAAACTCTAATTCCCCAAACCGACTTAGCAAACCCTAATGCTTTAGACCCTAGTTACCTTAGACTTTTTAGACACTTCCTTATTAGTATTCTTACACATTATATGTTGAATTCCTCGGAATTCCCATTACTTAGCTCACGTCCGCTTAAGTGGATTTTGATCGCTTTTGCAAACTGTGAGTATATCTTTCCCCTTTTTACTGTTTTACTATTTGGGGTGACTCATGTACTTACTATCAAGTTTCTATTTCTTTTACTAAATCTTACTCTTTAACTAAATGCAATTCTCATGTGTGTTTGCTTTATGTTAATTGGTGTGTCTATGACTTGTCAAAATCATTAACCGCTGGGCGGCCTAGCTTTTCAATGAATAGTACTATGGTATACCCCCTTGAGACTCTGTTGAGAGAATCTTGGTCATTGTCTTGTTAATTCATTATTCAGTTGGTTAGTCATGTGTTAATCATTATTCTCAGGTTTGGTTTTGAACGGATATTACTTATTACATAATTGCAAATGGTACCGCACATGAATTGCTAAACACTTTTCTTACTATATGTATTCAAACAGGGTATGCTCACCAATACATTTTTGTATTGACATATACTATTTTCGTACATGTTTCAGGTTATTTATGAGATGATTTTTAAGCTTTTGGGATTTTTACTTAGATTTTGGATTCATTGTATTTCAGTTTAGTTGACATTTAGAAACATTGTATTTCATTTCAATGTAATAAATTATTTAATCAATGTATCAATATTTACATTTCTAGTCCATGAGCTATTGAACAATCGTCACTACGTGACACCTTGATGTTTCCGCCATCGGTTGGGGTGTTACACTAGATCAATAACTTGACTCCATTTCCATTAAGAGAGCCTCTTGGATCTCTTCCTATTAATTTCATGGATCTAATCTTTAAAATAAATTAAAAATATTTAATACACAAGTTAATATATAGAAGATGAAATAAATGTTGATATTACTTATTCACTAAAGTCATGTTGAATATCAGATTTGTAGGGACTAAACATTGCACCATAGCAAATAATCTCAACACTATTATCACAATTATCCTACAATATACCACATAAAATAACAGTCATGTTAATATTAAAAAATTAAACATTAATAAATACAACCTTAGACGCTACTTTAGACGCTTGTATGGCTATTGGTTTGTTCATCCTTGTATGTTTTTCATATAAATGAATCTGCAAACCAAGAAGTTAACACTTAAATGATTAAGATATGTATAAAAAGGTATAATTAGTAAAATGGGACGAATGAAAACCATAAACTAACAAATAACCAACATTAGAGGCTTCAACTTTTGAATTCAGTATCCATGCATATATATTTTAGCAAGTGAAATATGTGTGCATTAGTATGTATTTATAGAATAAACTTTAGTAGGTTAGCACATGGTTTAATTTTCAAATTCATGAATTTCCCGTCCCTTTAAATTATGAAATTTTGTTAAACTTTAGTAGGTTAGCAAATGGTTTAAATTTTGAAATTGATGATTTTTCCACCCCTTTAAATTAGAAAATTTTGTTTATCTTTGACTAAAGTATAAAAAATTATTGTGTTTTCTGTAATACAGAATTCAGTGCATTTATCTTTTTTTTTAAACTTTGTTAAAAAGAACCCCTTTAAATTAGGGAGTTTTGTTGTTATTAACATAGATGTTCATATCACATGGATATATAATATGCATCATGTGTTTTCTAACAAATTGATGCAGCTGAGGTTTTTAAAAGAAAATTTACCTACAATTAATATCTACACATCGGTATTGACTACGACAAACACCAACACGTCGACAAAAATGAGCTGGTCGTCATGTTATATTCGAATGTTTTTAAAATATAATGGTTTTAAAGTTATGATAGAATTAAATAAAAGAAATTATAAATTTGTAGGGGAGGGGATGAAAATGTAATTACTAACTAAAAATTAGGGAATTAAAGTGTAAATAAGATAGGGTATTAAAGTGTAAATAATGTATAAATGACTATTTTACCCTCATTTTAGGGTTGTTAATGAAAAATTAGTTCTTAACTTTTGGGTATCTTAAAATACCCCTCCCTCATGCAATATAATATAGTATAGATTATATTTCAAGAAAACTATATTATATAAAACAGTTAAATAATACATTATCTCAAACTATATAAAAGAAATTTGTTATTGTTTTTCCAACTTTAAAATCATATAAAAGACTCTAATAGAACCACCAAATAAAACATCAAATAACAGAAAATATCTATAAAAAACTTCAAAACATTCTGTCTAAGTGTTTATAGCCTATTTTCGACCCATAGCTGTTAACATGGCTTCAATTTGTCTCATTCTATTGTTCATAGCCTCTTTATCATTATTATATTTTTCTTTTTCAGCCACCAAGCCCGCAATTATTCCTTCAAACCTTTCTTTATCTTCATCTTTTTCCTTAACAAGCTCTTTGATAACCAAATTCAACTTTTCAATCTACAAAAACAAGCAATGAATAGAATCAAGAAGTCAGAATTAACAAAAAATAATAACAGGTCAAGTAAGTTGCACAAAAACATAATCCAATTGTGAGTTACAATTCTAGTGCTAGAAGCCAAATAACATGTTCAGATATATTTACATACTATTACTAAGAATAAAATTTTACTTAAACGATTAGCTGAGATTGTCTAATCAACTCAATAAGAAATTTCTAACATTCTCAATACATTAAAGGCATCAAACCTGACAATAAAAAAGCAAACACAAATCAAACAATTACAATATTTATGGGAAACAATTCATATGCATAGAAGTATTGGTGAAAAATTAGGGTGCCTATGCTCATTGTTGACCTATAATTCAAAGCTCAAGTTGAAATAATATATATCATATCTACATCACAATCTCCATATCTACCTCATGTTTACAAGAATCAAGGCGAACATAAATCATGAGAAAGCTTTGACATCCTACTATAAATTACTAATGTATATGATTCCACTTATGTTAAAGAGCAAATAATTATTTTATATATTTTAAACTGCTATCAAGGTAAAAAGGAATAAATATACCTCGGGGTCATCTTTGTCATGTACATATGAGTCTCTAATATTGCCTAACCCATAAACTTCTTTATTCTTACCCCCGGAAGCTTGATACCACAAGTCGTCATCAAATTTGGGATGTTCTCTACACTCATTTCCGTACTTCTCCACAACATAACCATTATATTTAACATGTTGGGTTAAACATGTAATTATATTATTCAAATTTCAGTGTTTTTTTAAATATGTTTGGATTTACTAATTACTGAACTTACCAAGGTTTCCGTTGCCCTATCGTCAACCCACACAAGATTTTCTTCATCATCCCCTTCTGAATCAACATCCAAAAGTAGCGAACTGCTACCACTTAGATGTTTATCTAATGGTCTGCTTCCTTTCCTACAATATGACTGCTTCCACATCCCATGAGCTGACAGCTCACGCCCAATTATCTTAGCCTGCAAATGTAAAACTTAGAACTTAATAAAGATGACAATATTGACATGGTACATATGGTAAAAGAGGGCGATTAGCATTTTTTATCGCTTTTCTTTGCGCAATCACATACGTTTGAGGTCCAAGGGTATGTTTGCCCCCAGTTGCCTTACGTCTTATTTCTTTATTTCTTAAAGACTTTGCTTTCCACTCTGGTGTGTTCCAATTGTCAACCATTTTTTTCCATATCTCAGATCTTATCCATGCTGGTTTAAAGTCAATAAGAACAGACATATCTATATCTTCTTCATCCCCTTCAAGTAAATGTTGTTGTATCGCCGTCTTTATAGCCGTATTTCTTATCCCCTGCAACAAATTAGGGATTTTACTAGCAATGCACTTATCCCAACACCTATAAATTGATGCATTGTGTTTCTCCTCCCACTGAAAATACATCTATGAAAAAGAAAAAAATTTAAATAAATGTACAAATGGTCTAAGAAGTTAAATAAAATTGTTTATACACCTGAAATCGCTCAAATAACCGTGTTCTATCTTCTTTAGGAACATCTCTCCAACTATCCCATGGACCGGACCACAAAGTTTCTAAGTTTGATCTAATAACTCGAGTAGCAGACACTTGATTGCTAAATCTACAAAATAAAAGCAATGAATGCAAACCACATTAGTAACATTTTTATGTACATATAGAAACAACATATGTGTACTTACTCTCCTTCTACAACTTGAATCCAATGGCGATTAATTGGTTCAGGTACTTGGACTTGGGAAGCGCCTCCCCGCCTCACTTGAGGAACATGAGAAGCTGACTCGTCATCACCGACACAGTGTATTGATAAGGATACGAAGTTGTACACAGTGTATCAACAATCTCAGTTTTAATTTTAATATAGCCATATTTAAAAAAAATAAAATTCTTGAGTTTTCAAAAGTTAAGTTTAAAATGTATCATCATTTTGGCCATTATAGTTCACACAGAGAAAGATAAAGTTTGCATAAACACAGAGCAAGATTTCTTCTTTCTTATCTTATCGTATTCCATACCCCAAAGGAAGAAAAACCCACCGATTATTCATCAAACCCTAACCAAATTAGGACAGAATAACAGGTGGTTGTGTTCTACATCTTCAGGATTCTTTTCTTGAAGTACATTAAAATGCATTCATCATCAAAACATTTAAAACCTTCTTACAATCATAGCAGCGACGATAAGAGAGTGTGTTTGCTCTCTCTACGAAACAGCCATGGAAGCCTTCCGTGTGTGAATCGTTTTCAACCTTGACCTAATTTTTGTATACAATTAGGGGATTTCTCGGGTTTGTGTTTATAGTGTTTTGAAGAAGAGGAAACTACGAAAACATAAATCTGTATTTGCCAGGGATTTTAAACTAGAAAATAGGCGATCTGGCAAGGAAACCAATTTAGGGTTTGAATATCATAGAAGAAATTTTTGGGGGAGTTTAAACTTAAAGTAGGATCGGGTTGTTTGGGAAATTTTTTTGGATGTGAAAAATGTTAGGAGGGAAACTATTTTCTAAAATTTCAATAAACTAGTGGGTTTCCAATGATTTAGGGCAATTTTCGTCTACCATTGGTCCAGTTCATTATGACACTAATTGATACGACATTTTGTATAACAATAAAAGAGATACAAATGAATATAAGTGTGAATAGAACTCCATTTCCGACTAATTTTATATTGGTTATGAATAGTAGGAACCGACAACGGTTTTACTGATACCGTTATTGATGCCATTCATTTGGAACAGGCCCGCTTTGTCCTGAAACCAATAGGAGTGTTGAGAAAAATAGAAAAATGAATGTCAGTACCGATGTTGTTTGTATGCCGGCATAAACAAATTGTTAAGGCCCAATATAGTCAAGTGAGACATATATGGTACACTATTGCACAATTAGAGGCTTTGTGCCTTATAAAAAAATTCCCGAAAGTCCTGCTCAAAAAATAGGCCAGCTCAATTAGAGACTTGGCACCTGTATCATCTTTGAGTTACATACATGTGTTATTTTTTCAATTTATATTAACACAAGTGCCATTGGTTGGTGCCAAAACGTTGTGTTTTTGGCCGTTTCTCGCGCCGATTTCACATTCGATCATTTCAATAGAAAATATGTATCGTATTTACATATAATAACTTTATGTTACTTCAGTTGGATAAATTTTTACTGTGTGTGTCTATAAATATCAAACTAATTGACCATCATTGGGCCTAATCGACCATCATTGGGTCTAAGTGATAATTATTGGGTCTACCTAACCATCATTGGGCCTCACTGACCATCGTTGGATGTAGGGATGAGCAAATGGTACCGGTACCGAATCAATTTCGGTACCCCTACCAGTACCCACATTTTTGGTTTTACGGTACCGGTACTACCGGTACCGTACCGGTTGTTTTGGGTACCGGTATTTTCGGTACCGGACCTATACCATGCTCATCCCTAGTTGGAGTAACCAACCATCATTGAGCTTACTGACCATCATTGGATCCTATTGACCATATATTATTGGTTTAATTAAGCATCATTGGATCTAATTGACCATCATTGAATCTAATTGATGATCATTGGTTCTAATTGACCATCGTTGTGCCTATTGACCATCATCGGGTCTAATTCACCATCATTGAGTCTAAGTGACAATGATTGGATCTAACTGACCATCATTGGGTCTAATTGACCATCATCGGGTCTAAAATGACCATCATTTGGTCTAAGTGACAATGATTAGATCTACCTGATCACCATTGGGCCTAACAGACTATCATTGAATCTAATTAGTCATCGTTAGGTGTAACTGACCATCATTGGATCTAACTTATCATCATTGAGCCTAACTAACCATCACTAGATCCAATTGACCATCAGTGGTGTAATTAACCATCATTGGATCTAACTGACCATCATTGGATCCAACTGACCATCATTGGTGTAATTAACCATTATTGAATCTAATTTACCATCATTTGCTCTAATTGGCGATCGTTAATTCTAAGTGACCATCAACTGATTAGCTACCGTATATATATGCATTATGCTTTAAGAAATAGGTCCTTAAATTTGTTACCGCTAAGGTGGTCCCAATTCAATAGGTTTGTTGTCTTTTTTTATAAATTATTATTATTATTATTATTATTATTATTATTATTCTTTCTTATTATTTTTCTCACGAATTTACCACCAAATATAAACGATGTCAAATTTGCAACTGATTAGTTTCCTTATCTTATAATACATATTTTGGTGTAAAATCGGTTGCTAAATTTGCTACCATTTTTTCTAGGTAGCAACTTTTGGTGACAATAGCCCAGTTTTATCGTGGCTAATATGGTAGCAATTTAGTTTCAAAATTTATCACTGATTAGCTACCATATATTTATACATTACGCTTTCAAAAATAGGTCTCTAAATTTGCTACCGCTAAGATGGTCACAATTCAATAGGTTTGTTGTGTTTTTTATAAATTATTTTTTTTTTAATTTTTTCTTATCATTTTTCTACTAATTTACCACAAAAAATAAAAGGTGTCAAAATTTGCTACCGATTAGTTATCTTATCTTATAATACATATTTTGGTGTAAAATCGGTTGCTAAATTTGCTACCATTTTTCTAGGTAGCAACTTTTGGTGACAATAGCCTAGTTTTCTAGTAGTGGAAGGAGTGTATGGATAAAAAAAAATGGAAATACAAAATATTTTCAGGGTTTGGGGTGAGAAGATAAGAATTATATACGATAATAGGTAGGTTTATTTGATTTAATAAAAAACGAAAAATTAAAAAAAAAAGAATGCACCACATGATGCCACGTGACACATTCAAAGGGGGGATGAGGCCACCAATGAATGCCATGTCATCAAAAGCTTATTCTTTTATGTATACTACTAGCTGATTACCCCGGGAAGGTCCCGTGGTTGAAAAATGTAATATGACTTAATAAAAAATGATAAAAGAAGAAAACATACCAAACGTATTGAAAAAATGAATAATTCATTATGTTTTGCAAAAGCTCCAATACAATTATATTATACCCCGGGAGCGTCCCGAGTTGACAAATAGAAGTAGAACAAAGATAGAGTGAATGATTTATACCTTCAGCCGCTCTAAGCCAATAAGCCATTAAACTAATTACCATTTAACCCGACCCGAAAAACCCAAACCCGATTAACCCCATAACCGATAACCATTTAACTACATTGGGTCGGTTATCGGGTAATATTCACAACTGAAAACCCGAATAACCCGACCCGAATAACCCGATAACTGAAAACCAAACCCGATGAACACCCCTACATTGAATCATCATTTTTACAGTTTAACTAACTCTTTCATACATTAAGATAAAAATGTTGTTATTTATGTTAATATGTAAATGCAATTACTTATTCTTTTAAGAGTTGTAGGATTTTTGTTTCTTAGACCGTGTATCATAGAGCTACATAACCTAGTATGTATATATATGGATATACTAGAATGAAAACCTAATTTGGTTTTGAGAAAACCGAAAAAACCCCGGTTTAACATTATACCACGACATTTTCTTTAATTAAAAAATCAGGTCATGTAATATACGTATTTTCGATCAATTTGATGGAAAAAAAAAAAAAGAATAAAGAAAAGAAAGCGTACAGTACATATTTTTAAAAGTAAATAAATTAAGTTTCATTTGTTACGTATGTAGAAAACTAGGGAAGTTCACACCAATTTGAAGAACTTTGGGGTGAAGCGCTAGAGAGTTCGAGAGAGGGATATAGGTGGAGAGAGCTTGAGTGGCTGCAGGAGTGGGGCCGTCCCTCGAGAATCCTCAAAAATATTTTGGGCAATGGGTCGAGTAGTAACAAGGGCCACTTTTGGCCCAATTTTAGATGAGTTTAAGCTTAAATTGAATTTAATTTTAAACTATTGGTCTAATCTAAATCAGTTTAAATTTACTAATGAGTATTGATCAATAATGCGTAGTGGGCTTAACTAAAATATATATAATTTTAAAAATTATGGGTCCCTTGAGGAGATCGAGCCCTGGGTCTTCACCCACCTCGCACCCCATTGATTCGGACCGGTGGATAGAGGGAGAACTTGGTGTCGGAAGAAGAAATATACGTACCTTTTACCCTTGCTGCAAAGGATGAAAATTGTGTATAAGGCTGGGTGGTGTAGAATGGAGCCCCTAGGGGCATCATTGCGCCACCTCAGCGCCAAGTCAACAGGGGCTTCATTTTTCTCTTTCAATAACGCCTAAGAAGTGGAATAGCGCCCCTAATGGCGCTCTCCCTCCTTTACTTTCTTTTCGCTTTTATTAGCATAAATTGAAGTGGGTCCCACAAAAACACCCATTGGTGCTCGTTGTTGGGGGTAACGAGCCTTCAATGACGCCCAAGAGATAGGGGATGCGCCCCATTTGTAGTTAAGACGCTGCGCCACACCCCTGCACCATCCAACCTAAATGTATAATGAAAATTAAGGACGATATGTGCAACTTACTTATACCAGAAGGACTAAAAATGTAATTTTCTTAAAAGTCAATTACGTGTTGAGTTCACAAAACCAACAAAGCTTTGAGAACGACACTTTCGTTAGCTTGTTAACAGATTCCTTCAACCTCTTTCTCTCTCTTTTGTTGAAATCAAAGGGTTGAAGGATCAATGGTGTTTCATTGCCGATGTTTCTCTTTCCCATATAAAGAAGAAGAAAAAGAAAACCATGATGATATGATAACTCAAACAAAATCAACTGCAAGTCAAACTTATTATACTGCTCCTTCTGATCTCACTAGCTACATATCCGAGTCTCATACGTCAGATTTATCAAATTTGCCCCATGAACCGAGCAATCTCAGGATTTTCGCACTCGATGAGCTCAAGGCAGCAACGAACAACTTTTGTTCGTCTTCCAAGATTAGTGACAATGAATTTGGTGACGTTCACGGGGGTGTTATTAACAGTTTGGAATACCCTTTTAATAATATTCAAGTGGCTGTGAAGCGTGCTGAAGAAGCATGGCCGGTAAAATATATTATTTCTCTAGTAGTAGTGTATGTTCCTAGTTATGTTTTATATGTAATATGTTATATGTTTGTATCTTTCTTAAAACATGAACATGATGTTGGACTTCCTGTTATATGTATAACAGGGGCATAAACGGCAGTGGCTAACAGAGATTAATATTCTCGGGTTAGTTAAGCATCCAAATATTGTCAGACTAGTTGGTTACTGCATAGAATTCGATGCACAGTATCTGGTATATGAATATATGCCTAATAGAAGTGTTAATGATCATTTATATTCCAATTCAGAAACACCTCTCTCATGGACCATGAGAGTGAAGGTGGCTCATGATGCTGCTCGTGGCTTGGCATACCTACATGAAGAAGCCCACTTTGCGGTATGTGTTTACTTATTGTGCCTAACTTTTTATGGATAATGATATTTGTGTCTACATAAGTTTCTGGCACACATAACCCGTGATACCAACCAATGTTGGAGTTTTCCAAAACACTAAATTTTGTTGGAAATTACGAGCTGTAGGCATGGAGAGGATTTAGCTAGGGTGGATAATTATGCATAATTATATATGTATTGATTTAATTATTATGTATAATTATCATGTCCTAGTTAATTGGTTAGTTAGCATCCTAAGCCTATTAGGTTGGATATGTAAAATGAACAATCCTAATTAGTATAATAGGTGTGTTTAGATTATGAATACCACGATCCGGGTATGAGGATTGTAATTCAAGTTTTGAGTGAGTTTCTTGAATAATAACACCGGACTGGGTGCTTAGCCAATTTACCAATTTTTGTTTCTTGATGTACCAATTTCTTTGAATTTTCATAAGACTACGAAGAATAAAGTTACACAATTTTTATTATCAACAATTCATACTGTTTGGTTGATTAAGTGCTGAATTATTAAGAAGTCTAAATAATTAAAAGGCTCTGAATGGTTAAACGCTAAATCATTAAGTGTTATTTTGTTGGACCTCTAAATGATTAGTCTTCTTGTCCCACATTGGTAGATGAAGTAAAAAATGGATTCATTCAATACTTAATGGTTCAGCAACATCCAAAATCTTAATGGTTCAGCCTTAACCATTTCATTCAGATGCTGAAACAAACACACTGAATGAGCTGATCGGTGCTGAATCATTCAGCGCTAAATGATTCATAGGCTCATTAAGAGCCTTAACAAACAGCACCTTAGTTTTTGTACATTTACATACACACATTTTTTTTTTGCCCATGGATGCCTGTACGAATAACTCTTTTTTTTTTTTTTTTTTAAGATTATTTATGGAGATTTCAAATCATCCAATGTTCTTCTAGACGAGCATTGGAATGCAAAGCTCTCAGATTTTGGATTGACTCGTTTACGTCTTCAAGGACTCAGCCATGCCCCTCCAACTGTGGTATGTAAGTTCATATTGGGTTTTAAATTTATATATAACAAGATCAATGATGTATGCAATTTCATTAGATAACCACAGGATATGAGGCTATAGAGTACATGAAAACAGGGTGCCTTTCATCCAAGACCGACGTATGGAGCTTTGGGGTCTTCCTGTATGAACTCATCACTGGTAGGCACCCATTGGATCGAAAACAACCTCGGAATTTGCAACTTTTAGAATGGGTAAAGAAACCCTTTATAGGATCAAAAAATGTTCCGCGATTCATCGATCCAAGACTTGAGTGTAATTACTCACTAAAGTCGGTACAAAAATTATCGATGATAGCCAGTATGTGCTTGTCTGAAAACCCCAAGTCAAGACCAAAGATGAGCGAGGTCCTAGAAATGGTTAACCAACTCAATGTGGTTCCACAAGCAACATTTCCTGAACCATCGGATACGAGTCATGAGGTCCAAGAAATGGTTAATAACCTCATTGATGTTCCATCACATGCAACAAATCCTAAACCATCTCTCAAGAGTCTGGTTCGAAGTGTTGCTATCAAGTTGAAGAAAGTTTTTACGTGTACTACGAAGTGTAACTGGACTCTTAATTAAACACACACACACAAAAAAAATATATATATAATTACAACTTGTGTGGTACCATATACCTTGTTTTACATATGTGACGCTCTCAGCCTCTCACTGTTTCTTTATATTAGTTGCTCTCTATTACTCTTTTAGTGTTGTTTGTTTGTCGTTTGTGTGTTATGGAGCCGGGGGTCTCTCTGGAAGCAGTCTCTCTATCCGCAAGGATAGGGGTAAGGTTTGCCTACATCCCACCCTCCCAAGACCCTACTCTTAGCTATGCTAATTGTGTAAGGTGGTTGTTGTTGTACAACTTGTATGGTACACTGATCTTGGGTTTCCTTGTCGGATGCCTATCAATGTCGAATTTTCCTTTTTTTTTTTCTTTTGTATAAGCTATAATGGATAACTCACGTACCCACTAATTATGATTGTACTAAACCTTTGTCTATTACGGACTAGAACCCTCAACCGCTAACTAAATGAACACATCTTTTTCACACACACCGATTCGGCTATGGAACAAGCCCTTTTGTACGGTTTGTAAAAAGAGAGACATCTTTCACACACACCGATTCGGCTATCCAGTTACCCCAAGTACTCAATCTAGCTGTCCAATATAATTTTTCACCTCAAAACGGTGTAGGTTTTTATTTCATACCAAGACAAAACAAGTTACATTTAGATGGTGGGTAAGCCGGCAACTACTAAAACATTCAAACTACAAGTTTTTTTCTTTTGGCAAAATGTAGGAGTTGATCAGAGCGCGCTATTTGGTTTGTGGAGGAGTTTGATTTTTTTTAGATTTTAGAATAGACAAGAGCTGCCACATGATTTGTATCACACTAGCGCAAATTAACACGTATAATTTCTTTAAATCGAATGATTGAAACAATAACATGACAAACAACATTAGTTAACCTCTATGTTCATTTGAGGATACTGGACTTCTTCTAATCTAGTCAAAATCTGAGTCATGTCAGGTCGTCGTTCGGGTGACACATCAGTACACTCAAGTGCTAGCTGAGCAACCTTCAACATATCTTCATGCCCGTCTTTCTCTACTATTATTTCCAAGTCAAATATATCCGTTGACCAATCGCTATCCACAACACTTCTAACCCAATCCGAAACGCTAACATGGTTATTATCTCCAGGCGGTTTGCCAGTAATCACTTCAAGTAACACAACTCCTAAACAATAAACATCTGATTTGTGTGTTAGTTTCTTGCCATCTTTGTACTCGGGGCATTTTTCGATTGCTAGTTTTGACTTGTGTGGTAAAAGTGGCATGTAGCCAAAATCTGTTAGCTTGGCTCGTGCGCTTTCGTTGGTGAATTCGATGAGAATGTTTGATGACTTGAGGTTTCCATGTGGCACTTTTTGAGATTGTAATGATTGATGCAGGAATGTTAGACCCTTTGCTACATTTTTTATGATCTCTAATCTTGTTGTCCAGTTGAGTGGTATTCTTCCAATTCCTCTACTCTCTGCACATTTTAAAGACAACGTAAATACGCGCACAGTTCAGTTCGGTTATATCCTGCAGAGTTCTACGCGTTTCCAAAAGCTCACTGCTTGTGACTCGCTCAAAAAAAGCTCGTTCAAAGCTTGGTTTTAAAAAGCGCGAAACGCACAAAAGCGACGAGGTCTAAAACCGAGGCGCAAAGCGCAAGAGCAGTGGGCTTTTCGTACGCGAGGCGCAAGACGATTATTTAATTTTTTTATATATCCTATAGGTTTTTAGCATCATTTACCCAACGTATAGATATAAAGAAGGTTTATATATGATTTAACTTAAATGTACAACCTTTTTAGCTACATGTATAACACTCCGAAGCACAAAAACACCCCATGTACGAAAAGCGCGCCCCTCAGGGACTTTTTTGGCCAAAAAAGCGAGCTTTTCTTGCGCTTTTTGAACACTGCGCGCCTTGGGTGACATAAGGCGCGTGGATCTGCACCTCAGGTTGCCTCGCGCTTAAGCGCGCTAAAACCTAGGTTCAAATTAAAGCTTAAGTTTTAAGATATATAATTTATAACCCAAAAGTATACAACAGTTTATAATGTACATAAATTATAAATCTGCATTGTTTGTATGTTAAAAATATTTTTTCTGTTTATATAAGTAATGATTTATGTAAAAAATATATTATATTAAAAAAAATTCGAGCGAACTGGCTCAACGAGTCACAAGCCGGCTCAAGCTTTTTACGAGCCTAACTCGAGTTCAACATTCCAATTCGTTAAGATAAACAAGCCAAGCCTGAGCCCAACCTGGCTGGGCTCAGCTCGGCTCGTTTAGAGCCCTACTGCAGACTGATGAACATAAAGAATATCAAATACTAACCATGCAATAACTCGAATAAGCTTCCATGTTGGATGAACTCATGAATGACCAACATCTCCTCTTTCGAGTAATAGAACGAAACCATTTCGACAAGGTTTTCATGTCTCAACTTCCCGAGCAACTGCATTTGGTGTTCGAATTCTTTTTTTGACAAATGGTTCATTTCTTTTACGCGCTTCACAGCAACGACCCGACCTGATTCCAGCGTCGCCTTATAGGTAGTGCCTAGGCATCCTTTCCCAAGAACTTCAGCTGATGCCCTCAGTAACTCGTCTAAATCGAAAACCGGCTTATGTTTGTCGAAAAATTCCAAGTCAACTGTTTTTTCAGGATCATCTGTACTTGCAGACCATTGTGATTTCTTCCCAACACCTTCCTTAGAATGCTGATGCTCTTTTATACATAAAAAAAATAAAAAAAAAAAAAAAAAAAAAACATTATTCTTTTTTACTGGTAAAATACATTAAACACCTTTTTTTTTTTTTTTTTTTTTTGACAGTGACTTTCTTATGAGTGACCCATCGTCAGTTTGTCACGATGCCGACCGAAGTCGTCACCCCGCCAAGGCTGGCCGAACTCCGTGTTCTATCGGATCCAGACCGGCTTGTCAGCCTTGGTGGCGTTCCCCTGGAAACCGTACTGCCTCCACGCGAGTTGCCTCTCGCTGAAGTAACAGTCGGATGAAAACCGGGGTGACGCTCAGGATCGAACTCCCCTCGGTGGGTTAGTAACCATCATTGCGCACTATCGTCTCACTATTTAATTTAATGCAGATAGAGATCGAACCTGAGTCTCATAAGGAGAACTCAAGTCTTTCCACCACCTGATCTATAGATCATTGGCATTAAACACCTTTCTATTAAAGATTATATTATTATAGTTTAGTATTATAATGCTTTGGGCCCAAACCGGTTCGGGTCAGTTTAAAATATTCAAAAACCAGTTTCTGTCCAAACCGGTTTTTAATTTTTAAGGGGGGTTGGGGGGGGGGGGGGGGGGTTCGGTTCGGGTTAAAAACCGGTTCAGATTCAATTCCCAACCTTTTTTTCTGTTCACATTTAACTGTAAGTACAAACAGAACATACCATCTGCCTCTTTCTTGGCTTCTTTTCCATGAACTCTTCTGTAACAACACAACAAACACAAGATCACCAACAACGGCACGACTAAAATCGCCGCGACAATCAACACAATACTCCATACTTCAAGAGGCTTCTTCCCGTCTTTCGAAGGAGACGGGGAAGGAGAAACAGGACATATTATGTCCAGTGGCCTGCCACAAAGGCCCATGTTGTGATCAAACGAACTACTGTTAAACCTTTCCAGGATTTTCGACGCTGGGATTGGTCCAGACAACTTATTGTATGACAGGTTGAGAGCAGTCAATGTTTCTTGATCAAACAGTGGCACTAATCCTGTTAGCTCATTTTCTTCTAGTTCAAGAGTTTTAAGGCTTGGAAGGATAATGTAATCCGATGGAATAGACCCCGAAAATCGATTACTAGACAGGATTACGGTTTGCAGGTTCGCGAGATCAGTGAGACTAGGGAGGTCTCCAGTGATGGCATTGTTGTGAAGACTCAGTTTTGACAAGAAACTGATGTTTTGCAGGAACCTGACCGGGAGTGTCCCGGTCAGGTTCATAGATTCTAGAGTTAGTTGGGTGATATGGGAACTGGAACAAGTGATTCCGGTCCACCTGCTTATGTTATTAAGACAAGGTGGACCGGTCCAGTTCCCATGCAGATTGTAACTAGAATTCATAGAGTCACGGAATGGGATCAATGCATCCCGTTCCTCGTGGTAGTATTCTTGGATTGTTATCTTTGTGTTCACGACTGCGAACATGGTCAACGCTAGTTGGATTACGAGAAGTGGATAACGCATGGCGGTTGACGGTGGCGGCGGTGGTGCTGTTCTTGGAGAACAACTGATACAATGTATCAAGTAATAAACAAAATGTTTAGTATTGTGACTATTGTCACAAAACAATATAGTTACAACTGTGTTTGACAACGTACGTTACAACCCAAAATGGATCTATGTTTTTGTTTTATTGTAGAGAGACCGAATACATGTGTTAAGAAAATTATAAATGTCACACTCACTTTGTATACTTTGTATGTATTATCTTGTAGTATTGTGTTGTATAATCATATAGTGCATGTGACTAATGTTTTCGTATCGGAGTAGTCATTGAACAGGGGTGAGCTCGGGCTCGGCTCGTTTACTATCTATTAGTTAATATATTAATAAAAAAATAATATAAATAATAGGCTTGGGAGCTCGATATATGAAGCTTGGCTTGGGCTCGTTTAGTAAAGAAACTTAAATGAAGGGTAAATATTATTAAATATTAATAAAACTAATATTACATTAAGGCTCGAGTAGCTTGACGAAGTTCACATGTCAGGCTCGAGCTCGGGCTCGATTAATAAGCGAGTTTTGTTTTAGGCTCAAGCTAGGCTTAGGCTCAATAAGGAACGGCTCGTTTCGAGCTTTTTACCGAGTCGAACTCGAGTAGCTCGCGAGCTGCTCGGCTCGTTTGCACCCATAAATTCAAACCGTTCGCATTACCAGCTACTGGTTGGATTGATTTAAATTATAGGCACGAATTTCTAATTTAAAATAATTTATATAACTAATGTAAATTGAGTCAGACTCCCCTAATTTAACGGTCAGATGACTTTCAGCCTCGTGTATATTTGTTTAAACCCCGGTTTTCAAACCAAACCGGTTTATAAGCGGTGAATGTGAAACAAATGATTAAATCTGTGCTTATTGGTCTTACCAAATACATTAACAATGTTTTTATGGAAGTACAATAATTGATGAAAACAAAATATTTGAAAACGAGTTTGATATATAGTAAACATGTTGAAAATAACGTGAAAACGAACTAATGAAATTATTTAATAAACTGTTAACAGCATTACTTATAGAATTCATTTTTTTCGTGTTGGATTTTCTCTTTGTAATCAACTATTTTATATTTTATATTTTATCAATTACTCGTAGCATGTATATATTTTCTTTTTAGTACATAAACATTAGGGTATGTGTAGTGGTAAGGTTATGGGGCGTTTTCAGCCTCTATAGCGCCCCAAACACCGCCCCCAGGGGCGCTATTAGGCGTTATAAGGGTGCAGGGTTTTGGCTATAACGGGCGTTTTCTTCTGAATTTGTTTTTTTTTTTTTTTTTTTTATTTTATTAAGATGTTGAAGGTGAAGAAGATGGGGAGGAGGTGGAGGATAATGAGGAGGGGAGGAGGATGATGAAGGGTTGGAGGGGGTTAGAGGAGGATGATGAAGGTGAAGAATATGGTGAAGGGTTGTAGGGGGTTGGAGGAAGAAGATGAAAACAACTTCAGATTTTTTTTTTTTTATTATTATTATTATTATTATTATTATTATTATTATTATTATTATTATAAATTTGTGTTAGGTAGTAGGTACAAAACATGAAGCATGATGGACATATCATAAAGCACAACAAACTTGGAATTTAATACTATATAAATAATAATAATAATAATAATAATAATAATAATAATAAACAATAAAAAACAATAATTACCCAATCATTTATAACCCCCTCATAACCCCCCTTCCCATTACACCCTCTTTTTCCATAACCCACACATAACCCCCTTCTATTACTTTTTAATATTTTAATACCATAACCCCCACATAACCCCCACCACTACACACACCCTTATACATAAGGCACACATCAACGACATATATTCGGCGACATCATTGTATACAGGTCTCGTTAATTAATAATGATTTTTTATTTTTCGTTTAAAGCATTTGTAAAGATGTGACTATAATATTATAATTACTAGTTTATACCCGGGAGCGTTCCGGGTTGAGAAGTTGTAACACCCCAAAATTTCTAAACCGTATTATATGATAATATAAGCACACGGGGCTTTTAACTATCAAATAGTGACAAAACATGAAGGGGCAAACTTGCCAAGTTGCCAAACTTGTGTTTTTACTAATTATATATAAAAACAAAAGAGATGGAGATGAACTCCATACCCCAAATTCGTTCATCATCATCATCCACACACACCAAACCCTAAAACTCAATAGTAAGCTTGAATCAAGGTGGAATCAAAGGGGTTTTGAGTGCTATAGCCCTAAAACGAATCTTCCAAGCCTAATACACACTAAGGTAACCTTTTATTTGGCTAGATTTGATGGTATGTTTATGCATGGCTATGATGAAAATCATGGGTTGTTATAAAAACGTGAATTAAGGGCTTGTAATGGTTAATCTTGTATGAGGGAACCATAATACATGTTAATTTGTGTGTGTTAAGCAAAATTCTTGTGAGAAGGTTACATCCTTGTAGTTCATGTTATGAAATGAATTAGGTTTTTGGTGGATTGGTTGGAACCACCCTTAAACCATGAAATACTAGTTATAAACTATGAGTTAGATGTTTATTAGAATACTATCAATGTTATCTTGGTCAAAGATGGATACATGAGGTCCTTGAGACCTAAAATCAAAGTTAGGAAAATCACGCCTACCAAGTGTTTGATAAAATGCCTCAATGAAAATCGATTTCACTTGGGCATAGATAACTTGGTGAAAACATGTATGTTGGTAAAACATGACCAATAATGCTTACAAACATGTAAAGACTAGGTTCTAACAACCTAAGTGGTCGTTCACCTTATAGGTGCGAATACAAGAAACTTTGGATAGCCAAGGAATCTCGGAATGAGGTAAAGAGGAAGCACGCATAAGGTAAGTCCCTCGATGACTTAATTCTTAATATGTCTCTAGTATGTTCATATGCTTAATTATACATTTGTATATGCATTTGGGAATTAGACATTGTAATGTCACAAAAAGAAGCATAAATACGATACACGATTCATAGAAGATTGCCTTAGATGAAGGATGTTAATATCCCATTTAGACTATCGGGTCAATTGGGTAAAAATGCTAGATAGACAATAGCTTAGGCCATGAGTTAACCTTAAGCCGGTAACGAAATCGTGCTAGTTGCTTGAGTGTATTCATAGGCTCAATGTTATCTACCTCAAGCTAGTCTAGAAGCAAAAAGGGCGCGAGCCAAGGTAAGTCATATCTATGACTTTGTAGGAAATATATATACATATATTCTCATGTTGGGTGTATAAATCATGGGTATATCTTTAGATGAGATGAGATTGTGATTTCCAAGGGTCATAAGAAAACATCGTGTTTAGATCACGTTGCAAGTCATAGAGACCGAGCGAACAAGACCGAGAGAAATGGCACATGTGGCCATGGACACGAGGCATCGCAAACCCGGTATAAATGACTTGGGCGGAGGTCACCTAGTCGAGTTGAGGCTTGATGAGCATAGAAAAATCATTACTAGGCCTTGGAAATCATAAAATCTTAAAAACTTGGATGTATGCAAAAGTTAACGGGTCAACATATTGATGGACATATAATTCAGGGTTCTTAGGTTAGTAACCGAACAAGGAATCTAAACATATCTTTAATCATGTAAGAGGTACATATTATGACCCATTAACAAGTCCCAAGAATCCCCGTAAATGGCCTTGAAGCTGCACTAAAAGTGTAGCTTGGTGCAAGAAAAAGGGTAGTTTCTAACAGCAAGTTTACCCGCCCGGGTAAAACACTCACCCGCCCGGGTAAAGGTTATGATAAAAAAAGGGTAGTTTCTAACAGCAGGTTTACCCGCCCGGGTAAAACACTTACCCGCCCGGGTAAAGGTTATGTAAAAATAAAAACTTCATTTTATTATTCTTTCAATACTATACATTCATAATAACGTATTAATGGGT
Source organism: Ambrosia trifida (assembly GCA_028751855.1). Lineage (NCBI taxonomy): Eukaryota > Viridiplantae > Streptophyta > Magnoliopsida > Asterales > Asteraceae > Ambrosia > Ambrosia trifida. Next base: position 37,066,113 of record CM054126.1, read on the forward strand.
TATTTCCTCGCGTTTAACCCTCAGGTACTCTATTATACTGAATGGATGATGATCAAGAATTGAACAAAGATCCGAACGCACAAGACTCGTCCGCTTCCGCAACTTTTGAGCTAAAATGGTTATAAACTTAGTTTTGGAAGGTGCCATTGAAAACGTTTTCGCTATTAAAATCATCGTACGTATGTTTAAACCATGAGATACATGTGCAAATATTTTGTCAAAAACTCGTTGAGCTCTTAATGACGAAATCTCTAACTTTCAAATTAAGTTTATTAACTCGTAAATCTTCTCATAACACCTCTTTAAACGGGGTGGGTCTTACAAGTGGTATTCAGAGCCCAAGGTTAAACGAGTCTAAGCGTTCGGTTCAAGTATGATCATCAATCCAGTAAGTAATTCACTTCCAAAATGTAATAATCTTGTCAAAAACGATCTATATCATGATTGAACACGAGTCAATCAGAAACGAACTAAGGGAACAGTGTACTAGACACTAACACCCAAGAAACACTCCGATTATACGGTCATGGTGGGTCAAGGCTCAGCCGAACCAAGAATTGGAAGACGTGATTGTATGGTTCAGACTGTACAATCGGTTAAAACACAAATAGCTTAATAACGCGTGTATACGAAAATGTATTACACAAACAAAGAAGAATGTTTTTATTAAACAAGATGCATGACCAGAAATTGCTCACCTGGAGAGTATCGTGGTGATCGCGATAAGATCACCGTGTCATGTGTGGATTGCTTACCCTGGCCAGGTAAGTGTTAAACACATGGTGCGGTGGGCTTCTCATGATCTACACGTCTACCCTTCACGTGACAAGGACTGGGTCAGGGGAGAAAGGCATGTTAACTTCTCTAAAAATATAACTCGCAAGGTCATATAACAAGGAAGTATTGCCAAACAACTTAAGAGGCCGGGTAGACCGGGTAAGTAAAACCAATGCATAAATGATCACGGGGTCATAGAGCCAAAGGTATTACCACAACAGTTACACGGACCAAGGTAAGACTTGAACCTTAATGAAAGGTTAAGTCATAACTAAACTCAAACCTTTATAGAAGGTTAATTCGTAAATAGACTTGAACCTCAATCAAAGGTTAAGTCATAATTAAACTCAAACGTTTATAGAAGGTTAATTCATAAATAGACTTGAACCTTAAGCAAAGGTTGTCATAATTAAACTCGAACCTTTATAGAAGGTTAATCCGTAAGAAGACTTGAACCTTAATCAAAGGTTGAGTCATAATCACATTCGTACTACAATAAAGGTTAATCCGTATAAAAGACTTGAACCTCAATCAATGGTTAAGTCGTAAACACACTCAAATCTTAGTTAAGAGTTAACACGCAAATAGACTTGAACCTTAGTCCAAGGTTAAGTCCTAAATACATTCAAACCATAATCAAAGGCCAATTTCCCTAAATGGATTTGGACCTTAACCAAAAGGTTAAATAATGATCACCTTGAGACATGATCGAGAATTTACTCGTAAGTAGACTTGAACTTTAATTAAAGGATCAAGTCATAATCACATTCGAACCTTAGGGAGAGGTTAAACTATAAGGAAACTTGAACCTTAATCGAAGGTTAATACATAGTCAAATTCGAACCTGGATGGGGAGTCAATCAAGCAGTAAAAGTCGAACCTTAACGAAAGGTTAAATCATAAATCAATATGAACCTCATCTAAAGGGTAAAACTTTTAACGAGTCTAAACCGTACTCGAGAGGTTAACTCGTATTCCAACATGAACCTCGTACTAAGGTAAAACAAAAGCCAAGATTCGGTCTAAGCTCGGGGTTAAGTTATACTTAAACTTGACTCGTAATAAATGGAAGTCTACGGGAAAATGTGAACTATGCGTCACACTAATCATAATGAATTCATGGAAACCCACGGGAAATTGTGAACTAAGTATCACACTAAATCATAATGATCCGTGAAAGTTCACGGGCAACCAAGAACTACGTGTCTCGCTAAATCTGGATGCAAATGAGAATAAAACCACATGGGGCAAGCGTGAATTATGATTCACACAAACCTGAGCTAAAAACATGGTCATATACCATAAAAAAAAAGACGTGTTAAATAAAATAAGGAATTAAACGCTAAATAAAAGGGGGATTGTAGAAGACCCTGGAAAACGGAGGTGCATCCGCACCAGAGGAACGATCCTAGCCTTGAGCAAGGATCGTATGAGAGTAAACGAAGAATGATGAGATCTATTAAAGACATGCCAATCACAAATGATGCGAGATAAATCTCATGGGCCTTAACATGTGATGAATGAACATGAAATCTAAACTCTAAATCATATATATGGTTGTGAATCATAGATATGAAGGCAATGCCTTCATAATAAACCAAACGCAACCTGCCGATTCACTATGAATACGAATACTAAGTAAAGAAAACATAAGTAATAGACTTGTGTAACTAAACATGGTAACGTAACACCATGAAACACAAATGAGTGAGAACCATTTTGAGAAACGTTGAATTGATCTATGGGTCAATAAGTCTTAAGGGACATAAATAAACAGAAACGGGTCACGGTTCAGTAACGGGCCCTATAAGGCTTAACCAATGAAGAAATTGCTTTAGAACCAAAGTGTCTCGAGGTATTAAAAAAAAATAGTCCGGAAGGCGACGTGAAAACGGGTATTATATACGAAATAATACCCAGATAAATAAAAGAGACAGAGGAATCGGGTTAAATCTCAAATAAGATGCTTGCGAGAGCTCGAAATATAAATTTGAAAGGCCAGATAAGAAAGGGTAACGCACCCTATATAAATTCTTTCGGTAAGATAAAAATCCTAAAAGCCTGAGACACTGGGGCAAGGAGGTAATAGTTGATCAATCGCCTAGAACTAATTTCAACTAAGAGTGAAACTCACATGCTAAAATTCGGATAAGATAATACCAATGTGAGTTAATGAATGCATGAGACAGGCGAAATGCTATGCTATCTAAGGTATTATGGAGGATTCCATGGAAATGTTCTAACTCTAAATGAGTGATGCAAAATACTAACCTAGCACTGAACTAAGACATATACACGTTGTAAGATCCCACATTGGTTGGGAAAGGGAAACAAACACTTCCTTATAAGGGAGTGGCCACCCTCACTATCACAACGCGTTTTGGCCAGTCCTTCGGGAGTGAGACCAATGCAAAACCGTGAGCTTGGTCACAGTCTAATACGACTGGGCGGGCAAATCAGACAATACATGATAAGAGTTACTTTGGGCTGTTACAGTCAGTTAGACAAAAGTTGGACTTTTTATGAAGCCCAACAAATCTTAACTCAGAAGTTTGATAGACGGTGTGTAGAAACACATCATAAATCACAGTCCTAAGATTGGATGACTGACTAAAGCATGTGACTTATGAAACTAAGTTAATTTGTAGCCGAAAACCCTGATGAATTAACTATTCACAGAATTGGCGATCGGATAGTAACAGAACGAATGATGAACCATTAATAGTCTAGTGATAGCTAAGCGATCATTAGAAGGTTCAAACAGGTCAAGTGTAGTCATCACGACTTGGACCCAGAGGAATGCATAAATATAACTAACCTAGTGACAGGTGAAAACACTGTTAATTAAGGCATGCGATGTCCAGGACAAAGAAAACGTGAGGTACGGGAAGGACTCGATGCTTTCTGGTAAAACCATGGCATTATAAGAGGCCTTGAGCCCAAATCAAACAAAAATTAATATCACGTGGAAGGTGGGTGACAATCTTTGGAAAGCCGTCATGAAAACCAAATCCAAGTATGTGCTTTAGCGCATATAAATGATCCTAAGTAGCGTAAATAATCGAACGAATACCCCAAGCCCTCGGGAATTTAAGGGTACGAAAACACGAAGGAGTCAAATCACTGATGCCTGGGCAAACCATGACACCTACGGGTGCCTGAACTAGAATAATTCCCGGCAGAGGTAAATGAATGTGTATACATAAATATAGGGGGTGTAATCTAATTTAATGAAAATAAACCTCGTCGAGCGAGAATAAAATTCAAGATTAACCATGAGGCGCGACCCATGGGAATTCGTAGATATATCCGGTTTCGAGGACGAAACCCTCTTTAAGGGAGGTGGAGTTGTAACACCCCAAAATTTCTAAACCGTATTATATGATAATATAAGCACACGGGGCTTTTAACTATCAAATAGTGACAAAACATGAAGGGGCAAACTTGCCAAGTTGCCAAACTTGTGTTTTTACTAATTATATATAAAAACAAAAGAGATGGAGATGAACTCCATACCCCAAATTCGTTCATCATCATCATCCACACACACCAAACCCTAAAACTCAATAGTAAGCTTGAATCAAGGTGGAATCAAAGGGGTTTTGAGTGCTATAGCCCTAAAACGAATCTTCCAAGCCTAATACACACTAAGGTAACCTTTTATTTGGCTAGATTTGATGGTATGTTTATGCATGGCTATGATGAAAATCATGGGTTGTTATAAAAACGTGAATTAAGGGCTTGTAATGGTTAATCTTGTATGAGGGAACCATAATACATGTTAATTTGTGTGTGTTAAGCAAAATTCTTGTGAGAAGGTTACATCCTTGTAGTTCATGTTATGAAATGAATTAGGTTTTTGGTGGATTGGTTGGAACCACCCTTAAACCATGAAATACTAGTTATAAACTATGAGTTAGATGTTTATTAGAATACTATCAATGTTATCTTGGTCAAAGATGGATACATGAGGTCCTTGAGACCTAAAATCAAAGTTAGGAAAATCACGCCTACCAAGTGTTTGATAAAATGCCTCAATGAAAATCGATTTCACTTGGGCATAGATAACTTGGTGAAAACATGTATGTTGGTAAAACATGACCAATAATGCTTACAAACATGTAAAGACTAGGTTCTAACAACCTAAGTGGTCGTTCACCTTATAGGTGCGAATACAAGAAACTTTGGATAGCCAAGGAATCTCGGAATGAGGTAAAGAGGAAGCACGCATAAGGTAAGTCCCTCGATGACTTAATTCTTAATATGTCTCTAGTATGTTCATATGCTTAATTATACATTTGTATATGCATTTGGGAATTAGACATTGTAATGTCACAAAAAGAAGCATAAATACGATACACGATTCATAGAAGATTGCCTTAGATGAAGGATGTTAATATCCCATTTAGACTATCGGGTCAATTGGGTAAAAATGCTAGATAGACAATAGCTTAGGCCATGAGTTAACCTTAAGCCGGTAACGAAATCGTGCTAGTTGCTTGAGTGTATTCATAGGCTCAATGTTATCTACCTCAAGCTAGTCTAGAAGCAAAAAGGGCGCGAGCCAAGGTAAGTCATATCTATGACTTTGTAGGAAATATATATACATATATTCTCATGTTGGGTGTATAAATCATGGGTATATCTTTAGATGAGATGAGATTGTGATTTCCAAGGGTCATAAGAAAACATCGTGTTTAGATCACGTTGCAAGTCATAGAGACCGAGCGAACAAGACCGAGAGAAATGGCACATGTGGCCATGGACACGAGGCATCGCAAACCCGGTATAAATGACTTGGGCGGAGGTCACCTAGTCGAGTTGAGGCTTGATGAGCATAGAAAAATCATTACTAGGCCTTGGAAATCATAAAATCTTAAAAACTTGGATGTATGCAAAAGTTAACGGGTCAACATATTGATGGACATATAATTCAGGGTTCTTAGGTTAGTAACCGAACAAGGAATCTAAACATATCTTTAATCATGTAAGAGGTACATATTATGACCCATTAACAAGTCCCAAGAATCCCCGTAAATGGCCTTGAAGCTGCACTAAAAGTGGAGCTTGGTGCAAGAAAAAGGGTAGTTTCTAACAGCAGGTTTACCCGCCCGGGTAAAACACTCACCCGCCCGGGTAAAGGTTCTGATAAAAAAAGGGTAGTTTCTAACAGCAGGTTTACCCGCCCGGGTAAAGGTTATGTAAAAATAAAAACTTCATTTTATTATTCTTTCAATACTATACATTCATAATAACGTATTAATGGGTTATTTCCTCGCGTTTAACCCTCAGGTACTCTATTATACTGAATGGATGATGATCAAGAATTGAACAAAGATCCGAACGCACAAGACTCGTCCGCTTCCGCAACTTTTGAGCTAAAATGGTTATAAACTTAGTTTTGGAAGGTGCCATTGAAAACGTTTTCGCTATTAAAATCATCGTACGTATGTTTAAACCATGAGATACATGTGCAAATATTTTGTCAAAAACTCGTTGAGCTCTTAATGACGAAATCTCAAACTTTCAAATTAAGTTTATTAACTCGTAAATCTTCTCATAACACCTCTTTAAACGGGGTGGGTCTTACAGAAATCTAAGTAAAGTGAATAAAATTAGAAGTATCTAAACTATAAAAATGGCATCTGTCAATATACGATTAATGAATATTATTATTATTATTATTATTATTATTATTATTATTATTATTATTATTTTAAACAAATTTTTTGCCATAAGTTATCATATTCTAATATAAAAAAGGGGTAATTGGGTCGGGTATCACCTAATTCAAGGCCCGACCCAAACCCACATTTTTTAAACTAATTCCAAACCTGACACAATACCTGTCGGGTTACAAAAAATAGTCGGTTTTTTTCTCCGTTTTTTATATAGCACTATGGTACTCGTTTGAAAGATAATAAAACGCTCGTTAATTTGGTGTAATTTTTTTCTTTAAAAAATCTCGTATATAAAATATATTAACATTTAAAAGTTATGAGAGAAACATGAGACAGAAAATAATAAAGTTTTAATATTTACATTTAGTAGATTATGTATTTAATAGATTATGTTAAATTATATTTAAACCATATTTATTTCTTTTTTTTAATTGGTCTAGAGTTGCCACATCACATCCTATGTGGCATCTCTCAAAAGAGTGATTGCATAATATTATGACATGTCATCAAATTGAAAAAAAAAATCATATTTACTGATTTAAACATAATTAGTGACTTGTCTATACATGATTAATGATTTACCTGAACACTTTGTGTTTTTTTTCCTGTATGAACAAAACCCACAAAAAAATTTCTCCGTTTTTTATATAGCACTATGGTACTCGTTGGAAAGATAATAAAATGCTCGTTAATTTGGTGTAATTTTTTTCTTTAAAAAATATTGTATATTAAAGATATTAACGTTTAAAATTATGGAAGGAAACATGAGGGTGAAAAATCCAATTTTGATTTTAAATTATTTTTTTTCCTAAAATATCTCAATGTCACATGGAATAACACATGACACACTCAAAGAAAAGAATGCCTCTTTGAGTGCCATGTCATTAAAATGGCTTTGGTTTATTATATGTATAGATTACTCTTATTGATTATTATCTCCTTATTGAAGAGGTATAACAGATTATACCGCAGCTTGAACAAATGTAAACAGACTGTGCCGCGGTTTTGGTAAACCAGCCGCAGACAAAACAGTTGGAACCTCAACATGTCACCCCAGATGTAAGATAGTATAATACACCTTCGGAAGTCAGACACTTCCGAAGGATAGTACGAAGGGGGTCCGAAGTAAAGTACAACTTCGCTGACTACTATAAATACCCCCCACAAAGTACAAATGAGACACGAATACACACACTCCGAATCACACTTTCTCTCTCTACTTTCTTACTCTACAAACAAATACTTATTCTCACGCCGGAGGGTGGTTACAGAGAGGCCCTTCCTCCTCCCCTGTAACGAGCCTAACGGTGTTTTTACCTTGTGCAGGTTTACATCAGACCAAGGTTCATAAAATCTAGTCCGGACACCCCTGTTATAGCTTCTGCTCCAGGTTTGTCCACTTTTTGGATCTTCAATTGGTGCCATCCGTCTATACAACTGTTTTCTTTAAAGTAAAGATATCGACGGTTTCCTCCCATGGCGGCATCATCAGAAGGTTTTTCGATAGTTGATATCACAAACACGGAACACCAGGACGAGGTAACCGTAGTGATAACATCTACCATTCCTACTTCATCTGAAAATCCCTCTCAGGCAGGGGGGACGACAACAACTACTATCTAGTATAGAAGAAAACATGGCTCTCCGTCGCTCCAGCTCTACTTCGGAGTTTGACGAAGCCTTCCTCGTCAAAAATCGTGATCTCTTGCTAAGGTTAAAAGGGCAGCAAGAAAAAGAAGACAAGTTGAAAAGTGTCCAGGTTAATCTGTTTCCAACCGAAGGACTTAACACGTCCTCCGGAAGTTACTTCCCACAAGGATCCTCCCGGTTAAACCCCTCGGGATCCGGATCGGGTCCCACGCCACACATGACTTACTCAACAATACTCGCCACTTCCGCTTATACAACTCCCCATGGAAGCTACATGCCACAAGCATCCTCCGGTCTAACCCCACCAAACACTAATTCTAACCAAAAGATCGTGGTAACCTCAACTATAGACGATGACTTGACACTCTGTATCGCCCAGCCTACATGGCTGCATATTCCAAGTTCGCCCCACGCATTGCCAGTGCACGGTTACCGGCAAAACTCAAAATGCCTGTCACGGTTAAGAAGTATGATGGTACTTCCAATCCGGATGACCATGTTTTTGATTTTGGAGGAGCCGCTGAGATTGAATTATGGCCCATGCCCGCATGGGGCCACATGTTCGCCCAAACCTTGACCGGAGCAGCTAGAGTTTGGTTTGACGGGCTACAGCCGGGGGAGATAGCAAATTGGGATGAGTTTCGCCGAGCCTTTCTACAGAACTTTTCACAGCAACGAAGGTGTTCAAAAGATATCACCGAGATTCATAATATACGTAGAAGACATAGCGAAACACTAGAAAAGTTTATTGATCGATTCAATAAGGAAAGCATGCAAATAAGCGGCGCGGTGGATCAACTCCGGATATCCGGATTTTGCCACAGGGTACGTAACAACCAGTTGGTGGAAAAATTGCATAAGGATCTCCCGAAGTCAATGGAAGTGTTAATAGAGCGAGCACGAGCCTTCGCTCGCGGTAAGAGTGATTGTAGCCAAACATATGATTCCGAGTATCGCTCCTCCTCCTCCTCCAGAAACAGTTCTTGGAAGAAAAACTCCAATACTCCAAGCTCGGATAGGGGGAATTCGTGGGGAAAAAATAGGCAGCAACCTTACACACGAAATGATAAGAATTCTTCCGGACGCAGCTCCATATCACACCGTGGGTCGAATTACGGTGATTTGATAAAAAAAACCCCAAGTGAGATACTCAGTACCGAGAGTATCGACTTCCCAAAGCCTCCGAGACAAAAGCCAACGTCCGACAAAAACACCAAAAAATACTGTGATTATCATCGTGCGAAAGGACACGACACAGACGATTGTTGGTCACTAAAACAAGAAATTGAGAAAGCATTGAAGACAGGATAGTTGTCACACCTGGTAATAGACATCAAGGAAGGAAAGACTAATGCTGCTCATATCACCAACCCTAATGATCAAGCCGGGATACATATGATCCGTACCATGAAGCCTCAAGGGACTAAGCGAAGCAATGACCATGTCATGGCATGGATGTCTCGAGCTATCACTTTCCCTCCTATCTCACCAAATGATTACAAAGAAGGGCCAATAATTGTGTCTGGGATCGTAGCTGGACATAAAACTCACAGGATCTATGTAGATGGAGGCAGTGCCTCTGAAATTATGTACCTTCAATGCTTCCAGTTGTTGGCTAAAGCATCGCAACAGCGGTTGATTCCTGTCTCCATGCCTTTGATAAGCTTCTCAGGGAAATTGTCCAGCTTGTTGGACAACTATCCCTTCCAGTAACATTCGGTTCTGGATCATTACAAAGAACGGTCATCCTGACCTTTCTGGTGGTAGGGTCAAGATCGGTGCATAACATTATTCTGGGAAGACCCGGAATGAAGGCATTCAGGATGGTAATATCCACCATCCACGGTGCACTTAAGTTTCGAACAAAAGAAGGAATAGCCACTCTAGAGTCCGAATCCGGACTTGGCATATCCAAAATTCGCCAGTCTCTAAGTTTAGGAAATGACGGCAATGATCCCGGAGAGTCCCGAGCTGCAGTAATAGAAAAATGGTCAGTACATCCTCGATTTCCGAAGCAAAAAATTTCCGTTGGTGCTCAGCTTCCAGCTATGAATTGTGAAAAACTCTAGAACTTACTTTCAAATTTGCTTGATGTCTTCGCATGGGAACATTCAGATATGACTGGGGTTCCAAGAAGCTTGGCAGAACATAAGCTGAATACTTACCCTGGGATAAAACCCGTAGCACAAAAGAAGCGAAGCATGGCTCCGGATCGAGTCAAAGCAATAATAGAAGACGTAAAAAATTTGTTGAATGCTGGAATCATCAGGGAAGCATGGCTCCGGATCGAGTCAAAGCAAGGATCTGAACAATGCATGACCAAAACACTGCTATCCCCTCCCAGATATTGATGTAAAGGTCGATGCTGTAGCTAGGTTTCGGCTGAAATGTTTCCTCGATGCCTATAAAGGCTATCACCAGATCCAGGTGACCGAAGGGGATGAAGATAAAATAGCGTTCGTCACGAACAACGGTCTGTATTGTTACACAAAAATGTCGTTCGGACTCAAAAATGCTGGAGCTACATACCAACGCTTGATGGATTCGGCCTTCAAAAATCAGATAGGGAAGAACCTTGAAGTTTACGTGGATGACGTGGTCATCAAAAGTGTAACAGAGGACTCCATGATTGGAGACATTAGTGAAACGATTACCAAGCTACGAGAAATTAACATGAAGTTGAATCCCAAGAAATGTTCCTTTGTCCTTGAAAAAAGGAAATTCTTGGGGGTATTAATGGCTCGAGATGGAATTAAAGCCAACCCAGAAAAGGTAGAAGCAGTGTTAAAGATGCAGTCTCCCCAATGCTTAAAAGAAATGCAGTCCTTAAATGGACGGTTAGTTGCCCTACACCGCTTTCTCTCCAAAGCCGCAGAACGAACACTGCCGTTCATGAATGTGTTGAAAAAGAGTTTGGGAAAAGAGAAGTTCGAATGGACCTCGGAGGCAGATGCTGCCTTCGCAGAATTGAAAAAATGTTTGGTCAACTTACCCATCCTAACAGCACCAGAGCCAGGAGAAACACTGACAGTGTATCTCTCGGCCTCGGAAGGTGCCATATGTTTCGTCCTTGTCGTTACCAGAGCTACAGTTCAACGCCCAGTTTATTACATCAGTAGAGCTCTCCAAGAATACGAAGTTCGGTACTCAATATTGGAAAAGCTAGCTCTTGCCCTCGTCCATACCTCCAGAAGGCTCCGGCGGTACTTCCAGGCTTTCGACATCGAAGTACAGTCCGAGCAACCGATACTTAACATTTTGAGAAAACCAAAAGCCTCTGGTAGATAGACTAAATGGGCCATCGAGCTCGGTGCTTTTGACATCACTCATAAAACCAGAGGTCCAGTCAAGGGACAGGCAGTAGCTGATTTCTTGGTAGAAATACCTAAGACTCTGGCAGCCGAAACACCAAATCCCCCGGAGCTCACGGGGTCTTTACATACCGACGGGGCTTCGGGTGCAGAAGGGTTTGGACCCGGAATGGTCTTGCGAGAAGCCGAAGGACGAGAACTGCTTTATGCAATTCGCCTGAACTTCAAAAGTTCAAACAATGAAGTTGAGTATGAAGCACTCTTGGCAGGGCTGCGGCTGGCTATTAAAGTCGGAGCCAAAAAGGTACAAGCATATATTTATGCTTAAAAAACTCCCTGCTATACGCAAAGTTTATCACAAAGTTCTAAAATAAATATGCCTGCTGCAGGTTATATCTCACATCGATTCTTTGTTGGTGGCAAACCAAATATCCGGAGAGTATGAGGCTAAAGAACCCAACATGATTCTTTATCTAGCCGAGGTATTGGACTAAACCAAACCTCCGAAAGCTCCGGACAATAATACAAAAGAAATCGACTAACTCTTGCTTCAAAATGCATGCTAAAAGATTGATGAAACAATTCGAAGCTTGTCAGGTGCACATTCCAGGAAGCAAAAATAAGAAAGCAGACGCTTTGAGAAAACTTGCTGCCACAACCATCGATATCGTAAACCAGGAAGTGCACAAGGAGGGCTTACAAGGTCCGACGGTCCAAACAGCCGCAGTGTTATCAATAAATTCACCGGCGGACAACTGGATGACTCCAATAGTTCAGTACCTAACAAACGATGTTGTTCCTGAAGACAAGGCTAAAGCTCGAAAGTTAAAAGTCAAAGCTCTCAAGTACCAAGCAATCGATGGTCAGTAGTATCAAAGAACGTTCTTAGGGCCGCTCCTTAAATGCGTGGACTTGGATGAAGCCTCGTACATCATCCAAGAAATCCACCGTGGCATATGCGGCATACATTCCGGTCCAAGAATGGTGGTGGCAAAGATAATGAATACTGGGTAATTCTGGTCGAAGATGCACAACAGTGTCGTATCTGAGCTTCAGAAATGTGACGAATGCCAAAGGCACGCACCAGTAAGCCTTCGGGCTAAAAACAACATGGTTCCCGTGACAGCAGCATGGCCCTTCCAACAATGGGGCATCGATATCGTCTGACCCTTTCCCAAATCCACTGGGGGTATGAAATTCCTATTGGTTGCCGTAGATTACTTCACGAAATGGGTAGAGGCTCGCCCCCTTTCCAAAATCTCTTGGAAGGAAGTAAAAAAGTTCGTCTGGGAACAGATAATATGCCGTTTCGGGTTGCCCCAAACAATAATCGGCGACAACGGGAGCAGTTCGCCGACAACCCCTTCAAAAAGTGGTGTCAAGACTTACAGATCCAACAATCATTTGCCTCGGTGGCCCATCCGCAGGCAAATGGTCAAGTGGAGCGGATAATTAGAAGCTTGTTGGAAGGGATTAAGAAAAGATTGGGAAGAAAAAAAAGCGGCTGGGTAGATGAGTTCCCTAACGTCTTATGGGCTCACCGCACCCTGACCAAAACTAGCACGGGAGAAACGCCCTTCAGTCTAACATACGGGACTGAAGCAGTCATCCCCGTTGAGATCGGATCCCCTTCCCTCCGAATCCAGAGCATCGAAAATAACAATCAAGAACTCCGTCTAAATCTCGACCTACTTGACGAGAGAAGGGAAGCCGCAGCTATCAAGGAAGCGCGGTACAAAAAAGAGTTGGAGAAATTTTACAACTCTAGAGTGAAGGAAACCCGGTTCAAACCCGGAGATTATGTATTCCGGTGCAACGAGACTAGCGGAGTAGAAAAAGGAATAATGGCCGCATCATGGGAAGGGCCGTATCTAGTTAAAACCGCGGGAGAAAAAGGCGCCTACACCCTCCAAACCCTTGATGGGAAAGATATACCTCGCACCTGGAATAGTGTACATTTGAAAAAGTGCTACATATGAGCAGGACCAGCTAGTTTTTTCTTAAGTAACATTTTCTTGTAATTTCATGTTGCAAAGTGGGATGAGCCATTCTCGCGTTTTACTCCTTGTTATCGTTTGGGACATGTTGTTCCTTGACTCAAGTATTAATAAAAAGCTGGTCTATTTTAAAATTGTTTTAATGTGCTGTAATAAGTCGAGGCTCAAACAGAAACTCGACGTAAAAAAGGCCACGTGGCACGTGCAATTTGAACAGGAGTAGCAAAAGGATCCGAACCAAAGTGGATAATTTTTTGTCCGAATCTTAACTAACCTAAATCAAGCACATAGCTAATCTTTACAATAAAAAGTTGTAAAATAAAATCTATCTAAAAAAGGGAAAACTAAACATCAGCACGCAGCATGGACAATGGCCATGTCTTGGTAAGGAAACCCTACAAACCATGGTTCTCAAAAAGACAAGTACAAAAAATACGCAGATAAACATGTATACGGATCACGGCTGTAACACCCCAACCGATGGCGGAATCATCGAGGTGCCACGTAGTGACGATTGTTCAAAAGCTCATGGTACTAAAATGTAAATATTTGATTATTGAATATTGTTTTACAACATACGAAATTGAATACACAACAACAATTGCAATAGCTGATTTATTTAGTCTAAGTCCAAAGTCCTATATGAAGCGTCAAGCAGCTTATCCTGAAACATGCACGAAATAAATTTTGTCAACATATGATGTTGGTGAGTACTACTTAGCTTTGTACATATAGTATAAGTTTGAAAAGTAGTACAATTCATATGTCTAGTATCACCAAGGCATTATGTAAACACGCAAGTAACCAAACAAGACAAAGATCAAATGTAAAGTTTGTACCATGAAATTGATAATGAGCACCTCAACACGTGTGAGTCTAAAGAGCACCATAACACAAAGTTATGTCTAAATGAGCACCGTAACATAAGTTACGTCTAAATGAGCACCATAACATAAGTTATGTCTGTATGTAAAGAGCACCATAACATAAGTTATGTCTGTATGTATGATTTTGTATGTAAGCTACGTTCATGTTTAAGCATAAGTACAAAGATAATCAAGACACGTATATGAATTGTAAATGAATAAAAATGTATGTGTAAATGAATACGAAAGTTTTGTATACTTGTGCATGAATCACCCCAAAAGTTGTAAAAGCGGAAAAAGGGGATAAGTAATACTCACATTTAGCAAGGTGGTAAGTCTTGTGTAATAAATATATTCCAACGATGCCAAGTATCACCCTATGTATAATGTAACAAATAAGTCTAAGTCTATCTAGTATTTTCTAGAGCTTCGAATTGGGGATAAGTATTTATTTGGTAAAAAAAAAATTAAACGTTTAATAAATAAGAGAAATTTGGTAAATAAATAAACAAAAGTCTTTGAGTAAATTTTAAATCAAATATGGTCACAATATAAAGTTTTAAGTGTGAAAATAATTTTTGTAAAATTTTTTTCTTGAAAATAGAATATTTAATCTAATTATTTCAAATTGTCAAAATATGACTTTAATATCTAAAAATATTAAAATTTAAGAATTCTTATATTAAAAATTGTATTTCTGTTCTAAATGGATAGAAATAATTTATGTAAAATTTTGGTGCCGAAATATTGTAAAATGAATTTATTATGAATTATTTATGATTAAAACTAACAAAAATTGATTAAAAATATTAAACAAATGGTTTTTCAGAAATAAAAAATATTTCTGAAATGTATATTGTTATACTAATTTAGGATAATTTTTGTGGAATTTTATAAAATCGTTTAGATATTTTTATTGAATTTTACAATTATAAATGAATAAACTTGTATTATTAATAATATATGTTAAATAAATTATTTTTGAAAAAAATAAAAATTGAATGATGGACTTTATCAGTGGAAGATCATATAGTAATTTTTGTAGAATTTATAAACCACGTTTAGTATTTAAAAACTATTTTTAAAAAAAATAATATGTTAAATGTATATATAAGAAAAGTAAAGTAAAAAAATATGTTGTTTTTGTGGGGCTCGAACCTGGGTTCAAACCCGGTTCCATGCTTTAAACAAAACAACCCAACCAACTGATCTGTGGATCATATTTGTTTTATTTCGAAATCGTTTAATATATAAACTTGTTTTTAAACGTGTTCTTCCCCAATTCAATATCAAATGAGCCCTAATTCCTAAACACATTCAATTCGTGTTCAATAGCCCCTAAATCTTTGGGGCTATTGTTCACAAAGGGCCGAACAATGAAACCCACAACAAATATAGAACTTACAATGACGAATTGAAGCAAGAATACGAGTCAACAGAAAAGTCAACGTAGCTCGATTACTTGATTATAATGCAAAACAGAAATGATTGAGAGTGGGGTTTTGTATTTCGGCACATTTAGAATGAAGGGAAGTGTTCAATTTATAGGTAAAGGTTCGGATCGATGGATTGGAAAGGTTTGACCATGCTTGAATGTATACGCGTGAATTGTTAAAATTTTAGTATGTTTTGATTAGTGATTTGCGCGTGTAAGATGCAAATGAATCCGTAAATTTGTTAAACGAATCAATTGGTCCAAGGTTTCCAAAAAAAAGAAGCTTAATCAAGTGGTCAAGATCAAAGGTTGACCAGAGTTGTGTGTTGATCGTTGCTGTGATCGAGCAGCAGAGGGAAAAAAAAAGAAACAGCTTGGTTTGCTATAAATTTTTAAGTATCTAGATAGAATCAACAAGCAATGCCTTGGCCTAGTGGTGGATGTGCGTGTGTGTCTGTGTTCCACCCGGTTCCTGTCCGGGTTCGAGTCCCAGCGGGGGCGATTAAATTTTTTTTTTAACAGATACAAGGGGAATGGGATGTGGGCTTCTGCTGATGGGCTCAAGGGTACCTGTTGGGCTGGGCCGGGTAGCAGACTAGGGAAGAGAAGAAAGGGTGGGTGTTGGTGTGTGTTGGGCTTAGGTAGGTTAATGGGTTTGTGTTATGTGTGTGTTTAGTTAGTCTAAAAAAAATATGATTATTTTTATTATTATTATTTTTATAAAAATAAATAAATAAAAAGTGACGGATGTCACAACGGCATAATGAAAAACATGGACGCATGATAATTAAAACCACAATCCACGAAAAATAAAAAGCCTTCGGGTATAATGTTTTGAAAAAAGAAACATATTCTAATAAGTACTACGGACCCAACACAAAGTCCGGATAAAACTAAAAAAGTACTAAGCCCGGTCCCAACTGAGGGACCGAACCAAGGTGATACTTGTTTGAAATATTACAGACATAGCCGGACCATACCAAGGTTCGGCACGAATAAAACTTGTTCAAAAATGTTCAAGAAGATGTAAGCTTGAGTTCTTCAGAAGCTTTGGGGAGAGACTCAGAAGGGCCAGTCACTTGATCAGCAAGCTTTTCTATCTTCAGAAACACGAGGGAGTCGTAGGCTTTGACTGCAGCCAGGAGCTGCGCATCAATATCAGGCTTCAGTAAAGGGTTTTTCTCCAAAGGAATCCCTTTTGCAGCAGCCGCATGCCCCGCCTTCAAACCCTCGTTGAACCCGGCCGCATTCATAGCATTAACCACTCTACCTACGGCTTCCTTCATGATTGGGCCTTTGTGAACAAAGTCCGCTGATGTGCTCAAAGTGGTTTAGTAAAAACTAACTAAAGTAACCTAAACTATACACTCAAAGTTTTAAATTTATAACCTAAGACTCTCTAAACCTAAACCACACAACCGACAAGTGTACCGGTCAGTGCAGTACAACTAAAGTAAGTCCGAATATCGAACCCACGAGACTCTACTGGAAAACGTAAACTAGACTCGACTACTTATCTACAAACTGACTTAATAATGTTTTTATGGTTTGGGGGGTTTTCTAACAGACTAATTGCAAATAAATAAAATAAAACTAATATAACTTAAGACTCAAACTATTTACTGCAACTGGGATCAGATGATGGGAAGGCACTACCTAGGATAGAATCCTACACATGAATGATAAGTTTCTAACGGCTATGGAACTGGTGTGGAACTGGTGTGGAACCGGGGTCTTAAAATACTAAACATCAAGAATAAACTAGACACCCTCGACCCTTCTCAAGGGGAAACCCTAGAATACTGTTGTGTTGTTAAACCACCGGTTGAGAGGTTACCCTCACAGGCTTACCTACTCGAATCTTAAAGTACCCGCTAGACAGTCTACCTCACAGCGCGAAAGTCACAATACACCCGAAAGTGCAAGGGGTAACTACAATATTTTTGATAAGACTTGGCCTACAAGGAATGCTAGGGAAAGTAGGAAGATCTTCTTACAAAGCCTCTAGATCTAGCAATTTAACACCCTAGACAGACCAACAATCTCGCACCTTACAGCTATTGAGAATTGGTAGAACACTTAGAATTATCTAACTAACAATTACAACTCCTATGGATAACCTGCAGAATTAACCATAAACTAGTTGCTAACACCTAGTCCGCAACCTAACCCGCATTCATACATGAAAGACATTCACAAAAACGCAAGTGGAGTTTATAAAAGTTATTTAAATAAAACTAAGAGAAAATTGCTCGAATGTGACAACCGGCAAATTTCGTACAACGATTAACGTGATTCTAATCATGTTTTAGAAATAATTAACATGGTTTAAGGTTAATTATGGTTAGTTGAGCTAATATGAGTCCTACGATGTCCTTTTGAAAGTTCGTTGAAGTCTTGATGCCTTTAAAGAAAGACTTCGCGTGTTTAACGTAACGAACTGACATCAGCAAAAATTTGTCAAACTGGAATAACATAAGCTTATCCTATGAAAATACGACACGTATTTACTGTCGATGCGAACGAATGTGAAATCGGCGTGGTAAGCGGCCAAAAACGCAGCGTTTCGGAGAACGCGGAGAGGAACTGACGTGGATTCGAACGTCGAAACGCGTGGCTTTAACCGTTACCGAACTTCCGGAATAATTATTTATTATAAATAATGTTATCGGTTGAATTTCGAAAATTATCGGATCATTTAAATGAAGGATAACACAACCGAACCGATTAACGCGATTTTAACGCGTGTGCCGTTTTCACGCGTCGGGTGACGAAAATAATTATTGAATTGCTCGGTCTGGTATTGTTTGTGACTACGAACAAAAACCGAGTCCAGAAGCGATAACGGGCTAAAACGGAGCAGTTGATACACGACGTTGGGCTTGAAGCTCAATCCAAAAGCCCACCTATATAAGCTTAAAACACTTCCAATTCTTCTCATTTCTCACATCACTTCCTCTCTCTAAAAACCAAACTCTCTCAACTCTCTCTCTCTCTAGAAATTCCGGCGGCCGGCCGGCAGCCTTCCGGCGGCGTCCGGCGAGTTTCCGGCGACCTTCCGGCGACTTTTTCCGGCGCGTGACACCCCCACCCCCACTAATTTCGACGCCCCGAACGCGATGGTGAAGGCCGTTTTCCCTAAAACGAAGCGGTTTGAACGTTGGTGCCATTCCGGCGACTTTTCCGGTAAGCTCGTTTTCGAGTTTTCTTTGTACAAACGTTTAGATCGGGTCTTTGGGGGACTCCTCACAAGTTTTCACGAAATTTCGTTCTCCGGCCATATTCCGGCGAGCTATTTCCGGTTGGTTGCGAGTCCCGGAGGGGCTGGAGTGGGTTTGGTTGGGTTCCGGTGGCGCGCGGGTGGTCAGAACGGGGTTTTCTTTTGGTGGCGTGGGATGGCGGTGGTGGTCCGGCCACGGTGGTGGTGGTCTGGCCACGGCAGTGGCGGTCCGGCCACGGCACCGGTGGTCCGGCCACGGTGGTGGCGTCCGGCGGTTCGGGTCCGGTCAGTTTTGGGTTCGGGACTCGGGGCTCGGGTCAAGATTATGCTTCCGGGTCAGATTCAGATCTGGCTCGGTTTGCGTGCCGTCTTCAAGTTCTAGTCGTGGGTCAAGTATGGTGCTCTCGGGTAGATCCGGTCAGATTCGGGTTGGTCAACCCGGTCAACTCAGTAAACTTTGGTCAAGCGTTACGGTATAATTAACTAGCAATTATTTCGTTATATTATTATTTACACATATATTTCTAAAATATATAAATATGAACGACTAACTCGCTAACGAACCGATAAAAATATTAACGAAAAGCATTATGAGCTAATATTTGTGTATTAGTCGTGACTTGCGTTGTTGTTGGACTAAATTGATGGACTATACGTATATATATATTTATATAAATAGTATGATTTATATAATAGTCACAACGTATAAAGTCTCGTGGATTAGAAATGCGGATAAATATAATGTCGTCTTTTGTTTAGGTGTTGATTTTGGGAATTTGTAGACAACTTGTGTTGTCTGGTTTATACCAAAAACAGAGGAAACTCTGCCGAAATTTTTATAAATCCGAAGCGCGACAAGTGTGACTTTATTGTTCGTTCTTATAAATAACTTTCCAAGCGCTTGACAAATGTAGTCATGTACAATCACGACGTTTTGACAAATATTATTTGTAACAATAATAGTCCATTCCGAGAAATATTTCAAACAAATATATAGTCTTTTGCTACCAAGCGTCAAGGATTGACGAGTTTTTAAAGGTTACTTGGTAACTAAAATATGTTTGTTGTTCGGATTAAAAGATGTATAAACGTTCGGATTTATTTGGAAAACCTTTTTATAAAAAGCAAAGTCTTGAGATTTGTAAGATACTCGGATTCGGGAAAAGAAATAACAAATGTTATTAAAAAGGATTTTAATAACTATATTATATTTCAGCAAGGTATATTTTCCGAAAATAACTATACAAGACGATTACATTTATCCGATTTACGAGACAAGCTATGGCCCGGGATGAGTTATACGATTCGTGATATTAGTCCGACATAGTTTGCACACGAATAGTAACAAGTGCGCGACTTGGGTACTATTTCGTATGTGAACACAGGAGCTATGATAAGTCACGATCGGTTCGTCGAGTTAAAACACTTAAAGACTCGGGTTACTACACACGAGTCAGGATAGTTGAATAAACTATCTTTTAACCGGAAATTAAGCTAGGTTTATATATGATAGACTTTAAGGTGTCCTTTGTTGGTAATTAGGGCACGAGGAAGTCGGTCAAAGCTTTGGGCTTTATTTGCTAGCTAAGCATGGAAATTAAGGTGAGTTTCACGGCCCCATTTTACTGTTTTAACTGGGGGAAAGATATGTTTGTCAAAAGTTATCACATATTGAAATGTTTTCAAAGGTTAAAATGTGGTAAGTGGCATGATGAGTACTTGAGTTTTTGGTCGCCACTCGGGGTTGGGTCCTCGCTACTGTAACCATTAATTCAGGTAAATGAAACTGAAGGAATATTTGGATAGTACTATTGGTGCCTGACAAGGCCCACCCCTAATCGATAGCGTCGATTATGCATCGGCGTATGCCTGGGGTGCACGTATTCTGAACTTAAGTCGTTGGGTTCCGAGAAACGACTTGGAGCGGGGCATATTTATTAGTCTTGGTTTGGTTATGGGACTCAGGGGATTGCTCATCATCATAATTTGTAGGAGCTAGCTACTCCATACAAAGGCCACAAAATGTGTTGGATTTGCACAGGATATAAAAATGTGCTGGATTTGCACAGGATGTAAAAATGTGCTGGATTTGCACAGGATGTAAAAATGTCGTATTTACGAAACTAAAACCTGTGAACTCACCAATATTTTATATATTGACGTCTTTTTAAACATATCTTTCAGGTAACTAAGTGCTGAACAGGTATGCGGCTAGTACGGTGGAATTTGGGATGTCGGACAATGGTTGGGGGTTTCATCTATTGTTACCTTCGGGTTGGGACATAAACGGAAACACCCCACTTTAAAACTTAATGTTTGTGGTTTAAGTAATGTTTGAAACCAGGTACTCCTTCCCGACATCTTAATATAATGATCTTTTCTAATTAAATATAGTTTGTGTTAATCTTGACTTTGATATGCTTTCGAGCGTCGCGCCACGTGTTTCTGCCATTGGCGTGGTGTGACAGCAACCTAACCCGCATTCATACATGAAAGACATTCACAAAAACGCAAGTGGAGTTTATAAAAGTTATTTAAATAAAACTAAGAGAAAATTGCTCGAATGGTCCCTGTGGTTTGCACTTTTTTCACCTATAGTCCTCAAGTTTTCAAAATTACAGACATAGTCCCGAAACAGTGCGAAACAATGAATTTTTTTAACTCGGATAGTCCCTGGAGATAACTGAGGTTAAATAATCCAGTTAAGTGGGTGTGAAATTACAAAACTACCCTTACTTTAATAAAAAATAATATAACACTAGTGGGTCCCACACTTCATCTTCCTCACTTCATCTTCTTCACCTCATCACCTCCACAAACCACCACCACCACCGACCCCCATTTCCACCCACTGCCTCCGGCGGAGCTCCGGCAGCCGAACACCACAACCAACCCCCTCACCTTCACCCTTTCACCAATTATTATTATTATTATTAAGTGAGAGAGAGAGAGAGAGGAATGACGAAGAGAAGCAGCAAAACCGACAGCCTCACTTAGGTGCTGACACTCAAAATAATTTTTTAATTTAATAGTCAACCAGAGGTAGCACTTCAAGGTCAATGGCATTCAAAATTGCAAGAGCCATCACATCAATCAGGTAACTAGTCAACTGATGAAAATTCAACAGGCATTTCCAGGAATAATTGGGCAAGATCAAATTCAAACCAACAATCAATCTTCAGAAGCATTAATAGCTGCCAAAAGATTAGTAAACCCACCATCTGAGCGTTAGTTGCAGTTCAGGAATCAAAAAAGATGGCTTTTGTCCTTATGACATGCTCGTACTTCTGCAACAAGCCGAAACCGAACCTTGTTCTGGTTTTTCTGTTCTTCTTTTCATCGCGTCCAGGTTATAAACATCAAAATCCCTCTGTTTAATCAGACATTCTTATTCGTTTTCATCGCGTCAAGGGAACGCGATTCAAGATCTGGGTTTGTTTAGGGCATTGGTGGTTGTTGGGGGGGGGGGGTGGTGGCTGTGGTTGTTGGTGGATGTCGGTGGTGGTGAAGGGTGGAGATGGGTGGTGGTGGTTAGTGGAGGTGATGGGGTGGATAAGATGAAGTGGGGAAGATGAAGTGTGGGACCCACATTAATTAGTATTATTTTTTATTATTATATATTTTATTAAAGTAAGGGTAGTTTTGTAATTTCACACCCACTTAACTGGATTATTTAACCTCAGTTATCCTCCAGGGACTATCCGAGTTAAAAAATTCACTGTTTCGCACTGTTTCGGGACTATGTCTGTAATTTTGAAAACTTGAGGACTATAGGTGAAAAAAGTGCAAACCACAGGGACCATTCGAGCAATTTTCTCTAAAACTAAATATGCATATACATCAAACCAGAAAATAAAGAGTTCTTTACTTTAAAATTCACCCACAACCAAAAGTTCCAAAACCAAAAGAAAAAATAATCAAACAAGGGTAATCATCATCGCCTAGGTAGCATAAAGGTTTAGTCACTAAAAGTCATGATAATATCAAAACAATAAAAACAAATAATATTCATGGCATTCACAACGGGTTAGAATAGAATAAATAAATAAATATTGAATTAGAACCGACCCGTGCTCGCACCTAGGCTTCAACCCTTGAGCTTCACCTCTAATAATATTGCAATGAAAAGTCTCTCCTTCAAATATCGATCCCCTGCTATGCTTCGAAATAAAATTCGCTCCCTCCTCCCCAGAATTATGTTGGCTGCTCCTTCCGGCTGCTTGTGTCGTCGATGCTGTGTCCTCGAACTCCTGCCGTTGTTATGTTCTACTTCCTCATATTATTTGCGGCCCCTTCTAATATATATATGTATCATCTTTTTTCTGATTCTTGTCTTTGGGCCATTGGGCCTTCAAACGTGACTATCAAAGTCACACATTTGTGTTTTATTATTATTATTATTATTATTATTATTATTATTATTAATGGTATATATAGTAGTATGATTCCGTGCTCTCGACTCGAGTGTTCTTAACTTGACCAAAGTTACTCGTTTACGCTCCAACGTCCATGCGAACACCTACAAAATATAAAAATAAAATAGATAAATACTAGAAAAGACACAAAACAAATAAAAATCTATAAAAACCTATACTAAATAAAATAGAGTGGTACAAGCCTAAAACTAATAAAAACACTATCTAAACGACTCGAAAATTACACAAACTTTACACTGGAAATAGATGTATTTTACAATACATCATCCGCAATAAGCTGCGTCCCCTCCGTTAGGAAAAACTTTTTAAAGGTAAAAAGTTCATCAATGTTGGCCACAAGCTCGACCCTCTCCTTCTTCCAAGCCTCCTCATCTTCGGCCATCTTCTTCTCTGCTGCAGCATAAACCTGCCGAGCCACCTTCTCTCCTCTCAATGCATCATCACGTTCTAAGCAAAAAAGGAGAGTTAGTAATGAAAAAATAAAAGGAGAAAAGTGTTCATAAACGCACGTACCAGCTGTCAACGCATCAGTCCATTTCCTCAAATTCTCCGTCGTGATCTCCATCTGTTTTATCACGTCTTGCAGCTCTTTAGTAGACGCGGCATAGGAAGCTTCGGAAGAATTAAATTTTTTCTTAAAATTCTCCAACTTTTTGAGAGCTTTATCCCGTGCCTCGGCAGCAGAGGCCAGGGCCTTCTGAGAAGAGGAAGCTTGTTGTTAGGCGCTTTTGAGATTATCTTTAAGTTGCTTCATAGCACAACATTGCTGCCCGACGCCATCTTCTTCCGCGGCCTTTCTCGATCAACCTCGGCATCCAACCATCTCCTATAAGCTTCGGTCACCAAAAAGTTCGACTGAGCTTGGTTTATCAGAAGAGCTTCACACAAAGTAGGAGATTCCATGCTATGATAATACTCACGATCCGCCGGAGTATCTAAGTTAAAAAGCATCATGCGGGCTGAAAGAGCGTCCACCACCCTATCCCCATTCTTCAAATCCCACCCTGAGGAAAACTTTTCCTCTGCAGCCGAGGCACCCGCCCCTGCACCTTCACCTACCAACGCTGCAAAACCACACGTGGCAACCACTTCAGTCTCGAACCAACTTGGGGGAAAAGTAACATCATTGTTCCCCATGTCAGTTTGAGAAAGAATAGGGGACTGACCAAACTCACCAGACTTCTGAGCTTCCTTTCCAGACACCTTGTCAGTTACTATTGAGTCCTACAAAAACATCATCTCCTTTGTCCTCCTCCTCATCAATAATAAACTTCCCACCAGGCTGATCGACCTGAGGATGGTCCACCATTAGTACCGGGGCTGAGTCACGAGAGGATTTCCCTCCGTATAAGTGATTTTCAAGATTATTCAAAAGGTTAGAGAATACCTCAATAGGTTGATCCAAGAACCTTAGCTTCTTTGGGGTTTTTGAACTAGCCGCGGTACCCTTCGCACCGGTACGCTTCCTTTTCCCCGGTTCCCTTGAAATAGAAGTCTCGGTCACAGACCTGTCCTCTGCATTACCTGAAGCCCCTAGAGAAATAGACTTAGTGGCATTAGAAGGATCAGAGTGGGGACCTCCGGTACTAGCAACCGCATCCGTTTGAGGGATAGAAGCATCGTCTGGATGGGAAGTGGCAAAAGCATCAGTTGGTGATGTGCTCAAAGTGGTTTAGTAAAAACCACTAAATTAACCTAAACTAGACACTCTAAGTTTTAAATTTATAAACTAAGACTCTCTAAACCTAAACCACACAACCGGTAAGTGTACCGGTCAGTGCAGTACAACTAAAGTAAGTCCGAGTATCGAACCCACGAGACTCTACTAGAAAACGTAAACTAGACTCGACTACTTATCTACAAACTGACTTGATAATGGTTAAAGGGGGGTTTCTAACAAACTAATGCAAATAAATAAAATATAACTTAAATAAACTATAGACATAAACTGAAAACCGCAACTGGGATCAGATGATGGGAAGGCACTACCTAGGCTAGAATCCTACACATGAATGATAAGCTTCTAATGGCTATGGACCTGGTGTGGAAACGGGATCTTAAAATACTAAACTTATAGGATAAACTAGAGGACCCTCGACCCTTCTCAAGGAGAAACCTAAGGTTACCTATAAGCCGTTAAACCA
Source organism: Ambrosia trifida (assembly GCA_028751855.1). Taxonomy (NCBI): domain Eukaryota; kingdom Viridiplantae; phylum Streptophyta; class Magnoliopsida; order Asterales; family Asteraceae; genus Ambrosia; species Ambrosia trifida. Next base: position 37,091,630 of record CM054126.1, read on the forward strand.
CCGGTTGAGAGGTTACCCTTACAGGCTTACCTACTCGAATCTTAAAGTACCCGCTAGACAGTCTACCTTACAGCGCGAAAGTCACAATACACCCAAAAGTGCAAGGGGTAACTACAATATTTCTGATAAGACTTGGCCTACAAGGAATGCTAGGGAAACTAAGAAGATCTTCTTACAAAGCCTCTAGAACTAGCAATTTAGCACCCTAGACATGCCAACAATCTCGCACCTTACAGCTATTGAGAATTGGTAGAACACTTAGAATCATCTAACTAACAATTACAACTCCTATGGATAATCCTAGGCAATTAACCATAAACTAGTTTCTAACACCCAGTCCGCAACCTAACCCGCATTCATACATGAAAGACATTCACAAAAACGCAAGTGGAGTTTATAAAAGTTATTTAAACAAAACTAAATACGCATACACATCAAACCAAAAAATAAAGAGTTCTTTACTCTAAAATTCACCCACAACCAAAAGTCTTAAAACCAAAAGAAAATAAATCATTCGAGTGCAATCATCTTTAACCTAGGTAGCGTCAAGGTTTACCAATAAAAGTCATGATAAAATCAAAACAATAAAAACTAAACATATTCATGGCGTTCACAACGGGTTTCAAATAGAATAAATAAATAAATAATTGAAATAGAACCGACCCGTGTTCACACCAGTGCTTCAACCTTGATCCGTGCCTCTAAATAAATCTCTTTTTGAGGCTGCTACTTCTGTTCGATAATATTCCCCCTGGCAGCTTCTGTGTTGATATCCTCTTATAATATCTCGCCGCTTCCTCAAATCATAATTGCTCACAAGATGAGCCCTCCGCCTCTTGGGGCTTGGGCCAAACAAAGTCTTTGGTTTATTATTTTTTTCTTGCCACGTTACAAAACATGGACTTAAAGTCCATAATTTTATTATTATTATTATTATTATTATTATTATTATTATTATTATTATTATTACACCGTGATCTCGACTTGGGTGTTCTTGACTTGACAAAAGTTGCTCGTTTACGCTCCAACGTCCATTCGAACACCTACCAAAATATAAAATAAATAAGTACTAAAAAGACACAAAACTAATAAATATCTATAAAAACCTATACTAAATAAAATAGACCGGTACAAGCCTAAAACTAATAAAAACACTATCTAAACGACTCGAAAACTGTACAAACTTTACACTGGAAATAGATGTATTTTACAAGACATCAGTTGGCAGAACAGATGTAGCATCCTTGTCAGTTTCTTCAGTGTTAACAACGCCCAAACCACCGCCCACATTCTCGGTGATAAACCCTGTGGTTACCCCCTCTCCTCTGGTCCCACTAACACCAGTTGCAGGATTCCCCACAGGACGGATAGGATGCTGACCCCTCGCAACTTGGTCCACTAAAGGCTCGCTCGTTTCCAGGTCAATATGAGAGTATGACAATGCTGAGTCATTAAAGGTGGTGAGCTTCAAGCTATCAAGCAGCGACATCTCTGCAAAAAAGGAAAACAAAGTTAGGAGATAAAAACACAACAATCTTTAAAATAACAAGTCGCGGCTCTCCACTCACCCTCGCCATCATACAAAATCACGGGCCACCGGTCACGTAAATCCCAATTACCACTAATGCAGCCAAGAACAAGGACATGTTCCAGATACATATGTATGTTAGTCTTGTTCTCAGCAAGGCTCACATACAAAGCACGATTGTACTTAAAATCCTTGGGCAACTCCCATTCAGTCGACTCGAACCGTGTGCACCACTTCATGTTCAAAGGAAGGCAACGGTCATCAAGCCAAAAGAATTGATTTTTCCAATTCTTCAAACTGGTGGTTTGGTAGTCGTGACAACTTTCCAAGGATCCCCGCTTCTCAAACGTATACCAACTCCCCTGTTTGTTCAGCTTATAAAAGCACCGAAACACATTCATGTCCGCACCTTTAGCCAAGGCTCGACAGGAAAGCTCGAAGTGACTAATACGCCTAAGGCCGAAGGGATTAACTTGTGAGATGTGCACTCCATGAAACCTTAAAACCCGCATAAAAATTTTTGTGAAAGGGACACAGTGTAACACTCCAACCGATGGCGGAATCATCGAGGTGTCACGTAGTGACGATTGTTCAAAAGCACATGGTACTATAATGTAAATATATTATTGAATAATTTAAATTGTCTTACATGGATGAAATGGGAAAAATACATAAGTCTGAACAAAACATGAAATTTGAAATAAATTATTAAAAGCAAGCACTAAAATCCAATGCTATGGAACTAAGATCAAACTGCACCTGAAACATGTACAAAATAAGTTTTGTCAACATATGAAATGTTGGTGAGCATTCCTAGTTTTAATACATATAGTAAGATGGAAAATGTTATACAATTCAAGTGCAAAGCTACAGTGCAATTATGTAAACTATGTATCATACAAATGAGCGAAATCAATCCTGTGACTGTATAATGTACTAAATGAACGGCGGTGTACTTATCCAATAAATGGATAATAACTTAACAATGACCATGGATTCTCCGATGAAAAAGGGGGAGAATCAACCTAGGCGGGTTGTCAATCCAATAGCGCTATCCAATGTTAAGGTCGGCTTGTACAATGTTAATGATTTCACTAAGTACAAATGTATTCTACATGTAATGTCTAAGCATAAAGCACGTTTGTAAGCAAATGCACATAGTACTAGAATTGTATTGTAAAAATGTGAACTTGTATTTGTAATTTGTATAAGTGTACATGTAACACCCTAAAAGTGAATAAAGACAAAAAGGGGATAGGAAATACTCACTTTCGCCAAATGACTAGATGACTAAGCGCGCGTGAAAATGCGAGCAATCCAAAGATTCAACAACGAAACTAGTCCAATTTAGAAGAAAAGAAACCGAATAGGAAAAATATCAAGCTTCCAATTCGCCAATTACAAGAGCTTATAATCAAAGCTTCAAATGTAGAAGTAATATACTCTAGAAGAAAGGTATGAGGGAGAGTTTAATCGAATTGAAACAATCGATTTAGAGGTGCAAAGTGTAATGGGTCATAGGTGGGTTTTTATACTAGTTTTGGATTCAATTAGGCTTTAAAATTGGTCAACACAATAAAGTAAGGTTTTAAGATGAATTGATTATTTGACTATGACTAGGATTTTGACTAAGACTTTTGACTAGGATTTTGACTGAGACTTTGACTAGGACTTTGACTGTTTGACTGTCTCAGCGGACTGCGAGAGCTAAAAAAACAATTTTTCTAATTTAATCAATTTTAAGTTCTAGACTTGTTTCCTTCTGTTTCTAAGTTGTTTTAGGACCGGAAATTAAGGGCTTTGAGTATCAAGGTCTGAAACGTACGTGCTCGGGTGTAGATGTGAGTATAAAACGTGCATACTTTTACTTATAAAAATTATAAGTTTTATTAAATTGTGAATTTTGGTCATATTAAAATACGAGGGTTAAAAATGAAAATTTTGAAATAGTTGAGGAACCAATTATGCACATTTATGAAAAATGAAGGGTGCAGGTTGTCACAGTCTCCCCTACTTTAGAAAATTTCGTCCCGAAATTACTTTCAAGTGAAGGTTTCCATGAAACAAAAGACATTTGTAAAAAGGCAAGTAGATTTTTAAGAAATGCATCAGCCATGATTTGAAAAGGTTTAAAGTAGTTGTTTAATACCCAAAATAAGAGTTTGAAAATCCTTAAAGTTTGACCCAAGGTTAGAGAATTAAGAGTTTATAATGAGCAAGGTTTGGGAAAAGTATGTAACTGGTGAGAGCAGGGCAGTGTTATAGTAGCTTCCCTTACTTTAGAGAAGTTTCTGACCGAACTCTATTAAGGACATGCAACAGGATTTCGACTAACAGAGAGTGTAAGAGTATACAAAGTTTGTGTTTTCTGTGTGGATGGTCCAGAGAAAGACTCTAGGAAGTTGAATTGAAGCTCGTGTAAGAACATTCATATCGAAAATGCTAGCTATTAGTCAACGATCTAATAAAGAGATAGTAATGGGTAGGTTCTTGGTCAGACTCCTAGTCCGCTCCCGTAGTATCGCTCGTGCTTATATATAGGGTGTACCGCAGCTAACCCACCACACTACTGATACTTTGGACTCGTACTGATTGTCTACTAATAGCTTAAGTAGAAACACACACAACCCCCATGTACCTGTAAATCCATGATTGCGTTCCGGACCGTAATCATCGATTTACCTTACACTAGGGTGCTATGCTTTTCCATAACACTAACATAAGTAATACAAGAAACAATTCGTGCAACCAAAATGTGTTAAGTAGTAGATACTGCTCAAGTATAAGATGCGGTTAGAGGTTCTTCCCCTTTCAGGTTCACCTTTTAACCGTAATGAGATTAATGTGTAAGTTTAAGACATGATTAGGGGTTCTTCACCTTTCGGGTTCACCCTTAACCGGTAAATTTTTGTTCACATCATTGGGCTCTAAACAACCATATTGATTAACTCTGAGGATTACACCGTTCCCCTTGGGTTAGAGGAATACTCTGAACCGAGTCGTACATGGGAACTGGCTTAGATCTCATACGAGCTATCAATTAGTATGTTTGTTGGCCATGATGATGAACAAAATAATGTAAAGTATAACAGGGTTTTGCTCACAACAAAAAAAAATATGCATACCAAATATGCGTTCATGTAAGTATATAAGTATAGCATATAATTTCGATTGAAAGAATAGCATAACGTAAATCGAGTAAATCGCACAATTTGCACAAAATGAAAGTAAATGAGTTAAATTAATGCTCAAAGCTAGTGTTGTAAGAATAGTTACTAATAACTAGTGCGAGAATAGTTGCGAATAACGTGTGAAAATAACTACCAACAAAAGAATAATACAAAAATAATAAGATAATGTACGAACGTAACTATAAATAGAATGGTGTAAAAAAACATAATGAAATTTACTGTAAATGAAAGTGCGCAGAACAGACGTATAGTCTACTGGTATGAGGATAAATTTTTGGAAACCGAAGAATGTTTTAAGTTCAAAACAGGTTCACTTGAAAAGATTTAATAGGTACACATTTTCATGTGTTTACGAGAAGTCGAGTTTGAAAAGTGTTATAAGGTATATTATTAGTTGCAAATTCCTCCTGAAAACATATATTGGATACGTTATATGAAAACATGCAGATTTACATTTGATTTGTAAAATATGCAATGCAAGTTTATAAAATGCAAGATGAAATCATTTCATGAAGTGTGTGTAAATCTAATGTGTTTCGAAAGACCAAGATTTAAAATGATGTGAAGGTTGTGAATGATCCCAGATGCCTTGACGAATTTTAGAAAATAAAATTTTATGTATTTAAACATTTCTTTAACTTGTGGGTTGAAAAGTCGGAAATTCTTAATTGTTATGAAATGTTGAGAAAATCAAAGTGTTACCCGTTAAGACTGGGTAAACTTGAAACCTTTTCAATTTTCAAACTTTTACGAAATTTATACATTGAAAGATCATTTTTTTGCACGATCGTTAAGGCATCTCTTTGGGCTCATAGCGGGCTATTTGTTTCAAGGCACAAGGTGTATGAAAAGTGTGTTCTAATTTGGCGAATAGGCTTTGTGAAAAGACTTATAGAATAAGTTGTCAAATTAATCGTTTTAGAGAGTAGTGTACTAGTGCGTATTGTGTAGGTAGGTATTTATGTATGAGTTTAGTTTGACTAAGAAGTTCTAACTAATGGTAGTTGGCTATGGCTTAGGAGACTGGGTGCAACAATATTAGTATTAGGTATATGAGGATATACTGTGACTTCGATCAAGTAAGTTTGTAAACATGAAGGTATAAAACAGGTTGAAATAATATGTTTGAAAAAACCATGTTCATTTTTAACTGTATGATGACGCAACATTGCTAAAATCAGGATGTGATCAAAGTTAAACACAGAGTTTAAAACTTAAGTCGTGGGTAAAAATGTTTTAACGCAAAACGAGTAATACCTTATAGTGTAAAAATCATGAGCATAAGTGAAATAGTGTAAGCTTTAATGCGATAATATATCGAACAAAAGTTTTAGTAATGATGATAAGGGATTCAAAAGCGAATGATCAATGAATAATGGCATATGAAACATCAAGTGATTAAATGGAATCTTCAAATGATAAACAAACATAAATATCAATGATATAAAACATTGGAATTGTTTATATAGGAAACTTTGACCAACTCAAGTATTTGAAATTTCCTAGTGACTTGCGGGGGCGTACTTTAGCCTATAAGTGAATGCTCATCCCAAGAGTTCCCGTGTCTGATTGGGATTTATACGAAATACTAGGCCTAGACAGAAAACTCAGGATACAAGCGCTAACACTTCCAGATTGCACGTGCCCCATCACTAGTGAATTCCCAAATTTTAGCGAGATTAAAAACGAGATGCAAAAATAGATCCTTGAGATTTGGATTTCACTCCTAACTCAAAGATGTATTTCAAAATTGAAAACGATTGTGGAATGAAACCAATCACTAAGTTAAGGATATCACTCCCAGCTTAGTGGATAAGTTCCTTTTTGAAAGAAATACTCTTTGAGGTGTGGATGTCACTCCTATCTCAAAGATATATTCCTAAGATAAATAACATATAGAGGAGTGAAACTAATCACCAAGGCATGGATGTCACTCCTAACTTGGTGATATCGTTTCATTTGTGAAATACGATCTTCTTCTTTAAACAACACACCGAAAGAATAACGAGAAAGAATCATAGCGAAAATATCTTGAAAGAAAATAATAGGATAAAGAGAAATAAACACGAGAGGACTCGTGAATGTAAGCTTGGTTATAGACTAGGCTAAAAGGCATTCTAATAACCTAATTCCCTATAACCATGGCTCTTATACCAATCTGTAACACCCCAACCGATGGCGGAATCATCGAGGTGTCACGTAGTGACGATTGTTCAAAAGCACATGGTACTATAATGTAAATATATTATTGAATAATTTAAATTGTCTTACATGGATGAAATGGGAAAAATACATAAGTCTGAACAAAACATGAAATTTGAAATAAATTATTAAAAGCAAGCACTAAAATCCAATGCTATGGAACTAAGATCAAACTGCACCTGAAACATGTACAAAATAAGTTTTGTCAACATTGGTGAGCATTCCTAGTTTTAATACATATAGTAAGATGGAAAATGTTATACAATTCAAGTGCAAAGCTACAGTGCAATTATGTAAACTATGTATCATACAAATGAGCGAAATCAATCCTGTGACTGTATAATGTACTAAATGAACGGCGGTGTACTTATCCAATAAATGGATAATAACTTAACAATGACCATGGATTCTTCGATGAAAAAGGGGGAGAATCAACCTAGGCGGGTTGTCAATCCAATAGCGCTATCTAATGTTAAGGTCGGCTTGTACAATGTTAATGATTTCACTAAGTACAAATGTATTCTACATGTAATGTCTAAGCATAAAGCACGTTTGTAAGCAAATGCACATAGTACTAGAATTGTATTGTAAAAATGTGAACTTGTATTTGTAATTTGTATAAGTGTACATGTAACACCCTAAAAGTGAATAAAGACAAAAGGGGGATAGGAAATACTCACTTTCGCCAAATGACTAGATGACTAAGCGCGCGTGAAAATGCGAGCAATCCAAAGATTCAACAACGAAACTAGTCCAATTTAGAAGAAAAGAAACCGAATAGGAAAAATATCAAGCTTCCAATTCGCCAATTACAAGAGCTTATAATCAAAGCTTCAAATGTAGAAGTAATATACTCTAGAAGAAAGGTATGAGGGAGAGTTTAATCGAATTGAAACAATCGATTTAGAGGTGCAAAGTGTAATGGGTCATAGGTGGGTTTTTATACTAGTTTTGGATTCAATTAGGCTTTAAAATTGGTCAACACAATAAAGTAAGGTTTTAAGATGAATTGATTATTTGACTATGACTAGGATTTTGACTGAGACTTTGACTAAGACTTTTGACTAGGATTTTGACTGAGACTTTGACTAGGACTTTGACTGTTTGACTGTCTCAGCGGACTGCTAGAGCTAAAAAAATAATTTTCTAATTTAATCAATTTTAAGTTCTAGACTTGTTTCCTTCTGTTTCTAAGTTGTTTTAGGACCAAAAATTAAGGGCTTTGAGTATCAAGGTCTGAAACGTACGTGCTCGGGTGTAGATGTGAGTATAAAACGTGCATACTTTTACTTATAAAAATTATAAGTTTTATTAAATTGTGAATTTTGGTCATATTAAAATACGAGGGTTAAAAATGAAAATTTTGAAATAGTTGAGGAACCAATTATGCACATTTATGAAAAATGAAGGGTGCAGGTTGTCACACATGGTAATTGAAGAAGTCACAAACCCTGGTATAAAACCCAAGCTTCCCTTTACGAAAAGGATGGATAGGTTCCTGAGGACCGGGCAAGACAGGGTTCAACTCACAGGGTATCCTATATTCATCTAAAAACCGACTTAATTTGTCGAAAGACAGTTTGGAAAAGGTAATGTCCATATCTTCCTTCACCATCTCTAGAATGATCGATCTAAAACAAGTTTAAAGGAAGGAAGAAGGAAAAGAAACGAACGCACCTTAACGGTTGCAGAGGGACGTCTCATGAACAAACAGGCAGAGGCAATGGACAAAGCTCCAACTCAAGAGAATAGGTAAAAGGAAAAAAGGAGTAAAGTGGTAAAAGTGAAAACGAGAAAGAAAGGAGGGTTTATACAGGGGAGGTAGATAAACCGTTCAAAAAAGTTGGGTGCATCACAGCTGTCTCAAATGAGCGGCTCATATCGCCTCGAAATCTGAACAGATGTCATATCAACCGTCGCGACGTGTGGTGGATAAACGGTCCATGTGTCTTTAAACACGCGTCCCTTCATTAAGTAGCGACACGTGTCAGATCCCTAAAGATTAGCCTCCGAATGCCGGAGTATAGCCTCCACCTCGGTCAAGTCCAACAAGTTAAAAATTAACTTAAGGACTTAGGGGGATGTGAAGGGGTACGAAGCATTATGCCGCGGAATAGAAGGACAAAGGCATTAAAAGATCTTTACCACAACTGCACTTAAGTTCAATAAGTTAAAAATAAACTTAAGGACTTGGGAGGACATGAAGAGGTATAACAGATTATACCGCAGCTTGAACAAATGTAAACAGACTGTGCCGCGGTTTTGGTAAACCAGCCGCAGACAAAACAGTTGGAACCTCAACATGTCACCCCAGATGTAAGATAGTATAATACACCTTCGGAAGTCAGACACTTCCGAAGGATAGTACGAAGGGGGTCCGAAGTAAAGTACAACTTCGTTGACTACTATAAATACCCCCCACAAAGTACAAATGAGACACGAATACACACACTCCGAATCACACTTTCTCTCTCTACTTTCTTACTCTACAAACAAATACTTATTCTCACGCCGGAGGGTGGTTACAGAGAGGCCCTTCCTCCTCCCCTGTAACGAGCCTAACGGTGTTTTTACCTTGTGCAGGTTTACATCAGACCAAGGTTCTTAAGATCTAGTCCGGACACCCCTGTTATAGCTTTTGCTCCAGGTTTGTCCACTTTTTGAATCTTCACTTATAGTTTGGTAAAATCAAAAGTCATTAAACTATTAGGAGTTTGAATTCTCGTTGTATGTACGCTTAGACTATGTGTAATGGTCTTCTCTTTTATAACGCTCATATTCAAATCTTCAAATGGAGAGTGTTGATTGGCTAAAAAAAACATACCAATGGGATGGAAGTAGTCTAAAGAGACATATTATAATAATCGTATCATCCACTTTTCAAAGCATCTAAAACTTCAATGGCTTATGTACCCGTTGCAACGTAAGGCACTTCCTATGGTTATAAATGGTTTAAGGATTGATGTGATGCAAAGGATGTGCATTAGGAGTCGAAAAAAAAAGTTAAAATTGCCCTAACGTGGAGGATAGAGGATTGAAGAATGGATGGGATGAAAATGAAGCATTGCCCCACCTTTATAAATGTGATAGTGTATATAAGTCAGTCCAATAAATTATAGTCTAATTTATTTCAAAGTTATTTTAGTTGACTCATTCACTCATATTTTTATTACTCCATTGTTATTTATTTGATATCGTACCCCTTACTTTAAAAAAGATCAAATATTTCTTTTGTTTTATATTAAATATATTCTTATTTTCTTTTCTAAGTTGTCTTTTTATTTCCCTCTCAAACTTTATTTGAAGACCGTGTCTACCGTGGTTGAAGTGTCGCGCCGCGGAGTGACAATAGTGGCATGGAGCGCTTTTGTGGCTGGGCTTGTGGGCATAGTGGCAAGAGACGGTGAAGATGCAAGTGAGGTGAGCATTAGGGATGTGCTCACCATAAGACCCACCGTAGTGGGGCATGATGTGGGCAAAAAATTGAAAAGCAGCGCCCCAAACACCGAAACAGGGGTGCGCTATTTCCTCCAAACACAACCAAGCGTTATATAAATAACGCCGGATCAATTTTGCACCGTCCAATCATCTTTTGACACGTGGTGAGGGGGGCAAAAAAAGGTCAAATTTTTTACCATTGCCTCTTTAATTTTTTGAACGGTAATATTTTTTTTTTTTTTTTTGAGATTTTATATATATACACACTATATACAACACAAACACAAACACAAACTAAAAACCACACACCACAACACAAACATCAAACTAAAATACAAACATGTTTCCATATGGTGCACCGTTTGAGGTCCCGGGTCGCCCGGGTGCGAGGCCAAACACTACTACTCAGCTGCCATCCAATTGGGGCGACTTTAACGCGAACACAATGCAATACGCGCAACTTCTTAGCATGCCCGGACAATTTTTTCCTCCACCAAACATGGCGGGTCAATTTTTTCCTCCACCAAACTATGTCCAAGCTTCTCAAGAGGAGCCCGAGTCCGTGCCTGAAACTCAAGTCGAGACCAACCAACCACGTCAACCCGAGGGTTCTCAACGGGGGCGCGGGAGACGCTCGCATAAAAGGAAAAATGCTACTGTTCCTCGTCAAAAAAAGAAACAAGAACGTTGGGAAAAAGACGAGGAGTATGCTTTAGCGCGGGCCTGGCTCGACATATCGGAGGACCCCAAAGTTGGTTAGTATTTTTTTGTATATATATATATATATATATATATATATAATGTTGGTTAGTATTTTTTTTGTATTTATATATATATATATAATGTTGGTTAGTAATTTTTTTTTGTATTTGTATACTTTCTAATCGTATAATATTTTTTTTGTAGCGAACTATCAAAATAGCCCGTTGTTTTGGACCCGGATTCGAGAGCTGTTTTTTGGCGCGATGGGTAGAGGGGAGTATCGAGACAACGATTCGATATCGAGAAAGTGGTCGGACATAAATAATAGATGTCACTCGTTTGCGGAGGTTTACCAACGTTGTAAGGACAACAGGGGCAGTGGGGAAGGTGATGACGGTTTGTTGGCAAGAGCGTTGGACGAGATGAAAGAAACCCGCGGGTCGTTCCCGTATTTGAGGATTTGGGAGATGTTGAGAAAAAGTCCTAAGTGGGCTAACATACCGCTTAAGGGGTTGGGTAGTGGGCGCAAAATCAGGAGAGGAAGAGGAGGAGGATTAGGAAGAGGACCATCAAAACAAAGCAAAACCACCTCCACGTCGCGAGATCCGGATACACCGTCATCCGATGCTCACTTTGTGAGTTTAGATGACCCTATTGATTTCAAGGAGGAGCAGGAGGAGGAGGAGGAGGATATTCCAAGACCACCCGGTAGAAGATCAAAAAAGGGTGGCAAGGCGGAGTCGTCTTCGACAGGAGGTGGTGCATCAAGGGAGGATTTTGATGAAATGAATCGACGACTACAGGATATTCGCGACCTCGGCCATAGACGTTTGGAAACTATGCACCAGAGAGTGGCCGAGAATAAATTGTTCGTCGACATTCAAGAAGCGAGACAAAGGGAAAAGGACATTGAGTTTTTTTCCAAATCGATCGACCACCTCGACGGAGAAGCCCTACGCCTTGCAATACTTCATAGGCAAGAAATTCTTGCAAAATATAACCTCTAGTGTGTTTCGCTTTTTTTTTTTTATGTTGCGTTTTTTTTTTTAATTTGGTATTGTAATTTTTTTAAGTTGTTTGTTTTTTTTAATTTAATTAATATTAGTTGTGTGTTTTTAATATTATTTGTAATTTTTTATATTTATTTGTTTTTTATTTTAAGTATTTTGAGTTAAAAGATTAAAAAAAATAATAAAATAAACAACAAATCAGAAACAGGAATTTTATAAATAAAACCCCTACCACTACACCTCTTTTTCACTTTCTCGCTCCATGCTGACTCAGCTGCCACATAAACCAATCAGAAAAAGGGCTTTATAAATAAAGTCCCCCACTACACATGGTCTAACAACCCATATTATTAGTTAGTGTGAAATGGTAAAAACCATAGTCTATGTAACGTCAACATGGCAAAAAAAATTCCTACTTCAACCCCCCAATAAAGCCCCTTACAATAAATGGTGTACTAGAATTATGAGTTACAACTCGGTATTCAATAATCATCCAATCAATCATGGGAGGTCTTTAGGGTGGTCAGGGAGGACCCACGACTAGGGTCCATTTTATTCGATGCACATTTTTTTTATAAAATGCATATATACATACGTTTTGTGTGTGTGCGTGTGTGTTTTTTAATAGAAAACTCATTTCGAACTTAAAATCTGAGCCCATTGAAAACTCATTTAAAATTCAAAAACTTATTATTTCATTTATAACCCCAATACCCATTTAAAACTCAAAACTTAAAAATTTGAAGGATATATTTTTTAATGGCTCGGACATAACACCAAAATTTTAGGGACGCCTCTGCGGTCGATAATACATGGAACAAAATAACTAATAAATCTAAAATAACATATATTCTTGAAGTCCTTCACGGGTAGCTCAATTGGTGAATGGACCTGGGATTCCTCTTGGGTGTCCCGGGTTCGATTCCCACGAGGAACATAATGAGAAATGATGGATGACTCCTGGCCTATGGTTACGAGTTCGAGTCCTGATCTCGCCCGAGTTTTACCAATCCTTCACCGTCATGCCGACGGGCGGGTGATGGGTTGGGTTTTCTCCGGTTTCAGGAACTGCATGGGCGGGCCTGACTACGCCAGCCGCCCGAGGTACATATGGGCCCTCCATTGGGTTGGTCGTGGGGGTCTGTCCATAATGTGGGGACTCCCCTGGGTAGTCGGGCAGAAATGTTTGTTAGCCGTTAAAAAAAAAACATATATTCTTGAAAAGAAATAAATAAAATTCATATGAAAAAGACATATTTGATGTCTTAAATTTCTTCAATACGCGCCAAATTTATAAGGAACAAGTCAAGCAAATTCCAACCGTGTTAAAATTGGTTAATAATTTGAATATAATAAATTCAAAGCTAACAATATTAATATTCTAACTCAAGAGTTGAATGAACTAAAATGGTGTTTTCTTGTCGATGTTTCTCCTTCTCATTTGGAGAAGAGATCGAATTCGAAACCCGAATTGAAACCAAATCGACGTCGATTGACACCTTCTATACTGCTTGTTCTGATCTCAATGGATGCATAGCCGATTCGCAAGTGTCGGATGTCCAAATTCTGGCTGGAAAATCAAGTAATTTGAGGGTGTTTACGGTCGCTGAGCTCAAGTTAGCGACTGGAAACTTTTGCGCGTCTTTGAAGATTGGAGAGGGTGGATTCGGGAGTGTGTATAGGGGTGTGGTTAAGAGTTTGGAGTACCCGTTTGAGGAGATTCAGATCGCGGTTAAACTAGCCAATGGCGGATTGCAGGCATGACTTTCATCTTTTTATGTTTTTTTAGTTTAAAACGGTTAGACCATCCCCAATGACTTATTTTGGGGATGGTTAGTTGTTTTTAACTATTGGATGGGTGATGGCGGGCCCCATATTGTTTAATTATAAATGATATAAAAAGATGAGTGGTTATAAAAAAAGGTGGTAATAATATGACAAAATTTTGGGGTGTTTTTGATTTATTTATTGGGTGAGTTTGTGAAGAATATGTGTTTTTATGATGTTAGACTATCCATTGTCGGCCGCGCGCGACCCACCGATTTCACTGTCAAGTAACCCGGTCACTTGACCCCGTTGTGGCTGAGGGTGAGCACCGGCGCGACCAAAGCTCACTTTCTCCCGTTAACGCACGCCACCACCATCGCTTGTGCTTGTGTCGCGGCTGTTCGCGTGGGTCTGTTGTGGCTGGGGGTGAGCACCAGTCTCGTTCGCACCTGCTCGCTCACGGCCCACAACGGATAGTCTTACCGTTGACTAGACACGTTTTAAGTGTTTTCGATTTACATAGACATCATCTCATTTGCTCCCTAATATGAAAATTGGTTACTGTGATAAAGGGGCATAGGCAGTGGGTGACCGAAGTCAATGTTCTCGGCCAAATCGAGCATCCGAACCTTGTAAAACTAATCGGCTACTGCGCAGAAGACGATGGAAATCGAACCCATCGGGTTTTAGTTTATGAATATATGCCTAATGGAAGTTTAGCAGACTGGTTATCATCTGAATCAGTTGCACCTTTATCCTGGCCCATGAGACTAAAAGTGGCTCGCGACGCTGCGCGTGCTTTGGCATACTTGCACCAACAAATGCCAACTCCGGTGCGTTTATTTGTCCAACCATATTGTTATGACTTATGAGGCTGTGCACTTTGTTTTGTATGGAGCTGTAACTATTAACTGTATTGGTTTCTGTTTATGTTTGCAGATAATCTTTCGCGATTTCAAACCGTCCAACATTCTGATAGACGACGATTGGAATGTTAAGCTTTCGGACTTTGGTTTCGCTAGATTAGGTCCCTTAGATGGCCATACCCATGTCACGACTCGGGTATGCACATATTTGTTTAAACTTGGAACACGATCAGAACGGGTCATTTTGACCCAAATGAACTATTTTGGGTCAATTTGTTTAAAATGGCCCGTTCTGACGTGATATATCAAAGAATAAAACTTATGATCAACTATTCCCATATCATGAATTTTATCATAAACAGGTTGTAGGAACATATGGATACGCAGATCCGGAGTATGCATGGACCGGGCATTTAAGAACAGATTGCGACGTATGGAGTTACGGGGTCTTTCTATACGTACTAATCACGGGTAAACCGCCCATTAGTCTCGATCTCCCTAAAAACGAGCAACATCTTTTGGAATGGGTGAAACCGTTTCTACGACATGGTAAATTCAAGATGATTGTCGACCCTAGGATCAACGGTCAGTTTCCGTTGCAATCAGCAAAAGAACTAGCGACTATAGCCGAGAATTGCTTGCTAAGAAACCGAAATGTGAGGCCGAAAATGAACCATGTGTTAAACAAGCTTAATGAGCTTATAACCGACTCGTTGTTGGAAACAATCCCACCATTTGTGCCGGTTGTGGCTCGTGAACGAGCTACGGATCAATGGAAAGTTTCGCATGAAGAACAAAGTTCGATGATAGTGAAAGTTAAACGTAAGAGAAGGTTTGTATGCCTACCTAGTTTAGGTTTTACCAAGAAATAAGACCAATGTGACTTCTAGGGTTCCATTACAAGCAACTACTCCTGCACCGCCACCGATCATGGGTGAAAAGACGCTTGATGACACAAAACACAAAGGCGAAATAAGTTCCAGGGACAGATAGCTGATCTCGCCCTTTGAAGCTCTTGAAATCTTGTTTTAGATAATAGTTTTGTTGTGTAACACAAGAAATGCTTTTGAACACTGAACAATTTATAATATCTTTACATATAAATATATATAAAAATGGTAAAACATACAATAGCCTGCAGGCTGCAAATTTAAGCAATAACAATGAAAGGAAAGTAATAAAACTCACCTAATCATCATGCACACATCGGTGTTGTAGACGTCCTGTGATTTGAGCATTTGGCAGCAAACATTTCATTCATTGTCAGGTTATAGATTGTTTGCAGCAGGTTCCAAATTGACCCGTTGTAAATTTGAGTAGACCCAAATTGACCTGCTGTGTAATTTTACTAACCCATATGAATCCATAATCATGTTTTCTTACCCAAATCGACCCATTTCTACATGAACGGGTAAAATTTCCAGGTGTGTTAACAGTACAACAAATGCAAAAACAGTATGGACCTAAACTGACACGAATAATTCAAGTAGATCCAAATCTTGGTTTTAAAAAGCGCTAGGCGCACAAAAGCGACGAGGTCTAAGCGCATCACGCGAAGTGCAAAGCGCAAAACGCGTGGGATTTTCGTATCCGAGGCGCACACTAATTATACAATTTTTTTATATATCCCATATATATTCCATGAGTTTTTAGCTTCATTTACCCAAAATATAGCTATAAATAAGGTTTTTATGTGATTTTACCTATATGTACAAGCCAAAAACACCAAGGTACAACATTTTTATGCATAAAAAATACCCTGTGTACGTGAGGCGTGCGCCTCAGGTGAAAAGCGACTGAAATTTTGACAAAAAAGCGCCTGAGGCGCGCGCCTTTGGGAAAAAGGATAGGCGCAAAGCCCTGAGGTGCCCTAGGTTGCGCCTTGCGCCTAGGCGCGCCTCAGGCGCACTTTTTAAAACCCAGATCCAAATTGACCCGTTGTAAATTTTGAGGAGACCCAAATTGACCCGTTGTATAACTTATGTCTTAATCAGACCCATATGAACCCATAATCAATATTTTTTTAACCCAAATCAACCCATTAAATGATGAAAGGATTATAAAGCATTTTGCTGCGAAACTACCGAAGAGTAAAGGTGGCAATCAAAGCATGTAACTATCATTAATAATACGACAAATGCAAAGCCAGTAAGGCAGTAACAATGCAAATTCTTCAACGAAACAGTAAAGGTGGCAATCAAAGCATGTAACTATCATAAAGCATTTTGCTGCGAAACTACCGAAGAGTGTTTGTATAATCAACATAGGAAGCGTTTTCCAATTACAAAAATTCACTAAGTCGAAAAACTTCCCCAACGAAACTAGAACGCGCTAAAGGCGTCAAACTCTGTATAAAAAAATAACTAAATGCAACAATTGATTAAACTACACCAAGATTTAAGATGCAAAATGGCGAAACATCCTATCATCCACTACCTCTTTGTAACTTTTGACTAAAAATCAAAACTTCATGTACCTCAGTTGACTTTTACAACAGCAACGTCGATCCAACACTTTCGTGTTTGAAGCAAAGCGTCCTCATGTCGTTAACATATTCTGCATTTTCTGTTTTCTTCGATGATTGTTTAAAAGAAACTTCGTAGTGTCGTCAAAATAGCCATCCAAATCATACCCGCAAGACACCATTTTCTCCGTAAGAGCAAAAGCGTCATCATTTGCAGCCATAAATCGAGATTGAAGAAGCGACTTTATTAAGTTATTGCAAATTCTTGGTTTCAAGGTGAAACCTTTTTCCAACGCGTAGAGAAACACTTCGACCGCTAAACTCAGTTTCCCTTCTTTACAAAGCGTACTAATTAACATCACGCAACTTGGAGGCGTTAGATTAATATTATACTCGTTCAAAATAGAAAGTAACCTTAACGCTTCATTCGTTTTACGCCCCTGACAAAATCCAATTAGCCAAATTGTATACGGTGCTGAATCAAACTCTTGCAGCTTTAAATCCATATCAAGTAATAATCTCACGGGCCGCTCTATTTCACCTTTTTGGAGATAATCTTCAACCAATGTTATAACTGTTTCATCTCGTTTTGGGATGGTTTTTAAATAATTTAACCATAAATTAAACGCTGCAAATGTCTTTTTTCTTCTACAAGACCATTTCATGAGTGTTCTGTAAACCGCTGGAGTCGGTTTACATCCATTTCCCACCATTTCTTCTAAAAGCATAAACGCATCGCCCTCTCTCCCAACACTTTGGAGCCCATTAATGAGTGTCCCATAAGTAACCGAATCAGGCGCATTACCCTTAATTTGAAGCTCCTTGAAGAGCTTTAATGCACCATCTAATCTCCCTGCTTTACATAAACCATTAATCAAGATATTATAGGTTATGATAGTTGGCATGATTACAGTGTCGGCAAGCTGATTAAGAAGTTTGTATGCTTTTAGGGTCTCGCCCGATTCGCATAATTTGGTCACTAATGTTTGCAAGCTCCCACTATCGACAACTCTATCCGTACCTTGAGTTAGCCGAAGAAATAAAGAGGGATTTCTTCCGATTTCCATTTTGTAAAACAAAAGATGAGCCTTTTGAAGCTCACCGGATTTACAAAGCCCGTCGATAAGAGAATTAAATGTCACAATAGACGGCACACATCCGTGCTTTTCCATTTCGCTAAATATATTTTCCGCATCTCCAACTAAGCCGTGTCTACACATACCCGATATAAGAATAGTGTAAGTGGAAGCATCCGGAAACTCATCAACGCCAGAAATTTCAAGTTTTAGCGAGCGCGCTTCATCCAAAAGGCCCACATCACAAAACCCTTTGATCAACGTATTATAAACTTGAGTATCCGGCACCAAATTTCTATCCGTCATTTCTTTGATCATCTTAAACGCCTCATGCACTCTACCTTCATCACACAACCCTCGAATCATGATCGTGTACAACACAACATCAGGCGCGATATCACTCTCAATCATTTCCCTAAACATATCATGACCTTCTTTAAACCTTTTCTTTCTAAACAACCCATCGATCAACGAACTATAACTATTCAAATCAAGCTCAAACCCATCCTTCTTAAACCTCTTTACCAAAACCAAAGCTTCCTCCATCCTACCCAACTTACACACCCCATTCAACAACGCGTTACATGCAACCGAATCCACCTCCCTAAACCCACTCCTCATATCCTCAAACAACCTATACGCATCATCAATCCTCTTCGCCTGACACAACCCCGTTAACACAACCGTATACGTCACCTTACTAGGCGCAATCCCTCTCTTCAACATCTCATCAAACAACCGTAACGCATCAACAATCTTCCCACTTTTACACAACCCATCAACCAAAATACTATAAGTAGCACAATTCAAATGACTATTCACCTTCAACATCACATTATACACACCCAAAGCCAACAAAACCATCCCTTTATTAACCAAAATATGTAAAACCAAATTATACGTAAACAAATTCGGCTCACATTCATACTCCTTCATCCTCCCAAACACCTCCACTGCCTTCTCCCCTTTCTTCACCCCCCAATACCCCGCTATCAATACCGCAAACGCATCCGACGATACCCGATTCCCCAACTTCTTTACCTCATCAATAACCTTCCAGTATACATCAAAAAGATCCACACTTTCCAATCTTTTACTCAAACTGTTTGAAACTGTTTCTGGGCTTTCAATCTTTTCTTCAAACTCATCAAAAATATCCAAACTTTTCAATCTTTTCTTCAAATGGGTTGAAACTTTTTGTGTGTTTTCAATCTTTTGATCAAAAAGATCAAAACTTTGCAATCTTTTATTCAAACTGTTAATGGGTTTGATCAAACTGGTGGAAACTGTATCTGGGTCATCAATCTTTTGATCAAACGGATCAAAAAGATGCAATTTTTGGTTAAAATTAGTGGAAACAAGCATATTAATAATCAAATTGTGAGTAGTCCAGCTACGAAACTGTTTTCTTTTAGAAGACCAGATAAAGAACCTGAAACAGAGGTAAGGGTCAGGTTGTTGCTGGATGACGTGGGTGATGACGTCAGGGGAGATGAAGGGGGTGATCTGTTCAAGGGATGGCTCCATTGGATCTATTGAGTGGACTATGTTGGAGACTTCTGTTGAGATTGTTGTTGAACGAGATGATGATGAGGATGTGAAGGGACGGAGAAGATGTGAAGGAAGCTTCTTCATTGGTTGTTGAGTGTTTGGTTATGTTTTCCACCATTGTTGGTTCATTAGGGTTTTGGTTTGAAGGTTTTCAGGTCATCTGGTGGAGAAGATGATGTTTTGCTTTGCGGCTGCTTTCGATTTGATTTTATTTTTATTTTTATTTTTATTTTTATTTTTATTTTTATCAGGGGTGTCAATCGTGTCAGGTTGATGGGTTGTCAGGTTTACGGGTTGCGGGTTGGCAGGTTGAAGGGTTGAAATGTGCAACCCGAACCTGACTCATATTATTATTCGTGTCAAATATTTCTACCCTAACCTGACCCACATAAAATCCGGGTCAACCCGAAGACGACCCGTTTAACCCATATTTTAAAACGAATCATACATGTTCATGAGCTATAAGCGGGTTGTTGGGTTGTAAGCGGGTTATCAATAAAATGTTTATTGGTGAGTATATAAGCGTGACAAATAAATAATATAGTGTGCCAAAAATAACATAATTATAAAATTGAAATGAAAAACGAAAAACAAAAGCAAAAATATAGTAGATTTTTTTTTCTAAATACTTAAACGGGTTAACGGGTCAACCCGTTTTATATATGCGTCAACCCAAACCTGACCCATTTTTAATACGCGTTGACCCGAACCCAACCTGTTTTTTTAAACGGGTCGTGTTACTTGACCCAAATCTGTTTTTTTCGTATCAGGTTCGGATCGGTTTTCGGATCGTGTCAATAATTATCGCCCCTAATTTTTATTCATGTGGAAACATATTGTTTTTTCTCTCAATAATATTGTGCAAATAAAATACACTAAGGTAGTGTTCGTTTCATAGATTGTAATTGAATTGAACTTGGAATTCGCGCGAGAACTATAAAATTTAGGTGTGTTCGTTTAATAAAATAGAATTAAATCTCGATGGAATTAGAATGAAGATTCCCTTACATATGTTGTTGTTCAATTACAGTTTCTTATTTTATTGAAACCACATAAGAAGGGGAATATACATATTCCAATTCCATTCTATTATATGAAATCAAAGTTACCTAAATGTTTTGTTATTTTTTCATAAAAGTCATTCAAGAACTCTTTTCACATAAAGGTTCATCTAAGGATGAGCTCAGGACGTGATCGGTACAAAATTTATCCTTAAAGTTAATAATTGAATAAAGCTAGCTTTTTACCTTGACAAAATTGAATCTCCTACTTTCTAGCTTAACAAAAAAAAGGCCTCATTAGTTTTTAACTGTTTTTAACACTCAAACTTTTGACATATAACTCATTTTACCCACAAACTTCTGTATAATGTCAAAAGTAACCCTTCTAACTTTGCAAATGTCCCTTTTGACCCCCACAAGTTTCAAAAGTTTTTAGCTTATCGTAAAACTAATTTCTTATGCTTTTATTTAATGAATGCGTCTGTATAAAGTCGAGTTATTTTTGCTTGAAAACGAGTCAGTCAAGTATAATACGTTTTGATTTGACAATATAATTCGAGTAGGTCAACGTTTTGACGTAAAGGGTCGATACATAATCACATCGCATAATCGGTGTAAAATTCAAGTTTGTCTACAATTTGTCATAATTTTTTTTATAATTTTATCTTTTCCATTTTCCGACATAAATTTGGTGTTTGTTTTCGTGCTTCATTTTACACGTTTCGTATGTATAACTTCGGTCATATATTATACATACGCGTCGTTGCGGCGGGTAAAAAATCTAGTTAATCTTGTATACTTTAAAAAAAAAAAATTAGGCCTTAGAAATCTTCTTGCTAGGCAGCTTCCTTCTTGTTTCCAATCTTTCCATGGACCCAACAAACTCAATAACAAAGACTTTCAATCAATATTCAATTCAAAGATCAAAACTTTAATACACCCTCATAACCATCTTCATAAAAACTAATAAAAACAAACAATGGTGTTCCATTTCAGACATTTTTCAATCAAATACAAAACAAGAACACACACAACTAAAACATCATCTTCAACAGTAACCTTCCACACTGCTTCTTCTGATCCAAACAGACCCATATCCAATATTCATCCAAAAACATCACAAGTTTCAATCTTTGTAAAGAAGCCAGCCAATTTAAGAGTCTTTACTGTCCCTGAGCTTAAGTTAGCGACCAAGAACTTTTGCAGGGGTTCAAAGATTGGTGAAGGTGGGTTTGGAAGAGTATATAAAGGAGTGGTTAAGAGTTTGGATGACCCTGATGTTGATATTCATGTTGCTGTTAAGTATGGTGATGGATTGTTGCAGGTATGTTTGTGTTGTGTTGTGTTGTTATGTGATTGATTAGGATCAAGATTATTGATTTTATGAGATAAAATTGATGTTGGTACATTTTGTTGACACCATGTATGGGTTGTATTGACTTATTGTGTCGGGTCGTATAAGTGTATACTGGTCGTATAGCAAGTGGTATAAGTGATTAATTTAGATGTGATTTTGGTGATGATATTTGGGGGGATATTGGTATTTGAGACCTAAAAGATGGAATTTAGTTTTAGATCCAATTGACTAATTGGGTACATAGTTGTCAATAGCGACGGTAGCGCCCGCGATCGCGAATAGCGTCGCGTATCGGCTAACCGTCGCTATGTGGTGCTTAACGGGGCAATAGCGTGAACTTAGCGACCTCCGGCGACGTCCGGCGAAGAATTTCCGGCGACGTCGTTGTGATTTCTGCCGGAAACAAGGAGGGGGATGAAAAGGAGCTGCATCTTCTCTCTTTCAGACTTTTTAGGATGAAAAGCGGCTGCATCTTACTTTTTAGGGTTAACGAGGGTATAGAAGAAAACCAGAAGAACAGTGGCGAGGAGAAAAGAGAGAGAGAGAGAGAGATGAGGGGATGAACTTGTCTGCAATAATGGAAGAGAGAAGTGTGTAAAATATTAATTTCCTTTGTCTTTTATTCACCTACCAACACCATTCATATACCAATAATATACTGACAAGTGTCAAATTCTGATTGAAGTAGAGAGGCCACAGACGTTTTTCTTTAGGAGTATAATATTTTCTTTAAAAGTTATATATTTCTTTAAGAGTATATATAATATAACTTTATCCATTTTCACATTTAACCTCTCTATCTCTCATGTGCTTACATTTGGTCCTAAAACTTCTAAGTTTTACATAGAAGGTATAAAATTAGTTTGTGTATATAAACATTTGGTCCTTATACTTGTAAATTTATACATAAAAATATTTTTAAATATTTTAATACCTTATCGCTATTTACGAAATAGCGGGCGCTATTTCATCGCTATCGCTACGTAGCATATCGGTAGCCCGTCGCTATTTACCGCTATTCGCTATCGATAACTATGATTGGGTATGTTTTCTTTGGTGATGAAATTTAGGGGAATCAAGTTTGGTTTATTTTGGTGATGATGTATGTGGGAATGTTGATATCACTTAGACTGTGTGTTGTGGATACGTGAGCGACCACGCGCGAGCAGCCACAACAACCACACGCTCACCCGTCACAATAGCCCCCATGCTAACCTGACGCGAGCGAGCCAACGCGAGCAGGCTCACGGCGCGAAGAAAGGAATTTGTGTTGGATTTGTAGGCTGTGGTCGCGCCGGTGATCACCCCCAACCACAACAGCCTGGCGTGACCGGGTTACTTGACAGTCTGTGACTCACGGCGGTGCTCACCGCGAGCCACAATGTACAGCCTTATTAGAGCCCTAAAATAGAATTTTTACATAATTGTTTTTTTTTTTTTTTTTTTTTTTTTTTTTTGAGAGAGAGAGTTGTTTGGGAGAATATTGAAATTAGAGCCCTAAAAGATGTAGTTTAGGTTGTGTAGCCCATCAGTGCCCCGTGCCACGTCACTAGGCTGGGGCACTAAACACTGTTTCCCCCTGTTAACCAGGGGCGCCATACAACCCTCCGCCATACCAATAACGAGCGCTTATGATAATGGTATGGGGCCCATTTATTCTGCTACCAATCATATTTATTTGTTTTTTTCTTGTTTTATTTTATTTAATTTTTAGTTGTTTCTATACATGTAGTTATTGACTGTTTAGTTATTGCTTTTTGCCTACGTGACGCTGATGTGGCAACACTTTTTGACGGGTTTAGTTATTCCACTACATATGGCATTAGGTTATCTGTAATGGTTTCACTAAAAAAAGTACGTGTTAAGTCATTGTCATGTAGTGTTTTCATTCCCTGTTGTCACTAAAGTGTGTAACGGTTTTACTAAACCACTTTTAGTAAAGAAAAAGGTAATGAGTGTGATGTGGTTAATTGTGATTCGGCAAAAAAATAACTAAAAGTGGTTTATGTGTGAGAAATGCGCCCAACGCCCGTGACTAACCCCACGGAAGAGCCCATCACACCCCGGTCACGCTCAAAAGGGCTTAGGTGGCATGGTACCATTAGTCTTAGACCCAATTCAATACATATATTTTTTATGATGATATTTGGTTATGTGAATCAGGGGCGCAAAGAGTGGTTAACGGAGATTCATATTCTAGGGGAGGTCAGGCATCCAAACCTTGTGAAATTACTTGGTTATTGTGAAGAAAAAGGCGAATCAGGAACTAAATTATTTTTAGTATATGAATATATGCCTAATGGAAGTTTGAGAGATCATTTATCTTCAAGTTCCAAAGAACCTCTACCATGGACCACAAGGCTTAAAGTGGCTCATGATGCTGCTTATGGCTTAACATATCTACATGAAGATATGAAGTTTCAGGTTGAGTCCCTTACTCCCTTTATACGCAGTTAAGCGATCAAAGGTTCATAAATAGACATGCTTTACATGACTTGTAACGTTTGTTTTATGTTTAGGTTATTTTGAGGGATTTTAAATCTTCCAACATTCTTCTTGATGAGGAATGGAACGCTAAGCTTTCGGATTTTGGTGTTGCTCGGAAAGGTCCTGAAGGCGGACTCACTCATATCTCAACGAATGTATGTTACGTTGTAGGCTTGTCGTGTTATTTCTAGAAGAATGAAAAAAAAAAAATTATGGTTATTTTAGATCTGACTACAATAATGTCAACAGTTTGCTGGAACGAGGGAATACGCAGCTCCAGAATACCTTGCAGTAGGGCATCTGACATCCAAGAGTGATGTATGGAGCTACGGGGTGTTCCTATATGAACTTATCACGGGTAGGCGTCCACTGGATAGAAAGCGGCCTCAGGAAGAGCAGAAGCTTCTAGAATGGGTCATACCCTACAAGGACACCGAAAAGTTCAGGCAAATTATTGATCCAAGACTCGAAGGTAAGTACTCGTTGAAGGCAGCGCAAAAGCTGGCGTATATAGCCAGTCTTTGCTTGTCCAAAGACCCAAAGTCGAGGCCAAAGATGAGTGAGGTGTTAGATAAGGTTAGCAAACTCATTCGGGTTCCACCACAAGAAAGTACTCCTGCAGGACCTTGGGTTCCAGATGAGCCAAATGTAGAGTTTTTGGACACTGGGTGTGAAAACACTCGTGACGACACAAAACAGAAAGGTGAAGTAAGGTCCATGGACAGAGAGTTTCGATCGCGCCCTTTTAAGCTCTTGAAATCTTGTTTTAGATAAGAATTTTTGTTGTGTGCAGAAGCTTTTTGTACAACAAATGCTTTTGAACATTCAACTAAGTAAAAAATTATAGAAGTGTAAGTAGTTTTTTCATCATTTTTCTCACTGTTTTTATCTCTCTTGATTTTATCATTAGTTTTCAAGATATAATTAGAGCTTCTTGCAGTGGCGAAGCTTGACTCGAAGGTTGGGGGGGGGGGGGGGTCGGAAGTCACTAGTTTCGGGTGGTCGAAACCCTATAATTCTAATATTTTTTTATACGAATACTATATAATTGGAACTTTTGCGCGAAAATTCAGGGGGGCGGCGGCCCCCTCCGTCCCCAACTAAGTCCCCACTTATCTTATCTTATATTTGTTGGATATATAGGATGTCCGATATAATTAAAAGTCGAGATCAACGTAACCCGAACCGGTACGATCCGAAGAGTTACACGTTGGTACACGAATCAGATAAGTTCACGCGTTGGTGGATTATTATTTATGAAATAATAATTGTTTTAGTCTTGAGGGATTTAATATTAATAAGATTAATATTAAGGAGTATCTTGAAGGACTTAATGTTAATAAGATTAATATTAAGGAGTATTAAGATATTTAGCAAGGGGGTTTATTGCAAGTTGTTGTCTTATAAAAGGAGGGTTAAGGAGTAACCCTAATGCACACTTTTGATAAAACAACAAACACTTGCCTCCTCTTCTTGGCTTTTTGCGGCCGCCACCAAAGAAAAGAAGGTCGTCGCCTTCTTCTTTTTTTGTTCGGCCATCAACCACCACAAGCCACCACCTTCCTCTTGCAAGTGTTGTTTCCCGGTTGGTTCGTGCTCGGTTGTGAACTTCCTACTAGCGAGGATTCGTTGTAACCCGCGTGTTACAATTCCGGTGTAGTCGTCAAAGGTTGATTACTAAACCCCCTATGGTTGTTTATTATTTATTTGTTTATACACGTTTAACTGAGATCCTGATTGGGAATATTTTATTAATCGGATTAATAAAATTAAATAGATATTTATTCATATAAATCGGCTAATATTATATAATGTATATAATCGATTTTTCTAATAAATATAAATCGCTTCCGCTGTGTATTCGATACCATGATTCCCAACAGTGGTATCAGAGCCACGGTTACGCGTGTATAGATGGTAAAGTTATAATTTTGATCTATGTTTTATTTGTCAAAAATTGTTTATTTTGACAAAAGATCAAAAGCTTTTAGTTGTTCATGGATTGTGATGTGAATCGAGCCCTAGGTATTTGACCCTTGTCATGGTTGTGTTTGTGATGGTTTTATTTCTTTATTGATTTGTATTTTTTTTATTACGGATATTGGATCCGGTGTAATAGATAGGATTAAAATAGATTTGATTTTATTGTATTTTCAAATTTATTGTTGTAATCCTTCAAGTACAAGATCAAGACGAAGATAAAAAGGCGAACAGGTTCCATGAAGATAGAGATCTCGGGTCAAGTGGGAGCTATATCAAAATTGTTTTGAAACCCTTTTGACTAGTTCGTTTCGTTTCTGGCTAAAACAAAACGGGCGACCTATTAGGGGCTCGATTCGTTTAATTTTATTATTATGTTTTGTGGTTGTGGTTTATTTATTGTAAATAATTTAGATAACCCAAAATAAATAAAATTTTCACAATCATGGCAACGGTTTTCTTAAAACAAGTTTTATAAAAACCGAAAAGCATATTTAATAAAAGGAGTTTTATTAATATTAAAACAAGTCCATTCGCGATAATACGACCAACGTAGTTTAAATAGGGTATTTAAAACTATACCGTGTCGAGTGTTGAAAGGAGTTTCAATTATCACGAACAATATAAAATTGGATTTTATAAAGTGTTGTGTGACTCACATCATGCTAACGAGTCATTCAATATATTTATGGTAAATATTAAAATTAAATCCCAATTTTAAATTGATGTTTCATGCCACCCTTAACGAGTTAACACTCCATTCTATATCGAACCCAAATGTTAGTGCTGACCCTGCATCTGGGCGTTGATCATGAGTGAAGGTAATCATCGCGGTTCCTGTGTAACATAGGTCGGTGTTACAGTTAACAGTAAAGGACCAAACATCGCTTGTTTGACAAGTGGGCATAGTTGGGGTTAAACATACATCGCTTTTAGCGATAACCCCAAAAAGGAGAGTTGTGTAGTGGACACAATTAACAATCGTTGTTTACCTACCTAATCATGCGAGTGGACAGTGCTAAGCCAGTTCATTGTGTATTGATGAATCGGGATCTCATCCTAATTAATTTTGCTTTTTGGGTCATAAAATAATTAGGATACTTAAAACATGAAATACTAATACATTAGATTTTGAACTTTGTAGATGTCAACTGAAAACAATTCCACCTCTCAATTCTCTCTCAAGTCCATCTTAGAGAAGGACAAACTTAACTACTCCAACTTCATGGGCTGGCACCGCAACTTGAAAATTGTTCTCAAGGCGG
The DNA here is from genome assembly GCA_028751855.1 of Ambrosia trifida. Lineage (NCBI taxonomy): Eukaryota > Viridiplantae > Streptophyta > Magnoliopsida > Asterales > Asteraceae > Ambrosia > Ambrosia trifida. The sequence continues at coordinate 37,119,515 of CM054126.1, forward strand.
AGAACAAGTTGTATGTTCTAGAAATGCCAGTTAGCACTCGTGTGCTAAAAATGAAGGCATATCTTGATCACTTGGCTCGTCTGGAATACCCCTTGAGTTATGAGTTAGCCGGGGATTTTATCCTAAACTCATTGCCCAAGTCATATGACCAGTTCATTATGAACTACAATATGAACGGGATGGAAAAGACACTTGCAGAATTGCATCAGATGCTCAAAACTGCTGAGGAGAACATACCTAGCAAGACTGCACCAGTGCTAGTGATCAAGGAGGGACAATGTAAGGACTCGATTTTTTTTTATTTAAAAACATAAAGACAATATTTAAACATCCATTATATACATATTTATATATCCAAAACGTCATGTCCAACAACGTGCCAACAACCTTGGCGACAATAGTTAAGTTTACAAAAGACAAGCCTAAGTTGGCTACCATGCGAATCTTTGACGCATATCCAAAACCATCTACAAAACATTAACAACTTGTTTAAAAGACTCAAAGATCCTAATATAACCATGGTACCCAACCCAAAAGAACGCGAGCGTGCATAACCCATCCTTGCTTGAGACTTGATCTTCATTCATGTGCTTTACCTATTACAAATCAACAAGGCAAACGTTTAGTAGGTTATAAACCATATGAACGTCTTGTCCAAGGGATCCAAGAAGTCCATGGATCCATAATGAAATCCTTACTTCTACCATTTTGACCCGTTAAGGGTATTCCTACCATTTTGACCCGTTAAGGGTATTCCCACCATTTTGACCCGTTAAGGGTGTTACTACTATTTTGACCCGTTATGGGTACTTCCACCATATTGACCCATCGAGGGTATCCCTACTATTTTGACTAGTAACATACCCGACACCACCTCGGGGTGGTTCTTTGCTTCTTCGGCGGTGATTTGGAACATTCTTCCACGAGCCTTCGAAGCTTCATTCTTCTTTCCTTCTTTCGGCGCCTCCTTCTTGAGCTTGGGACAATCCGCCTTGAAGTGCCCGGGTTCATAACAATGATAACACAACTGAACCGGACTAGGGCATTTGTAAAACGGATGTCCCGTCTTCCCACAATTGTAGCACGTCTTTTGCCCCAAGCGGCATTCCCCCGTATGCGGTTTCCCACACGTTTTACAACTCGGTGTTTCTCCCTTCTTAGGATCCTTCTTGCCCTGTTCATGCCCCTTAGCCTTCTTTGGAGACTCCCAAGTCTTCTCGGCCTTCCTCTTCTCACCCCGTTGTTCTTGGCGTTTTAATTCCGTTTCTCGTTCACGAGCCCAATCGATGAGTCACCCAATGTGTTGCATTTCGATGCAGTGATAAACTCCCGGTATTCTGCCCTTAACATGGCATGATACCTGTTAATCTTCATTCGTTCCGTTCCCACCAATTCTGGACAAAACTTCATTTTGTCGAGAAATATGTTCGTGATCTCATCAATGGTTTCGTTCTTCTGGCGGAGGTGTAGAAACTCTTCCTGAATGCGATCGATTGCAGTTTGAGGACAATGATGCTTCAGGAAGGGCTCTTTAAACTCAGCCCATGTCATGGTTCTTACTCGTTCTTGCCCCACTTCCTTACTATAACTATCCCACCAATCCTTCGCGCGGAGTCGCAATTGACCCGTGGCAAACGTTACCTCATCTTCGCCTTCACAATGACTTCGTGCAAACACTCCTTCCATATCCGAGATCCACCTTAGACATTCGAGTGGATCTATTTCTCCCTTAAACACGGTGGGGTTGCACGACATAAAGTTTCGGTATGTACATCTCTTAACATTCTTGGAGCCGGACGACCCCTCTTCAATCAATTTCTTTAGTTCATCGAATCTACTTGTCATCATACCTTCCACTATCCCCATGATGTTACTTTCCACTTCTTCTATTATCTTGGGGAGGTTTACTTTTATAGCCTCCCCCACTTCCCTTGCTACCATTTCCTTCGCTTCATCATGTTGGGTACGCTCCCCCGCCATGTTTCTGAGACATTAACAACCATTTAACATATATACCATATCACGGTATTTCAATCATCATTCATTCTTTCTACATTTTTTTTTTACTCCCAATATTTGGGCTACCACATTCTCTACTATATGTTTACACGGATTCGCAATCCCATGTGTATAAATACGTCTATAAACAAGTTTTGGAGTTGCTCGGGCAGGGTACGGAAGCATAACAAGCTGAAAAATCAGCTTCCAAGGCTGGCAGCGAGTTTGGCGTAGGGTACGCCAAAAATGGCGTAGCCTACGCCACTAGCGTAGGCAAAAGGAGGCCGGGTAGCGTAGGCCAGGACAGGTTGGCGTAGGCAAGCTGGGTCTGGCGTATCCTACGCCAAAACTGGCGTAGGGTACGCCAACTGCAGGTTTGCTCCACGTTTTTCCCGTTTCAACGCCATATCTTTCCTGCCATTCTTACCCGCAATTCCCGACATTCCCGCTTCTCTTTTGGTAACTCTCCCACCCATTATCCCGCACATACCTTGATCAAGTCTCGGATCGAATGCACGCCCCTACGAGCTTCCGGTTTGAGTTCAAGTACCTAATATACTTGATTCGCTCAAACCTTGGCTCTGATACCAACTTGTAAGGACTCGATTTTTTTTATTTAAAAACATAAAGACAATATTTAAACATCCATTATATACATATTTATATATCCAAAACGTCATGTCCAACAACGTGCCAACAAACTTGGCGACAATAGTTAAGTTTACAAAAGACAAGCCTAAGTTGGCTACCATGCGAATCTTTGACGCATATCCAAAACCATCTACAAAACATTAACAACTTGTTTAAAAGACTCAAAGATCCTAATATAACCATGGTACCCAACCCAAAAGAACGCGAGCGTGCATAACCCATCCTTGCTTGAGACTTGATCTTCATTCATGTGCTTTACCTATTACAAATCAACAAGGCAAACGTTTAGTAGGTTATAAACCATATGAACGTCTTGTCCAAGGGATCCAAGAAGTCCATGGATCCATAATGAAATCCTTACTTCTACCATTTTGACCCGTTAAGGGTATTCCTACCATTTTGACCCGTTAAGGGTATTCCCACCATTTTGACCCGTTAAGGGTGTTACTACTATTTTGACCTGTTATGGGTACTTCCACCATATTGACCCATCGAGGGTATCCCTACTATTTTGACCCGTTAAGGGTGCTTCCACTATTTAAACCATTCTACCAATTTATACCCTTGTGTAGCCACAAGGATACTTCATGTTACTTCCGTTCTACCAATTTCAATCACAAAATGCATACATACAACTATGACTAACATACTCATTAGACTACGTAGTTGGTAGTAACCAACTTACCTTTATCGTGCGCACCTTGCTCCTTGTAACTGCTTGTACTTTCCACCTTCACACCTACATAGCGAAGGAATTCATACTTTAGCTCTTTGCACTTTACCCTTTACCACTCTTGGTACAAGGTAGATAACTAACATGACCATATAGCTACAACATCTACCATCATAGTTATCATGTATTTTTCCCAAAATTTCACCTATTCTAAGTTACTAGGCATTTCATCATACAATTGGTGTGCATATTCCTACATTCAAGTGGTTATACCATTCTATGACACAACATTCCCAATTCCATACTTATACTTACAATATTTATGAATTTCTTAACAATAAGCATAATCAATTGGGTTCTTATGAGATTAAGGTCCTGTTTGACTTTTTAAAAGTCAACAGAAACCTTCATCCCAACACCCACTTAACACATTCTCAATTCAACCCTATTACAAGCAATTAACATACAATCTCTTCAATATTACACTACTACACATAACAAGCATGCTTTCCTAACCACAAGAAATAATTATCACAACATAATCATGGAATCCCACCAAACTACTTCCAAACTCTACCAAAATAATTCATACAACTTACCAATGAGATTAGCACCACAAGAGGGTTAATAATCCAAGAACATGCAGGGAATTAAAGGTGTTTTTCTCACTTAATCTCAGTTATAGGGGCTGTTAAGGAGAACCCTCTTGTCACCCCTTTCTTCCTCTCTCTTTCTCTGCGTTTCTATTCTTCTTTTCTTTCTTTCCTTTTCTTTTAATCTCTCCTAACCTTATCTCTTCTAGTCTTTCCCCCAAACCATCCCTCAAGTGTGTGTCATTTCCCATTTGACCCCTCCCTCTTTATTAGTTAGATTTTTACCAATTTACCCAAGCGACTAACTTGGTAAATTTTATGTTTGTCAAATGTACAATTACCAATGCACCACTTACAACTAGGGGTACAACATCTACATACATACATATACACGCATACATACATACTCATACTTATACACTTATACACATAGGTATATAATTATATATAATTTCCACCATACTATTATTAGTTAACATTTTTGGGGTGTTACAAGTCTACCCCCCTTAAAAGAGGTTTCGACCCCGAAACCTAAATACATACCGAATAGAATAGGATAGTGCTTCCGCATTTCTTCTTCGGATTCCCACGTAAGATCCGAACCCTTCCGATGTTGCCATTGAACCAAAACTTGGTTGATGGTCTTATTTCGCAACCGCTTCACCTTGGAATCTCTTATAGCTACCGGTTTTTCTACATAATTCAACTTATCGTCTACCTCTATGTCTTCAAGAGGCACGTACGCGGTTTCATCTGCGAGACACTTCCGTAACTGGGACACATGAAAGGTGTCATGGATCCCACTCAAGGATGGCGGTAGCTCCAACCGGTAAGCCACTTGCCCGACCCGTGCCAAAATTTTGAAGGGTCGTATATAACGCGGGCCTAACTTCCCGCACTTACGAAATCTGATGATGCCCTTCCAAGGGGAGACTTTTAGCAACACAAAATCTCCCACTTGAAATTCGATCGGTCGTCTTCTACGATCCGCATACGCCTTTTGTCGGTCTTGAGCGGCTTGAATTCTAGCCCGTATTAGGCTAATTTTTTCGTTAGTGAGAGCCACCAAATCACTCGGAGCTAACTCCCGCTGACCCACTTCTCCCCAACACACCGGGGTTCTACATTTTCTCCCTATAACATTTCAAATGGTGCCATTTGGATGCTACTGTGATAGCTATTATTATACGAGAATTCCACTAATGGTAAGTGTTCATCCCAACTTCCCCCAAAATCTAAGACACATGCCCTCAACATATCTATGAGGGTTTGAATGGTTCTTTCGGTTTGTCCGTCAGTTTGGGGGTGGTAGGCGGTACTAACCAACAACTTCGTACCCATTTCTTCTTGGAACCTCCTCCAATACCGGGATGTGAATCGAGTGTCCCGATCCGACACAATAGACATGGGTACACCATGCCGGGATACAATCTCATTCACATAAATTTCTGCCATCCGTTCGGAGGTGTAGGCCTCCCGGATAGCCAAAAAGTGAGCGTTTTTAGTGAGTCGGTCCACCACTACCCAAATCGCATCATAACCCTTCCTTGTCTTTTGTAATTTTGTCACGAGATCCATAGTGATCTCCTCCCACTTCCACACCGGGACCTCAAGTGATTGTAATTTCCCGTAAGGCTTTTGGTGTTCGGCTTTGACTTGAGAGCAGGTCAAACATTTCTCCACATACTTAGCGATGTCGCGCTTCATTCCCGGCCACCAATAGTCTTTCTTTAAATCCCGATACATCTTGGTCGCCCCCGGGTGGATTGAGAACCGGGACTTGTGGGCTTTGTCAAGTAGTGAAGTCTTGACTTCACATGTCCAAGGGACCCATACCCGCCCATATCGGGTCTTCATCCCATCCGCATTCTCTTCCAACTTGTCTATCATCCCTTTCATTCTTATCTTCTTTGGGTCATTGGCTTGTAAGGCCTCGACTTGGGCCTTTCGTATCTCACCCAAAAGGGTAGGTGTAATTACAACACCCAAGGCCTTAACTTGAATCGGGGGTGGGTATTCCTTCCGACTTAGAGCATCGGCCACCACATTAGCCTTGCCCGGGTGGTACACGATGTCACAATCATAATCCTTGATCAACTCTAGCCATCTCCGTTGTCTTATGTTGAGATCTTTCTGTTCGAAGAAATACTTGAGGCTTTTGTGATCGGAATATATGGTACATTTTGTCCCATACAGGTAGTGCCTCCAGATTTTCAACGCAAACACTACGACCCCCAATTCCAAATCATGGGTTGGGTAATTACATTCATGGGGTTTGAGTTGTCTTGATGCGTAGGCGATGACTTTCCCCCGTTGCATCAGAACACACCCCAACCCTTGATGCGAGGCATCCGTATAAACTACAAAATCATCCGACCCCTCAGGCAAGGTCAGAACAGGCGAACTGGTCAACTTCTCTTTTAGCATTCGAAAGGCTCTTTCTTGGTCTTCGCCCCACACAAACTTTTCGCTCTTCTTTGTCATCCGGGTCAAAGGTAGTGCCACCTTTGAAAAATCTTGGATAAATCTTCTGTAATAACCGGCTAGGCCCAGAAAACTTCGAATTTCGCTCGGGTTCTTAGGAGAAACCCATTCCACCACCGCCTTCACTTTCGAAGGGTCTACAGAAATGCCCTTCTCATTCACTACGTGCCCCAAAAACTGGACTTCCCTCAACCAAAAGGCACACTTAGAAAATTTAGCATAAAGCTTTTCCTTTCTAAGCGTCTCGAGGACTTCCCGTAAGTGGTCCGCGTGATCTGATTCACTTCGGGAGTAAACTAAAATGTCGTCTATAAACACTATCACAAAACGATCCAACATCGAACGACATACCCGATTCATTAAATCCATGAATGCGGCCGGAGCATTTGTCAACCCGAAGGACATTACTAAGAACTCGTAATGCCCATACCGGGTCCTAAACGCCGTTTTGGCCACATCTTCTTCCCTTACCTTCAATTGATGGTACCCGGAACGAAGGTCAATCTTTGAGAACCAACTCGCCCCTTGAAGTTGATCGAATAAATCATCAATACGGGGTAAGGGGTAGCGGTTCTTTATTGTTAATTTATTCAACTCCCGGTAGTCTATGCACATTCGCATAGACCCATCCTTCTTTTTCACAAACAATATAGGGGCTGCCCACGGGGACACACTCGGGCGAATGAAGCCCTTATCGAGTAACTCTTGAAGTTGTGTCATCAACTCTCGGAGTTCGGTGGGTGCCAACCTATATGGTGTTTTTGCAACGGGTTGAGCCCCGGGCACCAATTCAATTTTAAACTCCACTTCGCGTTCGGGAGGAAGCCCCGGAAGATCATCCGGAAATACATCCCGAAACTCCCTAACAATCGGTACTTCTTCAATCTTGGGGGTGGTGATAGTGGTATCAACCACATAGGCCATGAATGCCCTTCCCCCATTACGCACATGTTTCATGGTCTCCACCAAGGTGCATAACTTGGCTTCGACCTTTCTATCCCCTATAAAACTTACCCTCCGCCCACTAGGTGAGGTAACGTATATGGTTTTATTCTTACATTGGAATTCCGCGTGGTGTTTGGCCAACCAATCCATGCCTATCACCACTTGGAATTCCCCTATTGTCATGGGTACCAAGTCTACCCTAAAATCCTCCCCTTCTACCGTGAGAGTACAATCTCTACATACGTTGTGTAATAAATAGTTTTTACTATCCGCAATTTCTACTTCTAATGGGCTTGACAACGTTTCTATGATAAAGGAGGGGTGGTAAATCACTTTGGTAGACACAAAAGACCTACTTGCCCCTGTATCAAACAACGCATACATAGGAGTGTTGTTGACTAGTAACATACCCGACACCACCTCGGGGTGGTTCTTTGCTTCTTCGGCGGTGATTTGGAACATTCTTCCACGAGCCTTCGAAGCTTCATTCTTCTTTCCTTCTTTCGGCGCCTCCTTCTTGAGCTTGGGACAATCCGCCTTGAAGTGCCCGGGTTCATAACAATGATAACACAACTGAACCGGACTAGGGCATTTGTAAAACGGATGTCCCGTCTTCCCACAATTGTAGCACGTCTTTTGCCCCAAGCGGCATTCCCCCGTATGCGGTTTCCCACACGTTTTACAACTCGGTGTTTCTCCCTTCTTAGGATCCTTCTTGCCCTGTTCATGCCCCTTAGCCTTCTTTGGAGACTCCCAAGTCTTCTCGGCCTTCCTCTTCTCACCCCGTTGTTCTTGGCGTTTTAATTCCGTTTCTCGTTCACGAGCCCAATCGATGAGTTCACCCAATGTGTTGCATTTCGATGCAGTGATAAACTCCCGGTATTCTGCCCTTAACATGGCATGATACCTGTTAATCTTCATTCGTTCCGTTCCCACCAATTCTGGACAAAACTTCATTTTGTCGAGAAATATGTTCGTGATCTCATCAATGGTTTCGTTCTTCTGGCGGAGGTGTAGAAACTCTTCCTGAATGCGATCGATTGCAGTTTGAGGACAATGATGCTTCAGGAAGGGCTCTTTAAACTCAGCCCATGTCATGGTTCTTACTCGTTCTTGCCCCACTGCCTTACTATAACTATCCCACCAATCCTTCGCGCGGAGTCGCAATTGACCCGTGGCAAACATTACCTCATCTTCTCCTTCACAATGACTTCGTGCAAACACTCCTTCCATATCCGAGATCCACCTTAGACATTCGTGTGGATCTATTTCTCCCTTAAACACGGTGGGGTTGCACGACATAAAGTTTCGGTATGTACATCTCTTAACATTCTTGGAGCCGGACGACCCCTCTTCAATCAATTTCTTTAGTTCATCGAATCTACTTGTCATCATACCTTCCACTATCCCCATGATGTTACTTTCCACTTCTTCTATTATCTTGGGGAGGTTTACTTTTATAGCCTCCCCCACTTCCCTTGCTACCATTTCCTTCGGTTCATCATGTTGGGTACGCTCCCCCGCCATGTTTCTGAGACATTAACAACCATTTAACATATATACCATATCACGGTATTTCAATCATCATTCATTCTTTCTACATTTTTTTTTTACTCCCAATATTTGGGCTACCACATTCTCTACTATATGTTTACACGGATTCGCAATCCCATGTGTATAAATACGTCTATAAACAAGTTTTGGAGTTGCTCGGGCAGGGTACGGAAGCATAACAAGCTGAAAAATCAGCTTCCAAGGCTGGCAACGAGTTTGGCGTAGGGTACGCCAAAAATGGCGTAGCCTACGCCACTAGCGTAGGCAAAAGGAGGCAGGGTAGCGTAGGCCAGGACAGGTTGGCGTAGGCAAGCTGGGTCTGGCGTATCCTACGCCAAAACTGGCGTAGGGTACGCCAACTGCAGGTTTGCTCCACGTTTTTCCCGTTTCAACGCCATATCTTTCCTGCCATTCTTACCCGCAATTCCCGACATTCCCGCTTCTCTTTTGGTAACTCTCCCACCCATTATCCCGCACATACCTTGATCAAGTCTCGGATCGAATGCACGCCCCTACGAGCTTCCGGTTTGAGTTCAAGTACCTAATATACTTGATTCGCTCAAACCTTGGCTCTGATACCAATTTGTAAGGACTCGATTTTTTTTTATTTAAAAACATAAAGACAATATTTAAACATCCATTATATACATATTTATATATCCAAAACGTCATGTCCAACAACGTGCCAACAACCTTGGCGACAATAGTTAAGTTTACAAAAGACAAGCCTAAGTTGGCTACCATGCGAATCTTTGACGCATATCCAAAACCATCTACAAAACATTAACAACTTGTTTAAAAGACTCAAAGATCCTAATATAACCATGGTACCCAACCCAAAAGAACGCGAGCGTGCATAACCCATCCTTGCTTGAGACTTGATCTTCATTCATGTGCTTTACCTATTACAAATCAACAAGGCAAACGTTTAGTAGGTTATAAACCATATGAACGTCTTGTCCAAGGGATCCAAGAAGTCCATGGATCCATAATGAAATCCTTACTTCTACCATTTTGACCCGTTAAGGGTATTCCCACCATTTTGACCCGTTAAGGGTGTTACTACTATTTTGACCCGTTATGGGTACTTCCACCATATTGACCCATCGAGGGTATCCCTACTATTTTGACCCGTTAAGGGTGCTTCCACTATTTAAACCATTCTACCAATTTATACCCTTGTGTAGCCACAAGGATACTTCATGTTACTTCCGTTCTACCAATTTCAATCACAAAATGCATACATACAACTATGACTAACATACTCATTAGACTACGTAGTTGGTAGTAACCAACTTACCTTTATCGTGCGCACCTTGCTCCTTGTAACCGCTTGTACTTTCCACCTTCACACCTACATAGCGAAGGAATTCATACTTTAGCTCTTTGCACTTTACCCTTTACCACTCTTGGTACAAGGTAGATAACTAACATGACCATATAGCTACAACATCTACCATCATAGTTATCATGTATTTTTCCCAAAATTTCACCTATTCTAAGTTACTAGGCATTTCATCATACAATTGGTGTGCATATTCCTACATTCAAGTGGTTATACCATTCTATGACACAACATTCCCAATTCCATACTTATACTTACAATATTTATGAATTTCTTAACAATAAGCATAATCAATTGGGTTCTTATGAGATTAAGGTCCTGTTTGACTTTTTAAAAGTCAACAGAAACCTTCATCCCAACACCCACTTAACACATTCTCAATTCAACCCTATTACAAGCAATTAACATACAATCTCTTCAATATTACACTACTACACATAACAAGCATGCTTTCCTAACCACAAGAAATAATTATCACAACATAATCATGGAATCCCACCAAACTACTTCCAAACTCTACCAAAATAATTCATACAACTTACCAATGAGATTAGCACCACAAGAGGGTTAATAATCCAAGAACATGCAGGGAATTAGAGGTGTTTTTCTCACTTAATCTCAGTTATAGGGGATGTTAAGGAGAACCCTCTTGTCACCCCTTTCTTCCTCTCTCTTTCTCTGCGTTTCTATTCTTCTTTTCTTTCTTTCTTTTTCTTTTAATCTCTCCTAACCTTATCTCTTCTAGTCTTTCCCCCAAACCATCCCTCAAGTGTGTGTCATTTCCCATTTGACCCCTCCCTCTTTATTAGTTAGATTTTACCAATTTACCCAAGCGACTAACTTGGTAAATTTTATGTTTGTCAAATGTACAATTACCAATGCACCACTTACAACTAGGGGTACAACATCTACATACATACATATACACGCATACATACATACTCATACTTATACACTTATACACATAGGTATATAATTATATATAATTTCCACCATACTATTATTAGTTAACATTTTTGGGGTGTTACAGACAAGTTAAGAAACCTAACACCAAGAAAATGGGCAATCAGGGCAAAGGCAAATCTGTTGCCAATAAGAAACCTCGGAAAGATTCCTAGTGTTTTCATTGTGATGAAACTGGGCACTGGAAGAGGAACTGTGCTAAGTATTTAGCTGAGCTGAAGCAAGTATATATGTTATTGAAATCTTTGCTTTTCCTAGCAAAACATGGGTGTTTGACACAGGATGTGGTTTCCACATTTGTAATGTTTTGCAAGGACTAAGAAAGATTAGAAAGCTGAAACAAGGCGACTTGGAGGTCCATGTTGGCAATGGACAAAGAGTTGCTGTGAAGGCTATAGGAGAATGTGTTCTCTTGCTTCCTTCTGGTTTAGAACTTGTTTTGAACAATGTTTATTACATTCCTAGTGTGACTAGAAATATTGTTTCAGTTTCGGCTTTGCGAGGACAAGGTTTTAATTATCGTTTCAATGGGGAATTTATTTCTGCTTATGTTAACGATGTATTTTACTTTGATGCAAAACCCAACAATGGGATCTATGAGATAGAAATCCAAAACAATAACATATTATGCAATATCTCCCATAAACGTAATAAGTTGGACTTTAATGATACGTATATGTGGCATTGTAGACTTGGTCACATAAGTGAGAATCGTGTTAAACAACTCAAAACCGCAGGAATCCTGGATTCCAAGGGTTCAGAGTCGTTTGGAAAATGCGAATCATGCTTAAGTAGAAAGTTAACGAAAGCACCTTTTTCAAATGTTGGAAAAAGAGCTAATGATCTGTTAGGGCTTGTACATACAGATGTATGTGGTCCATTCAGAACAATGCCAAGACATGGAGAAAGATACTTTGTTACATTTACTGATGATTTCAGTATATATGGTTATGTTTATCTTATGAAGCATAAACATGAAACTCTTGAAAAGTTCAAGGAGTACCAAAACGAAGTAGAAAATCAGCTAAATAGAACTATTAAAATGCTTCGATCAGATCGAGGCGGTGAATATCTTAGTCAGGAATTCATCGACCATCTAAAGGATTGTGGAATAGTTTCACAACTCACTCCACCTGGAACACCGCAACATAATGGTGTGTCTGAGCGGAGAAATCGAACTCTATTAGATATGATTCGATCAATGATGTGTCGAACAAACCTTCCAAAATCCTTTTGGAGTTATGCTTTGGAAACTGCCGCAAGACTTGTGAATATAGCTCCAACGAAAAAGGTTAATAAAACGCCTTATGAGATATGGCATGGAAAGAAACCTCATGTATCCTACCTTAAAGTCTGGGGATGTAATGCTTATGTCACTCTAGAATCTTCGGATAAACTAGATCCCAGAGGCGAAAAAGTGGTTTTCGTTGGATACGGTGAGAAGATCAGTTACCTATTCTACCACCCCACTGAAAATAAGATTTTCACCAAACGCAGAGGTATTTTCTTAGAGGAAGAGCTTCTGGCGCGAGGGATTGGAGATAACTATGTGGATCTTGAAGAAATTCGAGAATCACAAGTGACTGAACCAGCTGTTCAGACAGAACCAGATGTAACTGATCCAGTTGTTGAAGTTGAGCCTGAGTGGACTCAAGAAACAACAGAAACACCAAGTGTTCGGAAAAGTATTAGGGATCGTCGTGCACCGGTAAGGTATGACGATATCTTCATGATTGATGAAGCTGAGCCTACTACTTATAAAGCTGCAATCTTGGATTCAGAATCCAAGAAATGGCAAGAAGCCATGAATGCAGAGATGCAATCCATGTATGATAACCAAGTCTGGGATTTGGTTGATCTTCCTACCGAATGTCGGACTGTGGGAAACAAATGGATCTTCAAGAAGAAGACTGACATGGATGGGAATGTGCAAACCTACAAAGCAAGGCTTGTAGCGAAAGGTTTTACTCAGACTCAAGGAATTGACTATGAGAAAACTTTCTCGCCAGTGGCCATGCTTAAGTCTATTAGAATTCTACTTGCCATTGCTGCATATTATGACTATGAGATATGGCAGATGGATGTCAAAACCGCGTTCCTTAATGGACACTTACTGGAAGATGTCTATATGGTTCAACCTGAAGGTTTTGTCGATCCAAAGAATCCTAATAAGGTGTGCAAGCTGAATAAATCCATCTATGGATTAAAGCAAGCATCTCGCAGCTGGAATCTCCGTTTTGATCAGAAAATCAAAGAGTTTGGTTTTATCAAGAACGAAGATGAACCGTGTGTTTACAAGAAGTCTAGTGGGAGCTATATTACTTTTCTTATACTGTATGTAGATGACATACTAATCATTGGAAACAATATCCCTATGCTTAAAGATGTTAAGACCTGGTTGGGTAAATGTTTCGCAATGAAAGATCTTGGTGAAGCCGCTTATATTCTGGGAATAAAGATTTATAGAGATAGATCAAAGTGGTTATTGGGTTTGAGTCAAAGTACATATATTGATAAGGTCTTACGACGCTTCTCAATGCAAGACTCAAAAAGGGGGCTCTTGCCCATGGCACATGGAACCATTCTTGATAACAAGCAGTGTGCGAATACTGAAGAGGAAAGGAAGAAAATGGAAGGTGTTCCATATGCTTCTGCGATTGGTTCTATCATGTATGCCATGTTATGTACTAGACCTGATGTCTCGTATGCTCTTAGGATGACGAGTAGATATCAACAGAATCCAGGAGAGAGTCACTAGGCTGCAGTGAAGAACATTCTTAAGTACTTAAGAAGGACTAAGGACGCGTTGGTGGATTATTATTTATGAAATAATAATTGTTTTAGTCTTGAGGGATTTAATATTAATAAGATTAATATTAAGGAGTATCTTGAGGGACTTAATGTTAATAAGATTAATATTAAGGAGTGTTAAGATATTTAGCAAGGGGGTTTATTGCAAGTTGTTGTCTTATAAACAGAGGGTTAAGGAGTAAACCCTAATACACACTTTTGATAAAACAACAAACCCTTGCCTCCTCTTCTTGGCTTTTTGCGGCCGCCACCAAAGAAAAGAAGGCCGCCGCCTTCTTCTTTTTTTGTTCGGCCATCAACCACCACAAGCCACCACCTTCCTCTTGCAAGTGTTGTTTCCCGGTTGGTTCGTGCTCGGTTGTGAACTTCCTACTAGCGAGGATTCGTTGTAACCCGCGTGTTACAATTCCGGTGTAGTCGTCAAAGGTTGATTACTAAACCCCCTATGGTTGTTTATTATTTATTTGTTTATACGCGTTTAACTGATATCCTGATTGGGAATATTTTATTAATCGGATTAATAAAATTAAATATATATTTATTCATATAAATCGGCTAATATTATATAATGTATATAATTGATTTTTCTAATAAATATAAACCGCTTCCGCTGTGTATTCGATACCATGATTCCCAACAATATTATATTATATTATATTATATTATATTATATTATATTATATTATATTATATTATATTATATTATATTATATTATATTATATTATATTATATTATATTATATTATATTATATTATATTATATTATATTATATTATATTATATTATATTATATTATATTATATTATATTATATTATATTATATTATATTATATTATATTATATTATATTATATTATATTATATTATATTATATTATATTAATAATAATAATAATAATAATAATAATAATAATAATAAAATCAGCAAACACTGTATCCTCTTGCTTCTCATTTCCTTCCCTTCCCTGTCCATGAAGTCAACGCTGGTGCGAAGACTCTCAACCTTATTTACATCGAACCCAATTCTCTTCAACTGAACAAACAAACAACAATGGTGTTTCCCTGCAGATGCATCTCCTTCACTGAACACGACCCAGAGATCATCGACCATGAAACAACCACCACCACCACCACCACAACTCAAACAAAGTCAACTTCAACAACAACAAAAACCTTGTATCACACAGCCCCTTCAGATAATAATAATAATAATAATAATAGGTGCATACCCAATAATACACAAGACTCAGATAAAGCAAGCAGTCAGCTGAGAGTGTTTAAAGTGGATGAGCTGAAAGAAGCAACCGATAACTTTTGCAGGGAGTCACAGATAGGTGAAGGAGGATTTGGACGAGTGTATAAAGGTGTTGTTAAAAGTTTAGATCACCCTTTTGTTCTTATTCCTGTTGCGGTTAAGTATGGTGATAATTTGTTGCAGGCATGTTTTTCTTCTTTTATGATACTGGGTTAATAAATTGACCCACTTGTTTATTTTATTTTATTTATTATTTTTTTTTTTGGGGGGGGGGGGGGGGGGGGGTTGATCATATTTTGGGGATGTTAAAATAAGAGTGCTAGATTATGTGTTATGATCATTGTTTTGAAAGCCGTACTGGACCGGCCGGCTGGACCAACGGTTTGCTGCATGGCCGGTTCAACCGATGACCTGTACCGGTCCAGACACTGGTTCCCGGTCCGGTTCTGAAAACACTGGTTGTATGGTGTAGTGTAGTGTAGGGATGAGATTTCTTTACCAAATATTGATACCGATGCCGACCAAAGTATATCGACACCGGTATCGATAACCATTTTAGAGGCGTACTGGTATCGATATTCCCGACTTTGTACCTATTTTTATATATGGAATTTGAAGAGTTTTTGGAAACTTGGTCTTGGAAGTTGGATATAAGTTTTTCTTTAACCGCTAATTTCTCCTTATTTTCACCTTGATCGGGTCTTGAACCTGAGTCTTTCCCCAAAGAGGCTTTCTTACCACTAGGTTACAACCCAAGTGGCCGAATAGAATGGTGGACGAAACTGCTTTTAAACGAGTACATTAATACATTCGTATAAGTGTATACAAGCCATATAAGACATTCGCTCACATCTTATATGGCTCTTATACACCTATACGGGTCAAATAAGATATTTTGATTATGTCACTATGTGAAGCAGGGAAAGAAAGA
Organism: Ambrosia trifida; assembly: GCA_028751855.1. Lineage (NCBI taxonomy): Eukaryota > Viridiplantae > Streptophyta > Magnoliopsida > Asterales > Asteraceae > Ambrosia > Ambrosia trifida. The sequence continues at coordinate 37,135,716 of CM054126.1, forward strand.
GTGGTTAACAGAGATTGATATATTGGGGAAGGTTAAACATCCAAACCTTGTGACATTACTTGGTTATTGTGAAGAACAAGGAGAGTTAGGAACTAAACTCTTTTTAGTATATGAATATATGCCTAATAGAAGTTTGAGAGATTATTTATCTTCAACTTCCAAAGAGCCTCTACCATGGACCACAAGACTTAAGGTGGCTCATGATGCTGCTTGTGGCTTAACATATCTACATGAAGATATGAACTTTCAGGTTTAGTACGCTCTATACGCGATCAAAGGTTCATAGACACACATGCTTTACAAGACTAGTAACTTTGGTTTTATGTAGGTTATTTTGAGGGATTTCAAATCTTCCAATATTCTTCTAGATGATCAGTTGAATGCTAAGCTTTCGGATTTTGGTGTTGCTCGGAAAGGTCCTGAAGAAGGACTCACTCATATCTCAACCGATGTATGTTACTTTGCAGGCTTGTACTGTCATTTCTAACAGTACATGTAGAGGCTAACCGTATTGGTTAGCCAGAAAATACGGTTAGCCTCTGAATTGTTTCTTGATTGAGTATGTCCGTTAAAAGTAGGGGTGCAAACGAGCCGAGCAGAGCTCGATCAGGCTCGAACTCGAGCTTTGTTTTCAAAGCTCGAGCTCGGCTCGTTTGTAATTTCTCGAGCTCGACTCGGGCTTGGCTCGTTTAGTATTTATTAGTTAATATGTTAAATAAAAATAGTATAAATAATAGTTCATTTAGGCTTGTGAACTTGATAGGTGAAGCTTGAGCTCGGGGCTCGTTTACTAAACAACTTTAAATGAGTGGTAAATATTATTAAATATTAAAAAACCTAATATTACACTAGGCTCGATAAGGCTCGACGAGCCTAACGAGCTTCATATGCCAGGCTCGAGCTCGATAAATAAACGAGCTTTGTTTTAGGCTTAAGCTCGGCTCGAGCTCGTTTCGAACTTTTTGCCGAGCCGATCTCGAGTAGCTCGCAAGCTGCTCGGCTCGTTTGCACCCCTAGTTAAAAGTGTTCTTATTTAGGAATATTGGATTTTGTTAATCCAAACTATGACCCATTGGTTGATAATAAACTAACAATGTGATCAATGATGCTCCTAACTTTCTCTTTCATTGCCAAGGGAATCCAAATCTAACCGAAAAGTGACTTTACATGCCCGTAATAAACAATTAACTAGTTGTTACTCTAATCAGACCGTTGTAAATTGTTTCGAAAAGATATAAATGAAAGTTAGGGGTAGACGGAATAACTTTTCCGTTAGGCAGGGATTGCTCTTGGCAACGAAAATAAAAAGCTAGGAGTGTCACTAGTCACATTGACGGTATGTTACGGATTATTATTGGCCAATGAGTCATAGATTAGATCATTCAAAGCCAATTCGCCTTTTTTTTAAAACATACACAACTTATTTATGATCAAGATAATGGTATGCGAAATTCGACTAACATGTTTTTAGCATTTATAGTTATTTTAGTTCTGACTATAAAATGTCGCTAGTTTGCTGGAACGAGGGAATACGCTGCCCCAGAGTACCTTGCCGTAGGGCATCTGACATCCAAGAGTGACGTATGGAGCTATGGAGTGTTCCTATATGAACTTATCACGGGTAGGCAGCCATTGGATAGGAAGCGGCCTCGGGAAGAGCAAAAGCTTCTAGAATGGGTCACGCCCTACACGGACACTGAAAAGTTCGTTCAGATCATTGATCCAAGACTCGAAGGAAAGTACTCGTTGAAGTCGGCACAAAAGTTGTCATATATAGCCAATCTTTGCTTGTCTAAAGACCCAAAGTTAAGGCCGAAGATGAGTGAGGTCCTAGAAAATGTTAGCAAACTCATTAGGATTCCATCGCAGGACGAAACTACTCCTGCACCGCCCTTGGTCCTGGAGAAGCCAAAGAAAGGGTTAGCCAATTTTTCGGATCCCACCGAGGGTGAAAAGACTCGTGAAGACACAAAACATAAAGGCGAAATTAGGTCCATGAACAAAGAGTCTGCTTACCATCCTCGATCGCGCCCATTAAAACTCTTGAAGTCTTGTTTTAGATAACAGTTTTTGTGGTGTACATAAGCTTCTCACACAAGAAATGCTTTTCAACATTGAATTGAGTAAAAAATGTAGGAGTATAACTGTATTAGTGTATAAGTAATTTTTTTTCTTCATTTTTTCACTGTCTTTTTATCTATCTCGATATTGTAAGAGGTGTTTCAATCGCGGTCTGTCACCAACACGACATGATTTTAAGCATGTCCAGTACGATACAACACGACATGAACATATATGAGTCGTATTTGGATTAAAGAACTCAACCTGGTCAATCACCAACTCAACTAGATTGGGACCCTTATCATTTACTTTCATGTCTTTTTCTTTGATGATGCCCATTATTCTTCCCCTATTGACTTTGGCTTCAATCACCCATGTCCATTCACATTTTTCAGTTTCATATTGTGGAATTTTATTAGTCAAACACTTAATCTCTCTCTCTCTATCTCTCTCTCTCTCTCTCTCTCTCTCTCTCTCTCTCTCTCTCTCTTATAAATGATTATGTGCATCTTTTTCTTATATTTGAGGGAAACTAGGGGCAAGCTAATCTTGTGCAAACAGATTGATCTTGGGCAGACTAAAGGTGACTATTGTTCTTCAGTCTTTTTTTTTTTTTTTCACTTTGGTTTGATATATTTGTAATTAATTCAATCTGGGTTCTTTTAATGTAAGTGTACAAATTTTGAGTTTTTGATGTTGTGCACAAGTTATAGAACCTAGAATGTGTGTGTTGGTTTCTAGTAACTGACCATGTTTGGTTACATGTTCATTTGATATAACCTATTTTGTATGAATTATGTTAGGAAATTTCAAATTGTATCAATTAAAGTGAATTGGATATTTTAATAGTGAGAAGGGTTTTAGGTGTGTATAATGGTATTATACCATATTGATATATTAATATATGATCTCAAGATTAGTTCATGAAAAAAGGATAAAACACAAATCTTTTTGTTGTATGACTATGATCAAGAAGTCTTGATTCATCATAGAGCTAACTCAAACAGAGTTTAGATTTTTATCCATTTTAGAAAACCTAAAATCTGATCATGGGTGTAATTTTGGTGATTTGTTTTACCATTTGTTAATTTCCAATTTTCCATACAAATTTGCTTGAATAAATTAAGCAAAATGCAGTTTGTGGCAACGAAAGAAACCCCTGAAAATTGTTCCTAGATACACCACTACTTGAGGAGTTTAATAGAATTATAGATCGACCACCTTACTGATTAAAAATGAATTAATTATTTTTTATATTATAATTTTTTTATTAAACTGATTTTAAATATTTCGTATCAGAAAAATAAATACATAAATTACATAAAAAGTAATATAATATGTAATTTTATCAATCTACAAGGTATATTTTCATAGGGTGAGCCTGAGCCTAGGTTGACTGATTTGATTATTTGGTTATGAGCTAAAGCCAAACCTATAGCAAACGTTGTTGTTTTTTTTTTCATAACCGATTAGTTTTAATTATAAGTGGTTTGGTTAATTCGTTTATTAGAGTTTTCTTACCATCATCCTTTTTATAGAAATCATCTTGGTGTTAAAAAAAGGCTTTAGTAATCAAATGCCTATTTTGGTCATGGGTACATTCAAACTAATGTTAGTTGATAATTGCAATTATATTTTCAGTCAAATAAAATATTAGCTAACTTTTTTAATTTGTAAAGAAGAATAAATTACAAGTAATATGATTAGTAGAAAAATAAAACACAAATTTTCTAACATATGTACATGCTATTTATAAAGGTTTGTTTGAATGTTTGAACTTGTGTTGCATTGTAACCTTATTGAAGTCAATTATTTGAAGAAACGATGGTGTTTCATTGCCGATGTTTCTCCTTCTCATTAGAAGAAAACGAAGAGATCGAATATGAAACGATAACTCAAACAAGCTCAACTGTGACAGACACCTTTCATACTGCTTGTTCAGATCTTAATTTGTCCACGTCCAACTTTCATTCAAAAACGACAGACTTCCCAAATTTTGCTGAGAAACCAAGCAATCTGAGGGTCTTCACAGTCGCTGAACTCAAGGCAGCGACTAAAAACTTTTGTAGTGATTATAAGCTTGGTGAGGGTGGTTTTGGGAGTGTATATAAGGGTGTGATTAAAAGCTTAGAATACCCTTTTCATGAAGCTCAGGTGGCGGTGAAATACGCAGATGGTGTGTTGCAGGCAAGTTTGTCTTCCTCAACTTAAGGTCTGTAGAACTGCATGCATTGATGTAAGCTGATGATCTTGGTTATGTGCAACAGGGACACAAAGAATGGATCACAGAAATTAGTATTCTTGGGGTGGTTAAGCATCCAAACCTTGTCAAACTGGTTGGTCACTGCATAGATTACAATAAAAGAGGCATACAGCTGCTTTTAGTCTATGAATATATGCGTAATAGAAGCGTAAGAGATCATTTATCTTCACAATCGCATACGCATCTCTCATGGAACAGGAGACTCAAAGTGGCTCAAGATGCTGCTCGTGGCTTGACATATCTACACGAAGATATGGACTTTCAGGTATCTTTAACTACCAAAAAAGAAAAAAAAATAGTTTCATGCGCACAAGACCGTGAAATTTGGTTTCTTTGTAGATTGTTTTCAGAGATTTTAAATCTTCCAACATTCTTCTGGATGAGGAATGGAATGCTAAGCTTTCAGATTTTGGGTTGGCTAGATTAGGTCCTCGAGCAGGGCTCACGCATATCACAACCATGGTGTGTTACTTAATTTACTTTATCATTGGTTTTTAGTTTTCATCTGCAAAAATAGTAATTGAACCAGAACTTTTGAGTGGTGGGTCATCATCATATAGTTCTCTTCTTTACTAGTTACAACTAGGGGTTCCAACTCATATTACTCATGAAAAATGAACTCAGAATCTTATATATAAAAATCTAGGAAATTCTAGTCAACGGACCCTCTTGACCCCCTTTAGTTCAACCCCTATGCAAAAAGGCACACCTGATCTGTAGATTGATCAAGTTAATGGACATTTACAAGAACTTGAATATTTTTATACATTAACTACATTTCCCTTTATATGATGTCGGCTTCAGTTCGCTGGGACCATGACATATGCAGCTCCAGAGTACATCGAAACGGGGCATCTTTCAACTAAGTGTGATGTATGGAGCTATGGGGTGTTCCTATATGAACTTATCACCGGTAGGCCCCCATTGGATAAAAACAAGCCACAAAATGAGAAAAAACTTCTAGAATGGGTGAAACCCTACCTCGACGTCAAAAAACTCAGGCTAATTATTGATTCAAGGCTTGAAGGTAATTACTCAATCAAATCAGCACAAAACTTGTCCTTTATAGCTAGTCGTTGCTTGTGTAAAAACCCAAAGTTGAGGCCAACTATGAGTGAGGTCCTAGAAATGGTTAACCAACTCATTGTGGTTCCATCACAAGACTCCCATGCACAACCTTCTTTTTAAGATATGTGTTATGGGTATCACCATGTATGAAAAGACTCATCAAAGCTCATTTTATATAATGGTGAAAACTTGGTTTACAAAAGTGTGTTTTGTTGTGCATTATTGAAAAATGTATAGAATCATGTGTTTCCATTCATTTACTTTAGACAATGGTATGAGATACATAGCCATTTCATAAACACATCTATTTCTTTTTCTTTTCTTTTTTTTTCTTCTTTTTTTGTATTTTCATCCTTAACATATGCCAACTGTACATGTATAGTTGTACGATCCGAACAGAAAGTTTGACGTGTCATTATTACACAAATAAGTATGGTTTAATTCAATAAATAAACCAAAGCCTTACAACAACAATTTCAAAGTAAACTTAAAACATATAACTAAGTCACTTGTTGCATATAGTGTTCGTTTCATGGAATAGAATACAATTCAGATGGAATTGGAACGTATATTCCATTCCTTATGTTGATCGTTTCAACAAAAGAAGAAATTGTATTTAAGCAACAACATACGGAAGGGAATTTACATTCCAGTTTCATCGAGATTTCATTTCATTCTATGAAATGAACACACCTAAATTCCAAAACAAATTACAGTTCATGCGCGAAGAAATCCAATTCCATTACAATCCATAAAACAAACGTTACCTAAGTATTTAATCTTAGATTTAACTTTGTTCACTATGCAGGCTAACTTCTTCCTTACTAATCATGAAATTCTAAAGATACGTCATACAGATATGTTTGATTGACTTCAATTATAACATGTAAACGTTTGTGAATATTATTTCTTGGTTTGTTAAACGGTTTATGAATGGTGCCAATATTGTGAATATTGATATCGAATTGTTAGTTCTATAGATTGGCGATTACATTTTTTTTCCACAATCACCGGTTTATATGTTTAACAAGAACTAAGTACCAAAAAAATATGAAAAAGGTAATTTATATGTTTAATAAGAACTAAGTAAAAAAAAAACAACCCTCCTAAATTATGAAACACTATCACTAGTACACAGATGATACCCTAAGACAGGTGAAAAAAAACTTAAGGTTTGGAACCTTTGCCTGTGCTTCTTTTGATCCATAGATCAAAAGTCGTGATTAACTTAACCCCGCGTTCTGGTCGCAATCCAATATTGTAGACATTAATGTTTTATTAAATTTCAAATATATCGATGTAATGTGCATTTTTTATATATTTTTTAAGTGTAAATTTTACTAAAAAACAACACTTGTTTGTACATCTATTATATAACTAGGTCTTGTATTAACATCATTTTTTTATTTTATGCATATCAACAATTTCCACAACACTAGGGGAACCCTGCTGCAGCATCTGGGTAGTGGCATGGGGTTTTGATGTTGGTTCTGAAAATGGTGGTGGTTTAGATCTGATAGATAGATGGGAAAGGATAAGGACGGTGGAAATTCAGTGAAGCCATCCGTGAAGAAGTTCACATAAACCCTTCACGGATCCACTACGAGCACCACCGGCGGCGGTGTTATCGTGCTGGTAGTGGGGTATCCGTAAGCAATTCTGGTTGTGGCTCGTCCCCCCTAAGCCTTCATCCGCCTACATCTTCGCCTGCTCCTACCCATCCATCCTCCTGTCCTTCGTCTGCCTGCCCTAAGTCCACCTGGCCCTGCCCCATACGCTTGACCTCTCCCCCATTCGCTTGTACCCTGCCCTAAACGCCTAAACCCTAACCCTTAACCAAAAAATGGCATGACGATTCCTTAGAGTTGTTTAGGGGAGGTGTGCAATCTGGGTTGCTCCCATCCTTCGGGTGGTGTGTACGGATCAATCCTTTTGTTCCAACTCAGTTCGAGTTAGGATTCGGGTTTCCTTTTACCTTTCGTTGTACAGTTGGGGGTGCCTTTTTGTCTTTGTGTGTGTGTGTGTGTGTTTTATGGGTTTGGCCTAAGGAGCTGGTAATAGCCCATAGAGGTGGCAATGCCCTTTTAAGAATTTTCATTCCTACAAGGATGGTAGGGTTGGGTCCTCAAGGTACTCCAGGTTTGCTTATGCACTTTCAGCCGGACCATTTTACATACACAATCTTTAAAAGGAGAAGGGACTCCTCCTTTTATAGTACCTCGACGTTCGACTTCCTCATCCCATCCTCTACCCTTTGTGGGTCCTTGCCCAGGTAGAGGTGTCTCTAGATTTCTGACCAAAGTTCTCAAGCCCAATTGGTGCAATGTAACACCCCAACCGATGGCGGAAACATCGGGATGTCACGTATTGATGATTGTTTCAGTAGCACATGGTATATATTGAAATTTTAAATAATTTATTCATAACATAAATATCCAAAATGAAATGATGTCTAGAAATCCCAAATACATGATATCAAATAAAGCAAATAACTTCAAATAACTTCAAAAAAACTTCATAGTATTTCCTCATGCATACTCTAAGCCTCAGCTTCATTGTTACCTGAAACATGTTAATTTTGAAAATATTTTTGGGTCAACAAAAGTTGGTGAGAATTACATAGGTTTTGATAGTCGAATAAAGCTTGTACAATTCAAGTGTCATGGCAAGTCTAGTCCATATGTGAAAACATACTAGCAGTAAATCGAGTGCATAATCAACCCTTGTGACTAGAATATTGTGGTCCATCCCATACGCTCATGGTTCACTCGATTATGTTATGCGATAACAATCACCCACGCTACCTATGTAGGAGGTACGTATCCGGGTGGGATTGCCAGTCCAATAGATCTATCATTGTATACCGTCGGCTGATCAATGTTAATGATTATACTAGAATATTGTGCTTACCCTAGTCATGTTTAAGACATAATGCAACATAGAAAAACACATAGACACTTTATGATTGAATTGTATATAGAATGTTGTAACATGTTTCACCCCAAAAATAGTGAAATAGAAAAAGGGGCTATGTAAAACTCACCTTAGCAAAATGTTATGTCTCGTGAAAATAGAATATGTATTGCCCAACGATGCCAAGTATTACCCTATAATTAAGGTAATAAATATGTCTAAGTCTTTCTAGTCTACAAATATTTTCTAGGGTTTCGAATTGGGGATAAGTATTTCGTTTGACTAATAAATAAAATGTTTAATAAATAAGAGGAATTTGATAAATAAATAAACAAAAGTCTTTTTGTAAATTTTAAATTAAAGATGGTCACAATATAAAGTTTTAAGTATGAAAATAATTTTTATAAAATTATTTTCTTAAAAATAGAATATTAAATCAAATTGTCAAAATATAACTTTAATATTTTAAAAATATTAAAATTACAGAATTATTAATTTAAAAATTGTATTTCTGTTCCAAATAAATAGAAATAGTTTATATAAAATTTTGGTGCAAAAATACTGAAAAATGAATTTATTATGATTTATTTATGATTAAAACTAACAAAAATTGATTAAAAATATTAAATAAATGATTTTTCAGAAATAAAAATTATTTCAGAAAAGTTTAATGTTATATAAACTCAGAATAATTTTTGTGGAAATTTATATAATTGGTTTGATATTTTTATAGAATTTTATAAATAAAATAGAATAAACTTGAATTATTTATTATATATATTAAATAAATAATTTTTGGAAAACTAAAAATTGTATGTTAAACTTTTCTACTAGAATAACATAAAATAATTTTTTGTAGAATTTATAAAGTAGTTTTAGTATTTTAAAACTAATTTTTAAAAATATAAGAGAATATATATATAAGCTTAAATGAAAAAAAATGTTTTGTTGATGCCAAGAATCGAACCCGCGTCAAACCTGGGTCGGGGTTTTAAATCACAAGCCCAGACCAGAATAATCTTAGTTTAAATTAATTATATAGTATAATGGAAATCTGATTTATAATCTTTTTAAAAGAAAAGGATAAAAATCGTTGATTGTGAGACTCGAACCCGTGTGCTTTGGTTTAAGAACAATAGACATAACCACTTGATCTGGATCAGTGGTTGTGTTGGGTTTGTGTCTGTTTAAATTATATAATCATATTCTACAATGTGTTCTTCCCCAATTCAAAGCCATACGTGCCCTAACCTATCAATAATTCAAATTACACAACAATAACCCTATTGAACATAGGGTTATTGTTGTGTATAGGCCGAAGATCAAAACCCATAAAAAAAAAAAGACAACTTACAAACACGAATTCGTGTAAGATGCTTGGTCAAACAGAAAGTCAAACACGAGCGATTTGAAACCTTGAAAGCTGATTTAAAACAGAAATTGAAGGTAGAGAGAGATGTTTCGGCGAGTTTAGAATGAATTGGGAGGTTCAATTTATAGGGTGAGGGTTTGGATTGACGAATTGGTAAGTTGACTCGCGTTAATGGTGATGACGCGTTGATTGACACGAATTGGGAATGATTTGATGATAATTGTTCGTGTAATTGTCGCGTACCAGTCAACTAATCATCAATTCATTCCATATTGGGGATCAAAACGCGTTTGAATTTGTTAATTATGGTAAATCAATGCCACAGTTGACTTTCTGAGTCAACTGTTAATATACTAATACACTATATATTTAAAACGGGTTGGAGATAAACCACATGTGTTGTGTAGCCCAGTTGGTTGTGTTGTCTGTGTTTGGTTGACCCGGCTGTGGGCGCGGGTTCGAATCCCGGCCCAAGCCTAATATTTTTTGATAATTATTCCACATAAATAAGTATAATATATATATATATATAGTATTGTATTAGGGGTCCAAATGCGTCACAAAAATATTTTTAAAAGACGAATAATGATGAAACTTGACGTTTTATTCATAATAATCGTAACGTACAAGTATTTAATGCGTAATGTTACAGTCTCCCCTACTTTTAGGAACTTCGTCCCGAAGTTAGAGTTGGAGAGTCTGGTGGAAAAAGATGTGGGTATTTAGACTTCATATGGTCCTTGCGTTCCCAAGTGAACTCTGGACCTCGTTTAGATTCCCAACGAACCTTAACGATCGGAATGCGGCTGCGCTTGAGTTTCTTGACTCCAGTATCTACGATCTCGACGGGTTTCTCGACAATGTGCATAGTTTCATCGATCTGCACATCTTCAAGAGGGACATGGAGGTTCTCATCTGCTAAGCATTTCTTGAGATTCGAAACATGAAAGGTTGGGTGAACATTGCTTAGCTCAGGTGGAAGATCAAGTTTGTAAGCCACTTTTCCAATCCTGTCAAGAACTTTGAATGGGCCTACGTATCGAGGAGCTAGTTTTCCCTTTCTACCGAAGCGAATCACTCCCTTCCAAGGGGATACCTTAAGAAGTACAAGGTCCCCAACTTGAAATTCCAAGGGCTTACGACGTTTATCAGCATAGCTCTTCTGACGACTTCTAGCCTTGAGAAGATTATCCTGAATGAGTTGGATTTTATCTGTGGTTTCCTGGATCAGTTCGGGTCCAGTAATTTGGGCTTCACCAACCTCAGTCCAACAGACAGGTGAACGACATTTACGACCATAGAGTGCCTCAAAAGGAGCCATGTTAATGCTGGCATGATAACTGTTGTTGTATGAAAACTCGACCAAAGGAAGATGAGAATCCCATGCGCCACCAAAATCGATGACACATGCCCTGAGCATATCCTCAAGTGTCTGGATGGTCCGTTCAGTCTGACCATCTGTTTGAGGGTGATATGCAGTACTCAGGTTCAACTTGGTACCCAAAGCGTCTTGTAAAGAATCTCAAAAGTGAGAAGTGAAACGACCATCACGATCAGAGATAATGTCCAAAGGTATACCATGAAGACATACGATTTCACTTACGTACATCTTTGCCAACCTTTCCACAGAATACTTCTCACGAATAGGTAAGAAATAGGCTGACTTGGTCAAACGGTCGACGATTACCCAAATGCTGTCAAAACCTTTGGGTGTACGAGGGAGTTTAGTGATGAAGTCCATTGCTATGCTTTCCCATTTCCATACAGGAATTTCTGGTTGTTCGAGCATACTAGATGGTCGTTGATGTTCAGCCTTCACCTTTGAACAAGTGAGGCATTTTGCAACGAAAAGAGCAATATCTTTCTTCATAGCAGGCCACCAATACGAATAACGAAGATCTTGGTACATCTTGTCAGCTCCAGGATGAATAGAATAACGAGACTTATGAGCCTCGTTCATAAGAAAGGTACGAAGATCATCACGGTCAAGGATCCAAAGTCGATTAAGAAAATAGAGTAGACCATCAGGTTTGGTTTCAAGTTGAGTCTCAGCACCACAAGACATTTCGTCGTACATGTTACCTTGGGTGACTGAAGTATGTTGAGCCTGGAGGATACGATCCTAAAGATCAGTACGAACTCTCGCACAATGAAGTTTGATACGCTCTTTACGACTGAGTGCGTCAGCCACAACATTCTCCTTGCCAGGATGGTAGCGAATTTCGCAATCATAGTCGTTAAGTAACTCAACCCAACGTCGTTGCCTCATGTTAAGATTTTTCTGGTCGAAGACATGTTGGAGACTTTTGTGGTCCATGAAAACCACGCATTTGGTTCCATAAAGATAGTGTCTCCAAATCTTAAGAGCAAAGACGACAGCGCCCAATTCAAGATCATGGGTGGTATAATTCTTTTCGCGAGTCTTGAGTTGTCTAGACGCATAAGCAATAACCTTGCCTCGTTGCATGAGAACACAACCAAGACCTTGGTTTGATGCATCACAATAGACCACGAAGTCATCATTACCATCAGGTAGAGACAGGATAGGAGCTTGTTGGATCAGTAAGCTGCTCTTTTAGTTGAACTTGCTAGTTGACACTTAAGTGTTTAGCAAGTTCTTGGTGAGTGATAGCACAGCGGAATGTTTATAAGTTTATAGCTACACTTATCAACAGGAGTTATTACTCCCCCTGGAATCAAGAACTAATAAATGAGAAGTGTTTATTGAGAATCTAAGTATTGAATGAGAATGAAACACTTTGATAGATTCTCAGTAAACACGAAATGGAAATAACAATAATAAGAGTTGAAGGATTTCTTGTATTAAAATCAATGTCTAAAACAGAAGGATGAATCCTTCTATTTATAGACTTTACAAATACATGAACCTTGCCAAAAAGCAAGTTCAGAAACAAGTTGCAACAAGTTGCAGTCTTGGAACTTGTACATAAAGCAAAAAGAAATACTAAAGTATTAAACTACTGATATACAAAGTGTAACACCCCAACCGATGGCGGAAACATCGGGGTGCCACGTATTGAATGATTGTTCAGTAGCTCATGGTGAATAATAGATTCCATTAAATGATTTAAATGAATTACATACAATAGTTCTAAAATTTGTACATCAAGTTGAATAAAACTATACACATCTTCAAGCATCAAATCAAATCTTCAAGCAAATAGAACCTGAAACATGTTAAGTTGAAAATGTTTTGGGTCAACAAAAGTTGGTGAGAATTACATAGGTTTTTGATAATTGAGTAAAAATGATGTGCAATTCATGTGTCATGTCAATCTAGTCCATATGTGAGAACATACTAGAAATAAATCGAGTGCATAATCAACCCTGATGACTGTTATAAAATGATACATACCATACGCTCATGGTCCAATATGTTATACGATAACAAACACCCACGTAACCTTTGTAGGAGGCACGTATCCGGATGGGATTGTCAGTCCAATAGATCTATCAATGTATACCGCCGGCTGATCAATGTTAATGATTATGCTAGAATGGTGCTTACTCTAATCATGCTCAAGACATAATGCAACATAGAAAACACATAGACACATTGATGATTGAATTGCAATGATGATGTTGTAACATGTTTCACCCCAAAATGGTGATAAATAGAAAAGGGGCTATGTAAAACTCACCTTGGTAAAATGTTATATCTGTTGAGAAATGTGTTGACCAAATGTATCAAGTATCACCCTATAATAAGGTAACAAATAAGACTAAGTCTATCTAGCATACAAATGTATATGTTCTAGGGCTTCGAATTGGGGACAATTGCTCGTTTGATTAATATTAAAAATATTCGCCAATTGAGAGAAATTTAGTAAATAAATAACTAAAAAACTTTTTATAAATGTTAAATCTAGGATGGTCACAAGAATGTGTTTAAAGTATAAAAATAATTTTTGTAAAAATTATTTTCTTTAAAATAGATTATTAAATCTATTTATTACAATTTGTAAAACTCTAACTTTAATATTTAAAAATACTAAAATTAAAGAATTTCTATTTTTAAAAATCATATTTCAGTTCTAAATGGTTAAAAATAATTTGTATAAAATTTTGGTGCAAAAATGATGAAAATTGGATTTATTATGATTTAATTATGATTAAATCTAACAAAAATTGCTTAAAAATATTAAATAAATGATTTTTCAGAAATAAAAATCATTTCTGAATAGTTTAATGTTATAAAAACTTAGGATAATTTTTGTGGAAATTAATAAGATCGTTTTGATATTTTTATAGATTTTTATAAATAAAATAGAATAAACTTGATTTAATTATTATAAATATTAAATAAATAAATTTCAGAAAACTAAAAATGGTAGATGAAACTTTGACATCAGATTTGATAAAAATAATTTTTTTAGAATTTATAACAAGGTTTTAATAATTAAAAATGAATTTACAAGTTTAAATGAAATATATATATATATAATTGATTTGTTGTTTTAAAAGAAAAAGGAAACAAAAAAATATGGTTGTAGTGGAACTCGAACCCGGGTGATCAGAGTTGGAAGCCCTGGTCACAACCACTTGGCCTAGGCCAGTGGTTGTGATAATCCCCGGTTAACAATATATAAATACACAAAGCAGATTCAGTTTATCCCCAATTTATAATTACGAACCCTAGATATTACAATCAAACGATTCAGAGATTATGAACCCGATTAATGTTAGGGTTCTTGTTGTTTGATTGCCGATTAACAAATCCCACAAAAATAATTGGACTCACAGTGTGGTTTCGTGTACGATTGAGTGGTCAACATAAAAGTCAACTGTTTGATTGAATGATGATGCCCAGACAGAAATGAAGAAGATTAAGGTTTGAGAGAAGTTTATGAGCGAGTTGTTATGGTTCAGAAGGCATCAATTTATAGTGTCTAGGTCCAGGTTGCATAATTGGCAAGGTTGACTCGTTTTAAAAATGGTCCACGCGTAATAATCAATTTGGTTAAATTGATTGCAATTAGAGGTGTAATTGATTGATGATCAGGCCTATAATTACGTATCCGAGTCAAAAGATTATTAAAGATGGTAAATTTGTGTTTAAAAAAAAAAATAATAATTATTTATGCATGCAGCTGCTGTCACGCGACTGTATCAGGAAGAAGAAGGAGTCGCGTTTTGAGATGTTATATATAATTAAAATCAAGATAAAAGCAGGAATGAGTGGTGGCTCAGTGGTTAAGGCGGGTGTGTTGGGTTTGGTTAATCGCTGGTTCGAAACCCGGCTTGAACACAAATTTTTTTTTGATTAAAGGAGGTGAGGTGTTGGGCTTGACTGAGTGGGCCGGGTACTTGGGCTGGTTGGGCTTCAGTAAATGTAAAGGAAAGGAAGGTGGGCTTGGGTATGGTTATGGTTTATGGGCTAGTATGGTGTGGTTTTGTTTAAATATATATATAAATAAATATAAAATCTGAAATTTATTATATAATTTTTTTTTATAATAATTATTATTACTATATATATACATATATATATATGTACATATACATATATATATATACATATATATATATATATAAATTGTGTTAGGGATAGCGTATGTAGTAAGGTTTTTACGTAGAAAAATTAGGGGAAATTTTTGCGATGTTACAGTCTCCCCTACTTTAGGAAACTTCGTCCCGAAGTTAAAAGAAAAATACCAGGTTACAATTGGTCATCTACCGGAAACCTTGATAAAATTTCACACTACCTTAACGTACCTGTAAATTCATGATTACGTTCCGGACCGTAATTACCAATTTACCTTACATTAGGGTTTTGCGTCCTTTTATGACTTTACCGATTGTTGAGCAGGTCTGATAGTCCCCACCAGTCGTTGAGGAGGTGGTAGGGCCTCTCCCGACTGTTGGAAAGACATGATGACCTCTACCAATCGTTAAGTAGATTGTTTAGTAGTCAACTATCTGTCGTACAAGTAAGCAAGTATGATCATAGATATAGCAATCAGTTCACAAGCATGCACACAGATGTTATGATAATATTTGAATTTATTACTTGAATCCAAAAAGTGTCAATACATGTAATTAAAGAGAAAAAAAAATAGACATCATTTAGATGGCAGAGTTTGCTGTTAAGTAGCTGGAGGGTCTTGATCTCGGTTTAGTTTAGGGCATCGGTTACGGTAGTGATTTGGGTCCCCACATTCATAGCATTGACCATAGTTGTATCGATTAGGATTATCAGCCTGAGCAGGATTGGTAGGTTGTTTGGCATTAGGGTTTGGGGTCTCGCGACATGTGTTGACCAGATGGCCATACCTACCACAATTGGTGCACACGCGACATGCTGAAACAGTGGGATGATGTCGATTGCATGTGTTACACAATGGAAAGTTTCTTGTATAAGGCTTCTTGTTAGAGGCTTGTGTAGTGAGGTCTACATTAGGATTCCTGGTCTTACGCTTCTGGTTCTTGGTAGTTACCGCGGTCACAATACTTGTTTTCTCGCTTTTCCGAACTAGGGTTCCGTTCTTCATGTGATCGCCATTTCCATTTCCATTGTTGTTCCCATTCATTGGGATGACTTGAGCCAACAAGTTAGAAACCAGGGTTGTGATTTGTTGTGCCAATTGTTGAGAAATAATCGTAGCTAGTTGGGCGTCACCTCCATTGTTGTGGTTAGTGTTGTGGTCGTTGTTGTGGTTGCTGCTCTCTTCTTCATGATTGTCACCACTGTTAGTGCGAGTGCTGTGGCGTGGAGACATGATCTGTAAGGAACACAATGAAGTCTCAATGAGGCATGAAATGAATGAGGTAATATAAGGAATGTAATCATTTATTCATTAATTAAAACGAATAAACGAAAACGTTGACTTATCAAAGATTCCAGATTCTAATAACATATGAAGACATGCTTTAGCCTATAAGTGAACACTCATCCCGAGAATTCCCAGGTAGGCATCCGGGTCCCTCGTCTGATTGGGATATATGCGCAATGCCAGCCTAGACAGAAGACTCAGAATACAGGCGTTCACCCTTCCAGATTGCACGTGTTCGTTATTAAAATCTAGAACTTCGACGAGATCTCAAGGTAGTTCAGGTTAAACCTGAGGATTTTGTCCTATTTGTCTAAGAGTGGTTCCGGTGATGGAGAGCAGCCTTCTTGTAAGGATGAAAGTAGGGATAAGAAGTAGGAGGGAGGTAGAGAATAGCAAGTAAAAGAAGCAAGTACTTGTTAAATCCTATGGTTATAGACTAGATTATTTTTCTAATAACCTAATTCCCTATAACCATGGCTCTGATACCAATCTGTAACACCCCAACCGATGGCGGAAACATCGGGGTGCCACGTATTGAATGATTGTTCAGTAGCTCATGGTGAATAATAGATTCCATTAAATGATTTAAATGAATTACATACAATAGTTCTAAAATTTGTACATCAAGTTGAATAAAACTATACACATCTTCAAGCATCAAATCAAATCTTCAAGCAAATAGAACCTGAAACATGTTAAGTTGAAAATGTTTTGGGTCAACAAAAGTTGGTGAGAATTACATAGGTTTTTGATAATTGAGTAAAAATGATGTGCAATTCATGTGTCATGTCAATCTAGTCCATATGTGAGAACATACTAGAAATAAATCGAGTGCATAATCAACCCTGATGACTGTTATAAAATGATACATACCATACGCTCATGGTCCAATATGTTATACGATAACAAACACCCACGTAACCTTTGTAGGAGGCACGTATCCGGATGGGATTGTCAGTCCAATAGATCTATCAATGTATACCGCCGGCTGATCAATGTTAATGATTATGCTAGAATGGTGCTTACTCTAATCATGCTCAAGACATAATGCAACATAGAAAACACATAGACACATTGATGATTGAATTGCAATGATGATGTTGTAACATGTTTCACCCCAAAATGGTGATAAATAGAAAAGGGGCTATGTAAAACTCACCTTGGTAAAATGTTATATCTGTTGAGAAATGTGTTGACCAAATGTATCAAGTATCACCCTATAATAAGGTAACAAATAAGACTAAGTCTATCTAGCATACAAATGTATATGTTCTAGGGCTTCGAATTGGGGACAATTGCTCGTTTGATTAATATTAAAAATATTCGCCAATTGAGAGAAATTTAGTAAATAAATAACTAAAAATCTTTTTATAAATGTTAAATCTAGGATGGTCACAAGAATGTGTTTAAAGTATAAAAATAATTTTTGTAAAAATTATTTTCTTTAAAATAGATTATTAAATCTATTTATTACAATTTGTAAAACTCTAACTTTAATATTTAAAAATACTAAAATTAAAGAATTTCTATTTTTAAAAATCATATTTCAGTTCTAAATGGTTAAAAATAATTTGTATAAAATTTTGGTGCAAAAATGATGAAAATTGGATTTATTATGATTTAATTATGATTAAATCTAACAAAAATTGCTTAAAAATATTAAATAAATGATTTTTCAGAAATAAAAATCATTTCTGAATAGTTTAATGTTATAAAAACTTAGGATAATTTTTGTGGAAATTAATAAGATCGTTTTGATATTTTTATAGATTTTTATAAATAAAATAGAATAAACTTGATTTAATTATTATAAATATTAAATAAATAAATTTCAGAAAACTAAAAATGGTAGATGAAACTTTGACATCAGATTTGATAAAAATAATTTTTTTAGAATTTATAACAAGGTTTTAATAATTAAAAATGAATTTACAAGTTTAAATGAAATATATATATATATAATTGATTTGTTGTTTTAAAAGAAAAAGGAAACAAAAAAATATGGTTGTAGTGGAACTCGAACCCGGGTGATCAGAGTTGGAAGCCCTGGTCACAACCACTTGGCCTAGGCCAGTGGTTGTGATAATCCCCGGTTAACAATATATAAATACACAAAGCAGATTCAGTTTATCCCCAATTTATAATTACGAACCCTAGATATTACAATCAAACGATTCAGAGATTATGAACCCGATTAATGTTAGGGTTCTTGTTGTTTGATTGCCGATTAACAAATCCCACAAAAATAATTGGACTCACAGTGTGGTTTCGTGTACGATTGAGTGGTCAACATAAAAGTCAACTGTTTGATTGAATGATGATGCCCAGACAGAAATGAAGAAGATTAAGGTTTGAGAGAAGTTTATGAGCGAGTTGTTATGGTTCAGAAGGCATCAATTTATAGTGTCTAGGTCCAGGTTGCATAATTGGCAAGGTTGACTCGTTTTAAAAATGGTCCACGCGTAATAATCAATTTGGTTAAATTGATTGCAATTAGAGGTGTAATTGATTGATGATCAGGCCTATAATTACGTATCCGAGTCAAAAGATTATTAAAGATGGTAAATTTGTGTTTAAAAAAAAAAAATAATTATTTATGCATGCAGCTGCTGTCACGCGACTGTATCAGGAAGAAGAAGGAGTCGCGTTTTGAGATGTTATATATAATTAAAATCAAGATAAAAGCAGGAATGAGTGGTGGCTCAGTGGTTAAGGCGGGTGTGTTGGGTTTGGTTAATCGCTGGTTCGAAACCCGGCTTGAACACAAATTTTTTTTTGATTAAAGGAGGTGAGGTGTTGGGCTTGACTGAGTGGGCCGGGTACTTGGGCTGGTTGGGCTTCAGTAAATGTAAAGGAAAGGAAGGTGGGCTTGGGTATGGTTATGGTTTATGGGCTAGTATGGTGTGGTTTTGTTTAAATATATATATAAATAAATATAAAATCTGAAATTTATTATATAATTTTTTTTTATAATAATTATTATTACTATATATATACATATATATATATGTACATATACATATATATATATACATATATATATATATATATATATTGTGTTAGGGATAGCGTATGTAGTAAGGTTTTTACGTAGAAAAATTAGGGGAAATTTTTGCGATGTTACACAAAGGCGGTGGAAAAGATCTTCTTCAAGTACTGATGAATGACAAACTACTGATGAGTAGTTTGTCTTCAGTAGTTCTTCAGTAGAAGTGTCTGGTTTGAACTTCAGAACTTCTGATGACTTCTTCTTCAGCACTTCTGAATCTCTTCTTCAGCAGTTTGATTCTTTGTCTTCAGCAGTTCCATACTTAGAGTATTTTGACAGAAAGTGAATTAGACCAAGGTTTGCAAAAGTGGTTTCACCAATCCTTTTTGTCCTAACAGAGCTTCACAGAGTTTCAGCTTAAGAGTTTCAAATGTTTCCTCTTGCTTTGGTCCCCACTCATAGGCTTTACCCTTGTGAGTTAAGGCAGTGAGAGGAACAGCGATCTTAGAGAAGTTGGCAATGAATCGACGATAATAACCAGCCAAACCAAGGAAGGAACGGACTTCTGTTGGAGTTTTAGGAACACTCCAATCCTTCACAGCTTCGATCTTTGCAGGATCAACATGAATTCCGTTCATATCAATGACATGTCCCAAAAATTGAACTTCCTTAAGCCAAAATTCACATTTCGAGAATTTGGCATACAGTTGTTCTTTCTTTAGGAGACCCAAAATGGAGTGAAGATGTTGTTCGTGATCGGATTTTGATTTAGAGTAAATCAAAATGTCATCGATGAAGACGATCACAAATTTGTCAAGGTAGGGTCTACAAACCCGATTCATTAAATCCATAAATACTGCGGGAGCGTTGGTCAATCCAAATGGCATGACCATGAATTCATAATGACCATAACGTGTACGAAAGGCTGTCTTGGGAATGTCTTCATCGTGGACTCTAAGCTGATGATAACCAGAACGAAGATCAATCTTCGAGAAGTGGGTTGCTCCTTGAAGTTGATCGAAAAGATCGTCAATCCTAAGCAATGGATAACGATTTTTGATGGTGAGTTTGTTGAGTTCGCGATAGTCGATACACATCCTGAGAGATCCATCTTTCTTCTTAACGAACAAGACAGGGGCTCCCCATGGAGAAGAACTGGGGCGAATGAAACCTTTATCAGAAAGTTCCTGTAGTTGACTGGCAAGTTCTTGCATCTCAGAGGGTGCAAGACGATAAGGAGCTTTGGCGACAGGATTTGCACCAGGAACAAGATCAATCCTAAATTCCACTTGTCGAGCAGGAGGCAAACCAGGTAAATCCTCTGGAAAGACTTCAGGATAGTCCCGAATGATTGGGATGTCTTGGATACTTTTTCCCTTGTCCTTCTTTTTTATCACGTTAGCTAAGAAAGCCGTATACCCCTTTCGTAAGTATTTTTGGGCAGTAGTACAAGACATGAGCTTAAGCTCGCCACAAGGCTTTTCACCGTATATCTTCAAAATATCACCAAATTCGAGAGGAATGCGAATGACTTTCTCAAAACATAGAATTTCAGCACGATGGATTGACAACCAATCCATACCTACTATGACATCAAAACTCCCAAGATGCATAGGGATGAGATCGATAGAGAAAGTATGTTCGTCGAGGTTCAACACACAGTTACGAATAATAGAATTGATCGAGATAGACTTCCCATTAGCTACCTCTACCACTAAAGGTTCCTCTAGGTTAGTTTGGGGTAAGTTAAGTAAGGGTTCAAACTTTAGTGATACAAATGACTTATCAGCTCCCGAATCAAATAATATGGATGCATAGTGGTTATTAATGAGAAACGTACCATTAACCACCTCGTTGTTGTCGCGGGCCTGGTTAGCATTGAGGTTGTAGGCGCGACCTCAAGCACCTTGGTTCTGGTTGCGGTTCTGGTTTTGGTTGCGGTTTTGGTTCTGGTTCTGGTTTTGGTTACGATTGGGGCAAGCATTGATATAGTGGTCTGGGCTGCCACACTCGTAGCATTGACCACGAGCAGGCCTGTTGTTTTGTTGGTTGGGAGCTGGGGCATTTCTGGCTGGGTTATTTTGGGCAGCAGGGCCGTTAGCAGGAGGAGCTCGACAGATGTTCACAAGGTGACCATACCTTTGACAATTAGTGCAAAAACGACATGGCACCTGTGCTGGATGATGGTATTTGCAAGTGTTGCACAAGGGGTGAGGCCCGGTGTATGGCTTCTTATTAGGTGCGGGGTTGGCAACCACTGTAAAGTTTCGGGCCTTACGTTTCTTGTTAACAGAGTGCTCAGTCTTAATCTCCTTAGCCGGCTCTGGTGTAGCTTTGTTCACATCCTTCTTAGCACCTTTGCGAAACAGAGTACCATTCTTTACGTGATTATCAGTCAGTGTAGCCGCTAAACATTTGGCTTCTTCCAAGGTAGCAGGATTCCTTCCCCATACCGTGTCCTGAATTTGCATAGGTAGACCACCGATATACTTCTCGATGGCTACAGGCAGGGGAGTGACTTTATGGGGCAACAACAAACTGAGCTCGTGAAAGCGGGTATTGTAAGCAAGGTTTTCCCCACTATCTTGAGCAAGGGTGTGGAACTCGTCTTCTAGTTTCTTAATTTCGTTGCGGGGACAGAACTCATCTTTCATAACCTCCTTGACTTGATCCCAGGTCATAGCAAGTGCAGCTTCAGCTCCGCGGGTGCGCTTTTCCTCATTCCACCAAGTGAGTTCTCGTTTGTGAAGAACACTCATGGCATAACGAACCTTAAAGTTATCGGGACACTCACTGTTAATGAAGGTATTCTCAATACCCTCGAACCATTGTAGAAGTCCCGTAGCTCCTTCTTCTCCACTGAACTTAGGGGGATTACAGGAATTAAAGTGCTTAAGAGTGCAAGCTGGGAGACCATTTCCGTTTCCGTTGTGGTTTCCATTACCGTTTCCGTTTCCATTACCGTTTCCGTTGCCGTTACCGTTTCCGTTTCCGTTCATCTGGATGACTTGAGCCAGTAAGTTAGGAACCAGAGTCGCGATCTACTGCGCCATTTGTTGAGAAATGATCGCAGCCAGTTGGGCATCAACACCATTGTTGTTGTTGTTATTGTTGTTGTTGTAGTTGGTGTTGTGGTTGTTGCTACTTTCCTCTTGGTTTTCACCACTGTTATTGCGAGTGCTGCGACGTGGAGGCATGATCTGTAAGAGACACAATGAAATGAATGAGGTTACATAACGAATGTAATCATTTATTCATTAATTAAAACGAATAAACGAAAACGTTGACTTATCAAAGATTCTAGATTCTAATAACATAATGAAGACATGCTTTAGCCTATAAGTGAACACTCATCCCGAGAATTCCCAGGTAGGCATCCGGGTCCCACGTCTGATTGGGATATATGCGCAATGCCAGCCTAGACAGAAGACTCAGAATACAGGCGTTCACCCTTCCAGATTGCACGTGTTCGTTATTAAAATCTAGAACTTCGACGAGATCTCAAGGTGGTTCAGGTTAAACCTGAGGATTTTGTCCTATCAATCTAATGGTGGATCAGGATTGCAGCAGACGAATAAGAGTAGTCACTTGTAAGGCTTAGGGTTGTATAAGGTGTAGGATAGGGATAAGATTAAGGAAGCAATTAGGGTTGCAAGTAAGAGAAGCAAGTACTGTTTAAGTCCCTAAGGTTATAGTCTAGATTATTTTTCTAATAACCTAATTCCCTATAACCAAGGCTCTAATACCAATCTGTAACACCCCAACCGATGGCGGAAACATCGGGATGTCACGTATTGATGATTGTTTCAGTAGCACATGGTATATATTGAAATTTTAAATAATTTATTCATAACATAAATATCCAAAATGAAATGATGTCTAGAAATCCCAAATACATGATATCAAATAAAGCAAATAACTTCAAATAACTTCAAAAAAACTTCATAGTATTTCCTCATGCATACTCTAAGCCTCAGCTTCATTGTTACCTAAAACATGTTAATTTTGAAAATATTTTTGGGTCAACAAAAGTTGGTGAGAATTACATAGGTTTTGATAATCGAATAAAGCTTTCAAGTGTCATGGCAAGTCTAGTCCATATGTGAAAACATACTAGCAGTAAATCGAGTGCATAATCAACCCTTGTGACTAGAATATTGTGGTCCATCCCATATGCTCATGGTTCACTCGATTATGTTATGCGATAACAATCACCCACGCTACCTATGTAGGAGGTACGTATCCGGGTGGGATTGTCAGTCCAATAGATCTATCATTGTATACCGTCGGCTGATCAATGTTAATGATTATGCTAGAATATTGTGCTTACCCTAGTCATGTTTAAGACATAATGCAACATATAAAAACACATAGACACTTTATGATTGAATTGTATATAGAATGTTGTAACATGTTTCACCCCAAAAATAGTGAAATAGAAAAGGAGGCTATGTAAAACCCACCTTAGCAAAATGTTATGTCTCGTGAAAATAGAATATGTATTGCCCAACGATGCCAAGTATTACCCTATAATTAAGGTAATAAATATGTCTAAGTCTTTCTAGTCTACAAATATTTTCTAGGGTTTCGAATTGGGGATAAATATTTCGTTTGACTAATAAATAAAATGTTTAATAAATAAGAGGAATTTGATAAATAAATAAACAAAAGTCTTTTTCTAAATTTTAAATTAAAGATGGTCACAATATAAAGTATTAAGTATGAAAATAATTTTTATAAAATTATTTTCTTAAAAATAGAATATTAAATCAAATTGTCAAAATATAACTTTAATATTTTAAAAATATTAAAATTACAGAATTATTAATTTAAAAACTGTATTTCTGTTCCAAATAAATAGAAATAATTTATATAAAATTTTGGTGCAAAAATACTGAAAAATGAATTTATTATGATTTATTAATGATTAAAACTAACAAAAATTGATTAAAATATTAAATAAATGATTTTTCAGAAATAAAAATCATTTCAGAAAATTTTAATGTTATATAAACTCAGAATAATTTTTGTGGAAATTTATATAATTGTTTTGATATTTTTATAGAATTTTATAAATAAAATAGAATAAACTTGAATTATTTATTATATATATTAAATAAATAATTTTTGGAAAACTAAAAATTGTATGTTAAACTTTTCTACTAGAATAACATAAAATAATTTTTTTGTAGAATTTATAAAGTAGTTTTAGTATTTTAAAACTAGTTTTTAAAAATATAAGAGAATATATATATATATATAAGCTTAAATGAAAAAAAAATGTTTTGTTGATTCCAAGAATCGAACCCGCGTCAAACCCGGGTCGGGGTTTTAAATCACAAGCCCAGACCAGTTGGTCTGGACCCTGAGAACAAATAATCTTAGTTTAAATTAATTATATAGTATAATGGAAATCTGATTTATAATCTTTTTAAAAGAAAAGGATAAAAATCGTTGATTGTGGGACTCGAACCTGTGTGCTTTGGTTTAAGAACAATAGACATAGCCACTTGATCTGGATCAGTGGTTGTGTTGGGTTTGTGTCTGTTTAAATTATATAATCATATTCTGCAATGTGTTCTTCCCCAATTCAAAGCCATACGTGCCCTAACCTATCAATAATTCAAATTACACAACAATAACCCAATTGAACATAGGGTTATTGTTGTGTATAGGCCGAAGATCAAAACCCATAAAAAAAGACAACTTACAAACACGAATTCGTGTGAGATGCTTGGTCAAACAGAAAGTCAAACACGAGCAATTTGAAACCTTGAAAGTTGATTTAAAACAGAAATTGAAGGTAGAGAGAGATGTTTCGGCGAGTTTAGAATGAATTGGGAGGTTCAATTTATAGGGTGAGGGTTCGGATTGACGAATTAGTAAGTTGACTCGCGTTAATGGTGATGACGCGTTGATTGACACGAATTGGGAATGATTTGATGATAATTGTTCGTGTAATTGACGCGTACCGGTCAACTAATCATCAATTCATTCCATATTTGGGATCAAAACGCGTTTGAATTTGTTAATTATGGTAAATCGATGCCACAGTTGACTTTCTGAGTCAACTGTTAATATACTAATACACTATATATTTAAAACGGGTTGAAGATAAACCACATGTGTTGTGTAGCCCAGTTGGTTGTGTTGTCTGTGTTTGGTTGACCCGGCTGTGGGCGCAGGTTCGAATCCCGGCCCAAGCCTAATATTTTTTGATAATTATTCCACATAAATAAGTATAATATATATATATATATATAGTATTGTATTAGGGGTCCAAATGCGTCACAAAAATATTTTTAAAAGACGAATAATGATGAAACTTGACGTTTTATTCATAACAATCGTAACGTACAAGTATTTAATGCGTAATGTTACATGCAAGTGGGTTTGATAAAAAAAATAGGAGAAATGGGAGATGTTACCGTCCTGTCAAAAATACACGTGGCGTCCGTTGAGTGGACGCTGGTCGGCGGTGGACACGTGGCGTCCGCCTGTTCTTCACTCCATGGCGGTGGGTAATCATTCATTATCTAGAAGCCGAGGCAAGTTGTGGTTAAGAAAGTCTTCTGTCTAAAGATATCTTGGTTGGGAAGCTGCCACGTCGTCATCCTTTTCTTGTGCCAGGCTAAGCGCAACCCTTGATTGGCTAGGGACTCTGACGGACAGTCTGCAGTATCAGGAGCAGTCCTTTCGTGGCAGAGGTGTGTGTCTCGATGTTGCCCTGAAAGGTATCTTTCAGTCGTGTTGACGAAGTCTTGTCTATCTTGTTGAAGAAACTTCGTAGTGCGTCTGCCCCGCTAACGCAAAA
Source organism: Ambrosia trifida (assembly GCA_028751855.1). Lineage (NCBI taxonomy): Eukaryota > Viridiplantae > Streptophyta > Magnoliopsida > Asterales > Asteraceae > Ambrosia > Ambrosia trifida. The sequence goes on from CM054126.1 coordinate 37,161,990, forward strand.
CGGGCGGCAGACGGTCTGTCCATTTGTGTGATGGACGTACACTACTCCGCTGACGTAAAGCGGGCGGTAGGTTGTGCGTCCACTGTCTGATGGACGCGAGCTAACCCGTTGACGTAAAACGGGCGGGGGATTTTAGTCATGGTTTTGCTAGGCGCTGCTTTGTAGGTTGATTTAAGATATGGTGTTGCCGATTTTTGGTACCATATCCCTTCACTATCTTGATATTATCATTAGACGCTCCAATCAAGTAATAGAGCTATTTGTGAGATTTACTGGTTGTTGTTCCATTTAAATAATGAGAGGTGTTTCAATTGCCGCACAATGGTAGTTAGGTTTGTTGGCTTCTAATCGTGGTCTTGAACAACCAGTTCGGATTTGAAGTTATGTAGCAAAAATAAGAATATTGGAAGTTTGGCATGATTTTGCTTCTTGAGTTTAACAACAACCAACAACCAACAATCAAGCCCAGTAAATCACATAAAATAGCACAACTATTGGTAGGGTCTGATGAGGGTAGGATGTACGCAAACCTCACCTCTACCATAAGCGACAGAGAGGCTGCTTCCAGAGACACCCTCAGTTCACAAACACACACTCAATCCCCAAAAAGAGGTACACACACTCGCACTCACACACAGCTACCAATAACAATATAGATGGTGAAAAATGAGTATAGCAACAAAAGACAGGAATACCATCATAAACAACCTATAAATAAATAAAAATTAGTATGGCAACAAAATATGAGGGTAAATTGTCAAAATGTAAAAAGGTTTCATCATCTATATCATATAGACTATATGTTACTAGTCTTGAGGTATAATGGATTGGTGGTATATGCATGATTACTAAGATGGAGTACCTTTCAAGTTAAGTCTCTATAAAAATATTATCCTAATCTAATAGGATTCCAATGATTCAATGAACTTATCTAGGATGCTTTTCCAGATTAAATCAAAATACATGCATTGGTAATGAGATATCTTCATCAAGGGCTCATTGTATACAAATTAAATCAATTCTATTGTCATTAGACTTCTAATATATCAATTATTATTATAGGCGTGTGACGTGTTGGGGATTTATAGTAATAACAAACAAAACAACCGGATAACAGAAATCTCTGAAGGCACGTAATCGTTTTCAGATTGAATTAATTCGATGGTTCAATCGAAATATTCAGTTGGATACAATCAGAGATTGAGAATTTTCTGTATGATTTTGATTGAGAGAAGAACCAGAGTGTTTTGACCAACCAGATAATCAAATTCATAATGAATTCTGGCAGTTATTTCCAAGGTTTTCAAATTGCCAAATTTAGGGGCTCTGCCCCTTGGACCCTGCTCCTAGGGGTGCTGCCCCCGAACCCCCGTCCCTTGCCCCTAAGTTTATAATAAATTCAAATAGGCGTGCACTCCACACCTTCATACCCATATGATGTATTATTATGAAGATATTGGTCAAACAATCAACCAAATTACACTAAAATATCCAACATGACATGTGTTGTGTTAAAACCGGACCAGAGCGAACCTGAACTGAAATTCTAGCAATTACAATTGAGGACCGGACCAACCAAAAAAGGGCGGGTCTTGATCATTTCGAGTTGGGTTGGGTTGAGTTGGGTAAGGACCAAGTTTAAAGTTTTAGCCTAAGATCAGAACTTTTAAGGTAGGTACATACCCAACGCAACGCAACACAAGACAAACATAATTTAAATGTATCGATGCATAACATATCACAAAACCAGTAAAGGTTTTTCTACTAAATTTGGCCCAATAATAAGACCGAAAAGAACTGAATATGTTTTATTAAACTAAATTAAGTATGATCATGTTATACAAATAAACTAGATTTAAATAACAAAATGCTTAATTTACTAAATTTGGCCCAGTAATTTTCTTTGTCCGGTAATGAAAATTTATAATTTACTAAAAAAAATGCTTAAATAATAAGTTGCGTTTACATTTACATTTGTTTAATAAGATACATTGCATGGCATTTACCAATTATTACTATCCTTCCACTATATATATACATATATATATATATGTTGTGTATATATATGATGCAGTAAGACATGTAATAATGACGTTGTATAAAAAATCCAAGTCAAAGTCAATACGTTCGGTAAAGTCATTGAATTGGTAAAGGCAATATCGATGTGGTTGATATATGATACCAGAGTTTACAATAATACGAGTAAATCTTCAACGTCGGTTGTAAAATAATAAAAGAGTTCAAAAGAGTTTTTTAGCGTTATAAAGCTATATGGTTATAAAGCTACTAGATTATACCCCGGGAGCGTCCCGGGTTGAAAAATTTAATATGATACATTAATTTTACATATGAAATAGACTGATGTATAACTCTAATATTAATATCTAACCTAAAACAAATTAACAATGTACAACTCCAATGCTAACACCTAACCTAAAAGAATGTTGAACTTTAATGTAACTCTAATATTAACACATATCCTAAAGACTAAACAAATGTACAACTCTAACATACTAATATTGATACCTAACTTAAAACAACGTATAACTTTATTAACCTATTCGGCTCTGGTTGAAAAAAAATCATATTAACTGATTTAAACATAATTAGTGACTTGTTTATACATGATTAATGATTTACCTGAACACTTTGTGTTTTTTAACTGTATAAACAAAACCACATAAAAAAATTTCTCCGTTTTTTATATAGCACTATGGTACTCGTTGGAAAGATAATAAAACGCTCATTAATTTGGTGTAATTTTTTTCTTTAAAAAATCTCGTATATTAAAGATATTAACGTTTAAAAATTATGGGAGGAAACATGAGGGTGAAAAATCCAATTTTGTTTTTAAATTATTTTTTTCCTAAAAAATCTCAATGCCACATGGGATGACACAGGCTTTGGTTTATTATATGTATAGATATGGTATGGATTCATACTTCTTCCACCTCACCATGATAACATTGAATAGTATCTTCCCATCTATTTCCAGAGTGTCCATGGGAGCGTTATTGACTACCCGTACCACAATAACGTTTGACAACGGGTGATTTTTAGTGGCTGCATGATGATTATACCGTTTGACGACGGTAAAAGATATAATTAAAACCTATTTTTTTTACAGCTATATAAATCCATTCAGGTTTCAATTTTTACACACTCTCCATTCTTAAATCTTTTTCTATTGAATTTTCAAATGGCAAACTAACGTTTGGGTTAAAACTCTTCAAATTGGCAAATTAAAAGTTTTAGTTTTGACGGAGATTACTACATTAGCAGAAAGTAAGAAATCCTTGTCATTATAAAAACATAACTAGGTTTTTGAAACTTAGAAGTTATCTCCGTTTAAAAGGTTATCATAAAAATGGGTAGGGTTAGGGTATGACGGAATTTTCAATTCAAAATTAGGATTGTGAGTTTTCATCAAGGATAGTTCATCCAAAATAATAGTTTCTCTCTTTTTTTGCTTTTCTCGTTTTTTTCAAAATATTAATAACTCTCTCATACGACGTTATTTAAAAAAAATACATCATAAAGACATACCCTTAATTTTTTTATTTTTAGAACGAGTATATTATCGATATATACAAAAAATATAATAAACGAGATATTTTATTTTGGTAACCAACTTCTGATACCACCACAAATGTTTCTCCGCTGTGAATCACTGTTTATTGTGTTTTAAACTAGTATTATGTTTTTCATTTTTTAGTGCTAATTAGTAGGGCTGTGCAAAGGGTCCGGAACCGATCTGACCCGGACCCATCAGAACCGTATACCCTTTTATTGTTGAAATTAGGAACCACGGACCGAACCTTAAAAGGCTATGTGGTTCCGGGTCCTAAAGGTTCTCATGGGTCGGGTAAAAGGGTCTGACCCTCTAGAACCCTTTAATGCAATAGCCACTTTTAGAGGATTTACATATTCCTATTCTTTTACCATGCTAGTAAAAGAATTCCTCCATATGGTTCTAAGGTCGTCCGTTGTGGACGTGCGAGCGAACGTGCGCAAGCCACCAACGTAACTATCAAGTAATCCGGTCACTTGACCCCGTTGTGACTGGAGGTGAGCAACGGCGCGACCAAAGGTCACTTTTCCCGTTAACCCATGAGACCACCATCGCTTGTGCTCGCGCCGGGACTGTTCCCGTGGGGCTGTTGTGGTTGGGGGTGAGCACAGGCGCTGAAACCTCGTTCGCGTCGTGCTACTCGCGCTTCCACAACGGACAGTCTAACAATAGTTTTTTTAAGTCATTTTCCGTTTCTCGACTTACGTTTTCGTAACAATTTTGTCATTCTCATCAATAGAAACATTATGTGAATCTGTTATGTATACATAATAAACACACACACACATCAGAGCGATATATATAAATATTTACTTCAACTTTGGATATAATATATATTATATAATATATCACATCTATGCGTATCCATTAAGCCGAAGAATATTTCAAGAAAAATACATTGTTATTATTATAAAAAACATTTTTTAATATTGTATTAACATTATATGAAATCGATTGCAATAAAACGTAAAGCGGATAGTGAAAAGACTAAAAAAAATATTTTTATATTTTTAATTAAAATACAAACGGTTCTTGTGGTTCTTATATTAGAACCGTGGGTTTGGAACCGACCCGATCCGGAACCGATAATTCATATAAATCTAGAACCGGAAACCGACCCATATATTTAAAAAGGTTCGGGTCCAAGGTTCTCGTGGGTCAGATCCAAGGTTCTTGTGGGTCCGAACCATGAAATGCTCACCCCTACTAATTAGTACTTCATAGGTCCACATATGGTATTATACTATTATATGATCTCAAGGTTAGTTCATGAAAAAAGGATAAAAAACCAAACCTTTATGTTGTATGATCAAGATTTCTTGATTCATCACATAGTTAACACAAACATAGTATGGTGTGATTTTGATGATGAAACTCTTCTTAGACCACCTGTAGTCGAGCGTTATTTTTCAAAAAAATTCAAATATAGCGCCCCAAACACCGGTACACCCGGGCGCTATATGTGGTTTTTAGGTTGGGGCTTGATTTTTATAGTGCTCGAGTGAAATTGTTTGGCCCAATTATTGCTTGACACGTGGACCATGGCAGGCTTCTTTTCGAACGGTCAAAAAAATGGACCGTTGTCCATTTATGTTTTGAACGGTAATTTTTTTTTAAAATTAGTTTATATATACCAACCATTTTATACAAACACACATACAACATATAATACTTTCAAACTAAAAACCACACACAAACTAAAACGCCAAAGATGTATCCATATGGTTCACCGTTCGGGGTCCCGGGTCGACCAGGTGCTAGGCCAAACACTACGAGGTCAAACACTACTACTCCGATGCCACCCAATTGGGGCGAGTTTGACGCGAGTACAATGCAATACGCGCAACTTCTTGGCATGCCCGGTCAATTTTATCCGGGCCCAAACATGCCTGCTCAATTTTTTCCTCCACCAAACTATATCCAACCTTCTCAAGAGGAGCCCGAATCGGTACCAAAAACTCAAGACGAACCCGAGGGTTCTGGGCGCGGGCGCGGGAGACGCTCGCATAAAAAGAAAGACCCGAACGCTCCTCGTCAAAAAAAGCAACAGGAGCGTTGGGAAAGAGATGAGGAGTACAACTTAGCGCGAGCCTGGCTCGACATATCCGAGGACCCGGAAGTTGGTTAGTATTTTTTTTTTGTGTTTACATTTATATATATATTTTTTAAAATGTTGGTTTAGTATTTTTTTTTTTTGTGTTTACATTTATATATATACTTTTTAAATCGTGTGTTATTTTTTTTTTGCAGCAAACTATCAAAATACCCCGGTGTTTTGGCAACGGATTCGAGAACTATTTTTTGCGGCGGTGGGTAGGGGGAGCATCGAGACAACGACTCGATATCTGGAAAATGGTCGGACATTAATAACAAATGTCACGGGTTTGCGGAGGTCTACCAACGCTGCAAGGACAACAGGGCCAGCGGGGAAGGTGATGACGGTGTGTTGGCCAGGGCGTTGGACGAGATGAGAGAGACCCGCGGGCCGTTCCCGTATTTGAGGATATGGGAGATGTTGAGACATAGTCCTAAGTGGGCTGATGTCCCGCCTATGGGGTCGGGCAGTGGGCGCAAGATTAGGAGAGGAAGAGGATCAGGAGGAGGAGGACCGTCAAAAAGAAGCAAAACCACCTCCACGTCGCGAGATCCGGATACACCGACATCCGATGCTCGCTTTGTGAGTTTAGATGATCCTGTTGACTTGGAGGATGAGGAGGAGGAGGAGGAGGAGTTTGATATTCCAAGACCACCCGGTAGACGATCAAAAAAGGGTGGCAAGGCGGAGTCGTCTTCGACAGGAGGTGGTGCGTCGAGGGAGGAGTTTGATGAAATGAATCGACGACTACAGGATCTTCGAGACCTCGGCCAAAGACGTCTACAAACTATGGACCAGAGAGTGGCCCAGAATAAGAGGTTCGTCGACATTTAAGAGGCGAGGCAAAGGGAAAAGGACATCGAGTTTTTGTCCAAACCGATCGACCACCTCGAGGGAGAAGCCCTACTCCTCGCGATTCATCACAGACAAGAAATCCTTGCGAAATATAACCTGCAGTAGTTTATTTAAGTTGTTTGTTTTTTTTAATTTGGTATTGTAGTTTATTTAAGTTGTTTGTTTTTTTTAATTTAATTAATATTAGTTGTGTGTTTTTATTATTATTTGTAATTTTTTTATATTTATTTGCATTTTATTTTAATTATTTTGAATTAAAAGATTAAAAAAAAATAAAAAAATCAACCAATCACAATCAGGGGCTTTATAAATAAAGCCCCACCACTACACCCCTTTTTCAGTTTCTCTCTCCACGCTGACTCAGCAGCCACGTGAACCAATCAGAAAGGGGGGCTTTATAAATAAAGCCCCCCACTACACATGCTCTTAGTGTTTCTTGTTTTATCATGTATTAATTTCCATACAAATATTACTTGAATAAACTAAGCATAATGAAGTTTGTGGCATACAATATATAAACAACTTATATAAGAATACAAGATTGGTGTGCTCCCATGTTATAAAAACATACCACATCATAAACTATATATTATATGTATTAGATTTTTAGAACTTTCCACATAAAAACAAACAAATCTTGGTTGGTAGTATGACTTAAATATTAATAATTGCAAATTAAAAACAAGTGGGTGATCTAGCCTTAAAACCTCACCAATTCGGTTTGGCCACTTGTATTGAAATAATAATAACAACGTTATTATTGCCATCTTTCTCGACAAACCCATAAGTATTAGGTCGTGGTAACCCAACTCAAGACCAGTACTATGAGAGTCGAGAGAAACAAGTAGGGATGATAAAAGAATGCGAAACGTATAAAAATAATCTTACAGTGTTCACATTTGAAAGGTATAGGATCGGGTATGAGACATGACACGTACAAAATCATTAACTATCAGTCTAACGCGTAACAGTGAGTGAGACATTGAGTCATTGCTTGAAAGATGACCAAAGCAAGAGAAAATGACAAATTCACACACCTTGAAACCACAACAGCACATCATTTATCATTCATAAACTTATAAAAAAAAATTAATAATAATAACAATAAAGTCTACCACCCACCCTTGTGGTGGAGTGGTATCAGGTGATGATTGAGAGACACTTAACCCTTGTGGTCATGGGTTCGACTTCTGAGCCAGCCAAGTTATACCGGTTCGCTACCGTCGTGCTTTCGGGCGGGTATGCGAGCCGGGTTTTTCCTAGAACTGGCACACGGGTGGGCTAGGGGCTCTCGTGCGTGCGAGTTGGGCCGCCATGAGGCTCGTGAGTTCAGCTCCAAGTCCGTGGGCTTCCCTTTGCCAATGAAGGCCACGTACGAAAGTACCCGACGATTCTTTAGTTCGCCATTCAAACAAAACAACAATAAAGTCTTTTACTTGTTCTTCCTACTCATTATATCTCTCTATTGACTTGACTTCAATCACCCACATCAGACGCCACTCTTCAACCAATCAAACCCCGTTTCATACCCTTCTAAACCCACAATCTTTTTGTTCAAAAGTTTCAATCTTTATGGTCAAAATATTCTCTCTCTCTCTCTCTCTCTCTCTCTCTCTCTCTCTCTCTCTCTCTCATGACTAGATTATGTGCATCTTTTTCTTCTATTTGATGGAAAATAGGGGCATTTGATTTTTTGTAAAAAGATTGATCTTGGGTTGGATTAAGCCATAAAGGTGACTCCTTTTTCATCAAGTTTTAATCTTTTTACTTTGGTTTGATGAATTTGTGGTTAATATTATCTGGGTTCATTTTCTTTATTGCAAATTTTGAGTTTTTGTTATGGATAATTGTGTTTTTGTGTACAACTTAAGGTTTTAGAATGTGTATGTTGGTTGTTTTCAAGATTCTTGCTTTAAGTCTTGATAACAGATTATAATCAACCCCTTTTGTAGAAGATATATTGTTGGTAATTGGGCATGTTTGGTTGCTTGTTTATTTGAAGAAAAAACCTTTTTTTATGAATTTTATTCATAGTAGTGTCTTGGCTCTGGGTGGACAAGGTTACGTTTTTAGTATATTAGGGTTTGCCGTTTAAAAAGGGGTAGCGGCCCAGCTTGTTGCCTGCCAGCCAGGGGCGGATATAGCTAAAGACTACGGGGGACGTCTGTTACCCCTCGATTATCCTTGGCAAGTGGAAAAAAATTGTTTTTTAAGGTATTTTTATAAAATGTTACCCCTAAGACAATTTTTTTGTTACCCCTTAAAATAATAGATCCGCCGCTGTTGCCCGCTATCTTAATGTAATTTTCTCAGTCATGGAATGAAATATAAATATTACTAAAAAAATCAATTGAAGTGAGTTGGAATTTACTATTGTGAGAAGGGTTTTAGGGTTTCTTGATTTTTACTGCTAATTAGGACTTCATATGTGTGGATTATTGATTGTATTATGGATATGATATCATCATTAATTCATGTTTAAAGGAAAAATAAATAAACCTTTATGTTGTATGATTGAAGATCAAACCGAACCATAACCGAAAAAACCGATTTAACCAATGGTTCAGTTTTACATTGTTTGTTAACCTTAATTTTACTGTTAATTAGTACTTCATGTGTGTTATAATTAATTGGATATGATCTCAACATTTATTCATGAAAAGGAACAAAAATAAACCTATATGTTGTATGATCAAACCGAACCATAACCAAAAAAACCGCTTTAACGGATGGTTCAGTTTTACATTGTTTGTTAACCTTAATTTTGCAGTTTTGGCGGTTTAGAAGATCATATTAAGAAGCTATGAAGTGTTTCGGATTCTTTTACAACGAACCAAAGGGAGAATCCACAAAAACCTCAACAAAATCAGTTTCCATCCAGTCATCCAGTTCTATCTTCACAGATCGCGATATTGGACGTTCTGGATCAGGACTAACATCTCAGAATGTTTCTGATCGTAGCATAGAGTCGGTTGGTAGCATGAACTTTCCTACTTTTTCACAAAAGCCGAGTAATCTTACAGTGTTCACATTTTCTGAACTCAAGACGGCTACCAAGAACTTTAGCCGCGCTGCTAAGATTGGCGAGGGTGGGTTCGGGTGTGTCTACATAGGTGTCGTTAAGAACCCTAAAGATCCCACTAAAGGGGTAGAAGTGGCTGTTAAACAGTTAAACAAAACAGGTTTACAGGTATGCTTTGTTTCTCTATGTTTGACTCTTGCATCTTGATGATTTGACTTTTTGAGGCGCACATTTTCTTACCGCTTCAACCCTTAGAGACGAATGTACAATCTGAACCCCATGAGGCGTGCCTCAGACTCTTTTTCTTAGAGTTTCGCCTCGAGGCATACTCCTCGCCCGTTTTTTAAACCATGTGTATGTTTTTTTTAACGGCTAATTTCTTCCCATATAAATACACCATTTTTTTTTTTGCCTCTAATGTGTATGTGAAATGCCTAAAATATCCTTCGTCTACGAAGTTTGTTAATTAATAATTATTTTAAAATAGGGACATAAAGAGTGGGTAACCGAAGTGAATGTTCTTGGAGTGGTTGAGCATCCGCATCTTGTAAAACTAATTGGTTATTGCGCGGAAGATGATGAAAGAGGAATACAACGGCTTTTAGTCTACGAATATATGCCTAATAGAAGCGTTGAGGACCATTTAAGTTCAAGATCCGGCACACCACTCTCATGGGCTATGAGGCTCAAAGTGGCTCAAGATGCGGCTCGTGGCTTGACATATCTACACGAAGAAATGGATTTTCAGGTATTTTAACACCTATGAATGATAGTTTACAAATGCGCATGTCATACAAGACCTATAATAATTTGTTTTTTTGTAGATTATTTTTAGAGATTTCAAATCTTCCAACATTCTGCTAGACGAGAATTGGACTGGTAAGCTTTCGGATTTTGGAATGGCTCGGTTAGGTCCTCAAGAAGGACTCACTCATGTCTCTACTGCGGTATGTGAATTTGATTTTTCTCGTTTTTTTCAAATATTTAATGTTTTAAACATAAATATTACGAAAGAAAATGATATAGGAGGTTTTATGCGTTTTGAATACATTTTAGACGGCTTTTAACAAACTTGACCCGTTCAACCCGTTACCATCTTAATCTTTTTCTAGAAGTTTACTCTCATGTGACCCGTTTGACGCAAATTATAAACCCAAATTTAGATTTGTACATTTATGTGATACTATATTCTCAGGTTGTAGGAACCATGGGATACGCGGCTCCAGAATACATCCAAACCGGTCATTTGACATCCAAGAGTGATGTATGGAGCTACGGCGTGTTTCTGTATGAACTTATCACGGGCAGGAGCCCATTGGACAAAAACCGACCCAAAAACGAGCAGAAGCTTCTAGAATGGGTGAAACCGTACCTAGACTCTAAAAAGTTTCGGCTAATCATCGACTCAAGACTCGAGGGTAAGTACTCGCTAAAATCAGCACAAAAGTTGTCAATTATAGCCAACAAGTGTTTGTCAAGAAACGCTAAATCGAGGCCAAAGATGAGTGAGGTCCTAGAAATGGTTAACCAACTCATTGGGGGTCCGTCACAAGCAACCGGTCCTGCACCACACAGGAGTTCGGCTCCGGTGGGAGCTATGGAGCCGAAAACGGCTTTCGCTGGTCCCTCCCAGCGTCAAAAGACGGCTGCGGTTGCGGACACTAGAACTAAAGTTGGAAAAGGGCCTCATTTGGATGATCAATATGCTTGTTATCCTCGTCCAAAGTTGGTTACAAGTTGATTCAGAGCATTTGCATTTGCATTTGCATTTGGGAATGAGTTTTGCAGTGTATGATGTTGTCCCTATTGATTCTAGATATTTGGGAATGAGTTTTTATGTTAAGAGTATTAATATATTAATATATTTGGATGTAATTGTAAATATATGACTATGCTGTAGTGTAATTATGTTGTATTTAAAGTTATAACTAGTATTTTGCCGCCACGCGTTGCGGCGGCGCGCAGCAGGTTGAACCGTGCAGTAACACATGAAGTGTAAAACAAAATGCGCTACACACAATTCGTAAAAACACAATGCAGAAAAGACAATTACTAAAACGTGTAAATACAATGCTTTTAACTTGGTTCGGAGCTAAAATCTACATCGAAACGTGGACCAACTGGAATCGCACATTTTATAAGTATGAAAACGTATTACATTTGACATTACTCGTTTTTCAAAAGAAAAAAAAAAGATTAAGTAGAAACGGTAGACCAAATCGTATTTATACCGATACATATTTAAGAATTCGCACGTAAAAAAAATAGTTTGTTTCCAAGTAAAGGTACGAAAAGGGGTAAACATGAATTTTTCCAAAAGAAAAAAATTTAAGTTCAAACATAGACCAACTCGTATTTATGCCGATACATATATAAAATTCACACGTAAAAAACCAGTTTTCTACTTCGAAACGTGGATCAACTCGGCACATCAAATAAGTACGAAAACGTATTATATTTGACATTACTCGTTTTTCGAAAGAAAAAAAAAAGTTTAAGCCGAAACGTTGACCAACTCGTATTTATACCGATACATATAAAAAATTCGCACGTAAAAAAATAGGTTTTTTTTTTTTCAAGTAAGGTACAGAAAGGTGTAAACTCTTTAATTTTCCAAAAGAAAAAAAGCTTAAGTCAAAACGTAGACCAACTCGTGTTTCTACCGACACATATATAAAATATTCGCACGCAAAAAAATAGTTTTTTTCCAAGTAAGGTATAGAAAAAAAAGGTTTAAGTCGAAACGTAGACAAACTCGTATTTATATCGATACATATATAAAAATTCACATGTAAAATAATAGTTTTTTCAAGTAAAGGGGTTAAAAACGACAAATGTCAAAGTTAAGGGTTAGATTATGGAAAAAATAGGTTTTTCAAGTAAAGGGCTACAAAACAAAAAATCTCAAAATTGAAGGGCTAAATATGACAAAGGTACAAAGTTGGAGGGTCGGTAGGGAAAAAACACACTAACATTACATATTAATATAGATATAATATATAAATATGCTATGCATTTAGATACACTGGCGAAGCTTGAGAATTTGGACCGGGTGGTCGGATGTATATAACAATGTTTTTTTTTTTTTTTTGTAAAAACAAATGAGGGTCGAAACCGTATGTACCAAAAAAATTCGTTACGAATGCTATATAATCGGAACTTATGAACGAAACTTCGAGGGGTCGGGCGACCCCCCCCCCCCCCCTATCTTGCGCCCCTGTTTAGATACATTGTCATGATATGTATATTCTATTTATCTTATTATATGTTTGTTTCTATTTATCTTTCAGTGTAAAATTTATTATAAAATTTATATTTTAGCGTAAATTTCATTATAAAATGAGTTGTATTCAATATATTATATTTTTATCCAACAAAATATTATTTTATATGTAAGTTTTGTATTAGCAAGACACTATCACAATACTACATTTCCATCACACAATCCATTTCGATCCCATACAACTACAATGAAAACTAAATACATAAGTTGCAAAAACAACCACTTCTCCCACTCCAAGTCGTGTCATTTTGCCCTATGCTTGACCCACATAAAAGTCATAGTTTGCATTTCCCTAAAAATCCGGTTAATTAATACTCTCGTCCCATTAAATATTAACCCATTACGTGTCTTTCATATCGCCCAAAATGATACCAGGTTACTAGCTGCACCAACCTTTATCATGCTCAACAACACCCACTTTTGTGTATACTTGCAGCAGCTCCGATACGCTATCTGCGAGGAAAGGAGGTACCTTGCACCACCCACTAACCTTGTGCCAAACCATCGTCGTTGTGTAGCATGACGTGAATAGATGATCCAATTCTTCCTCCTGCTCACCACATAATTTGCTTAGAGTTGAATCATGAAAAATGTTACGCTTTTGTAGACCTTTTAGTGTAGGTAGATGGTTCCCTTAGGCCCGCCACCCAATTATATTCACCTTGTTTGGTACCCACTTTAGGTCTTTACCCAATCATAAGGCTTAAATGGAACCAAAAATTTAGATAAGAAAACACAACACAAAGACACAAAAAAATAATCCACCTTAACCTGGTTTCCAAATTCATTTGTCACTGGCCGGGGAGACTACCACTGTACTCAGCAAACTGTTGAGCTGCTCAAGCTGAGACTGCTTAACACATATCGAGCTCGAGTAAGCTCGTGAACCTAAACGAACTTTTTATTTAATATTATAAACATATATTAATATAATATAATATATACAAATTATACTGATAGACATTCATGTAAATATACAAATAAATAATTAAAGAACTAATAAAAAGTCACACTCGAGCTTAAAAAACTTGTTACAACCAAATTCAAACTTTATAAAAAAAGCTTTAAATGAGTCGAAATCAAGCTTAAACGAAAACAACCTCGACTCATTTATACCCTAACAATGATGTAACCAAAATCCAAATTATATATACTCGAATGTATCTAAAGAATACAATCGACGTCATAAAACATGCTTACTAAAAAATAAATTAAAAAAAATAATTGTCACACCAAAGTATTAACTATTTACCAAAACAAGAAAAATACCGAATTAGACGGCGTCAGCTAGTGGGGTTTTGTAAGGTTTTAAGAAACGCGTTCATCTTTTAACGCCGTCAACTGTATATATATATACATACACATATACATATACACATACACACCCCATCATTTCTCTCCCAAAAAACCTTTCATTTCTTTCATCGTTATCTCCTCCCCGCGTCCATTCTCCTTTCTCTCTCCTCTATACATATATATATACATACATACCCACATACTTGTTTTTATATTATTTGCTGAATTGCATTTAAAGGTGAGTGATTGTTTCAAGATGATGGTAATTAAAGTTGTACTTGTTTTCTTTTTTTGTTCATTTTTATATAATTATTTAAATAATTGTACTGAATCCATCTCTGAATGATTTCTTTTAGATCATATTTATTTTGGGTAGCCATTGAAATTGAATTAATATCATCCAAGAAAAAGTTTTTTTTTTTTTTTTTTTTTTATGATTTATGAAATGGGATTTTATGAATAAAGATTACTTAAAGTTTAAGTCTTGAATAACTTTTAGTTTGTTTGTATTGATTTATGTGTTTGGATTTGATTGAAGAGATATATATTATTTGTTAAATTTGTATAGATAAAGATTTTAAAAAGTTGCAAAATTTATTCATTAAGTTGGTTTGGGGATAGTTGTCTTTTGATTGTATTGAAATGAAATGTTTTTTTTATTGGGATTTTTTTTTGGACATAAAATAAATTCATTTCATAATAAATGGCAAGTTACAAATAGATGACAGGTAAACGGGCAACAAGTTGCTCCGCAACCGCCTTTTTATTAAAGATTTATGATTGGTTGAGTAGTTGGGAGGATTAAGTCATGCAAGTATGCAACTTTCAACAATATTTTAGGGCTCTTGAGTAATGCATGAGTATAGGATGTAGATAGGTGATAGTTTGATATGAGTGGTTGTCATTATAGGTTCCGTCTTTCGTTTTTGATTGATACGATTATTAACAATAGACGATGGTCCTCAAGGGACATCCTGGTTGTTAAGTGGTGTACTTCACAACCAAAAGGTTTGGAGTTCAAATCATGTAGGTTGCGTGTATAATTGTATTAGTGTATTTATCCCATAGTTGTCAATAGCAAATAGCGGACGATAGCGACAAGCTACTGATACGCTACGTAGCGATAGCGATGAAATAGCGGGTGCTATTTCACATTTAGCGATACAGTAGAAGAAAATTTTAGAGATATTTTATATATATATTTTACCAAAAAAATAAAAAAATACAAAAAGCTCGCCATTTCCCGCTATTTGTCGCTATCAACCATATAGTGACATGAGCGCTACGCTATTCGCTATATCGGGCGCTATGGTCGCTATTAACAACTATGATTCATCCTAGAAAATCTAGGGATTGTTGTTCAAATAACTTCTAACCCGCTACATATACATTCTTGTTTATACTGTTAAATTTGGAATGTATATGATTATGTAGACCATTCTTTAAGTCCTCAATCTTATGAACATGACGTTTTTATGTCCGTAGAAGATTATTTGCTTCTTCTTGTTGTAATTTCTTTGTAGTCATCAAAACTGTTTACTTACTTTTCATTGTTTGATTCTTGAACTAGTTTTTGTTTCAGGGAAGATACTTTATTGAGGGGTTGAAATTCCTATCATATTCCATCTTAGCGTCGGAATATGTGTGAACCGAATTCAGATGTTGTTAGATGGGGTCTTCATTACCTTGATGTGGACCGAATCTTTAGTTCTACATATTATGGCGATATCAATCAACACGATGTAAACATATGTCATGAACACTACAATGGAGGTAGTTATCAAGAAAATGATGTAAAAAACGATGAAATGCTCGCTCACTCTCTTCAACAAGAATTATTGGATCTCTCAATTTCAGACGAAGATGAGTTATCCAATGTATCTAATTCAGCGGATCATTTACAAATATCCAACGATACTCAAGATTGGTATGGCCGTCCCTCTTCAGATAATTATTATTACGGTAAGCTTGTTTTCACCTTTTACAAGCAAAATACATGTCTTTTACAGTTTTACGTATAATTTAGTTGGTAAAAATGAACACTTGTGATTAGCAGGCGATGAATCCGGATTACAAGAAACATATGAAATGGGCCCATCAAGTTCATGCTCGAGCCCGGGAAACTTATCTTATGATGGGGATGACTATTCATATACTCTTGAAATAACGGACGAATCCGAACTTGATGGAGAAGTAGAAAAAAGATTAAATGAAATCATCACCATTCCTGTAAGTATAATATTTGTGTTGAAATTAGTTCTTAAGAAAACTGAACTAGAACAAGTCCAAATTTGGAATCTTTATTCAAAAAGGTAACAATGGAAAAGGAGTTATATAATGCGAGTTATTCATAGTAGTGTCTCAGCTCCGGGTGGGCAAGGTTACGTTTTTAGTAGATTTGGGTTTGCCATTTAGAAAGGGGTGGCAGCGCAGCTTGTTGCCCGCTATCCTGATGTAATTTTCTCAGTCATGGAATGAAAATTACTTGTTAAAAAAAAAAAAAAAAAAATTCTATCTTCGTTCTTAAATTCTGTTGTCTTTGCAGCATATCCCTAAAGTTAACGGAGACATACCCTCGGTTGATGAAGCTACATCTGATCATGAGAGATTATTGGAGAGGTTTCGCATATTTTTTGCACATACTGTTCGTTAATATTGTTTACTTTAGGAAATACTTTTCATTGATGATATTTTATTATTACGCCATATTATATCAGGATATATATATATATATATATATATATATATATATGTATATATAATATATGAAGTGAGACTTGTTTGCTTTCAGGTTGCAAGTGTATAACTTGATCGAATCTAAAGTTCAAGGTGATGGTAACTGTCAGGTCAGTCGTAAAAACCGAAAAAAAAAATTGATTTTATTTAGCTTTTTATGAGTTTTAGTCAGTGTAGAATTTATAAATTGTTATTTTTTTTTTCTCCAGTTTCGAGCTTTATCTGACCAATTTTACCGTTCACCAGAGCATCATAAATTTGTGAGACGACAAGTGGTTAATCAGGTACGCTTTATACCGCGTGTTTAATCTTTTGTATCTATACGGTTTCTGATCTATAATTATATCAGCTGAAATCACATCCAGAAATATACGAAGGATATGTCACAATGGCATATAGTGACTACTTAAAAGGGATTTCCAAGTATGTCGTTAAACTTTCTTTCCGAATATATATATATTTTTAGATTTTTTAACGAGTACGTATATGATTATAGGAGCGGAGAGTGGGGAGATCATGTAACCTTGCAGGCAGCTGCAGATTCTGTATGTTGACCATCTCGTTGACTTTACTATATGTTAAAATTTGGATTCGAAACGCTTTCTTAGATTTTTCATATGCTTTTCATGCAGTATGGTGTTAAAATTTTTGTTCTAACCTCGTTTAAAGATACTTGTTCAATTGAGATTCTTCCGAAAGTGCAGAAGTCAAAACGCGGTAATCTTTAGATCTTTGTTTGTTATAAATTGTAAATTTTTATAATTACTGTTATAACTTGCATTTTCTTTATATATGCCAACATAGTAAGGGTTTTTTTTTTTTAAGTCGTTTTCTTGAGCTTTTGGGCCGAGGTGCACTACAACTCGATTTATCCTGAAGGAGGTATGTTTTATATTTGTTATAAATAGAAATAGTTATATAATTTTATTATATTGTTTATCAACTAATACGTTTTCGTTTGTATTATTTTTAACAGAGTTACCGCCACCCGAATACAGGAAAAAGAAACGATGGTGGAATTTTAAAAACCGACATCAAGCTTATCTCGACTAAAGAAAATTTACAGTTTCGTCAATTAAGTTTACGCTTACTTTTTATTCTTAAACTCTCTATAGCAAATATACGACGATAGTTATACATCATGTACAGACCCGTGTTTTTATAAGCATTTGTTGCTATTATGATAGTTTAGTTCACCTTGTTACAGATTCAGTCATCAATAAAGCTTTATTTACCTTGTAGCAAGCAGTTAAATCATTAGTTCCAGTTTGTTTAACTATCATGGTTTATATATATGGCCCTTCAGTACCCCAATACTTGTTATTATGGTGTCCATGGTCCGGTTGTGACGGTTTTTAAGTCATGTTTCTAAGATTTTTACCATTCGTAAACCGAAATTAAACCGTTAGAAAATGTGAATGTTTCCAAACAGAACTAAGGTTGAGTAGAGATGCACAAAAAAACGGGTTCTGTACCCGACTTGGAACCGGTTCCATTTCCTACGCGGTTGTTGGAGGAACCGGTTCAAAATCCTATTGTACCAGATGGATCCTACCCGGTTCTTGTCTTTTTTTTATTTTTTTGTTTATTTTTATTTTTTTGAGTACGAGCTGATGATACCCAAACAGGTTCCTACCCAACCTGAAAAAAAACCCGGGTATGAACGGGTTTTCACTGTTGGAATTGATTTTTAATCTTTGGTAACGTATATATAGCCTTTTTTTTTGTTACCGTTGGATTCTATTCTTCCTTTTTGAAAATTTGTCTCCTAATAGTAATACCTCGTTTTATCCGGGTATAGGTTCCTGCCCGGACACGATCATACCTAAACCGGTTTCACTGGGTCTACTATATACCTTGGTCTGGTTACTAGTGTACCTGGTCCCATTTTATACCCGATTGGGCCGCACCCGGTTCCGGGTCCCAAAAACTGATTTGTGCATCACTAAGGTTGAGTTTTCACTAGTTGGGCTTATTGTGCCTAAAGTCACTTGGCCTGAAAACTTATAGGATTAGGTAAATATTAAGTTGACATGTATTGATTATTTGAATCTAGAGACAAGAAACTTAAAAGAACTATTTTAAAAACTCTATAACAACTCCATACCTAGTTAACTAACTTCAAAGTGGACACCGGTGCGTGGGTAGTGATTCGAACTCGGGTCGAAGGGTTGTCTGTCGATTGGTTTACCGCTGAAGTACACCTTCCAAAAAAAAAACCCTAGATTCGTACCTTAGATATCTGATCTTCCTTTCAAAAACTCACTTTTGCGTCCTTAGTTGTTTTCCTAGTTTTCTTGTGTTTTTATGAGTTTTAATTTTTTTTTTTTCATTTTCTGTTCATTAGCTTTTAGTCACTAAAATCATCTTATTGGGCTAGGAGTCGATAGAGGTTTCATATCAAAAGTTGGCCCATAATGTCCACGGATTCATATCCTGTCTTGCCTACTTACTAGATTGTGACAGGTATACTTGTCGATTGTGTGTGTTTAGTTTGGTGATTCCTTTTCTAAAACTTGTTTCTGATTTTATATACACATTTTCACACATTAGCACCTGAAAGTCAAGTTTTTCAGTCCAATTCGTAACTGAATAGGATAACTTTATTTGTTTATCTCTTAAGCTTGAACTTCAGATATAGGGTATTTGTATTCGAGTTGGTTTTCTTGTAAAGGGTGCTATAAACCCTTGTTTATCATATATTTTCGAATCGAAGTTTTCTTTGTAATCGTGTCGAAGTTCAATAAAAGAAAATAGTCGGTCATGTGTTTGAGCAAAGTCTTGTGTTCGTGGGTGTTGCTTTTGTTCATTGATTCGCTTGTTAAAATGTTACAACGTTGCATGCATTCCATGCTTATCTTTTAGGTAGTGTTTGGTATGATTAAATGAAAGGGAGAATGGAATGGACCATTACAAGGTTATGAAAAATAGTGTGTACGGTTAGTCAAATAAATGGAATCACTCATTCTACAAGGCATTACATTTCCTCAAAACCATTCCATCAACCCCCATGTTTTTTTTCATTCCACCCTCTTTCACCCTTCATTAACAACACCATAACCCACCACCACAACTCACCACCATAGTTACCACCCACCACCCACCACTGTCGCCGCCACCACCAACCACCGTCACCCACCCACCACCGTCGGCATCCAACACCGCCCAATGTCGCCGCCACTGCCCACCAACGTCACCCAATCACCACCACCGCCACCACCTGCCACCGTCACTCACCATAATTTCCTTTACCCACCACTACTCACCATCGTCACCCACCCACTATCACCTCCACCCAACGCTACCTGCCACTGTTGCCACCACTAACCACCGCCTCCACCGCCACTACTCACCATTGTCACCCATCGACCATCACGACTAGCTACCTCCACCTTCCACCGTCGCCACCATCGCCACTACCGCCACATATCACCACCCACCATCACCGCCACTAACTACCACCACTACCGCCACTCACCACCGATTTCGTTCCGTCGTTTTTTCCTGCCTATCCAACAACACAAAGTAATGTTTTGTTTCATTCCCACATGACAACCAAACAAGACATGGAATGGTAATGATCTATTCCATTACTTTATCTATTCCATTACCTCGTCCATTCTATTCCCTCATTCATTCCATTACCCTATACCAAACAGACCCAAGTTTTTGTCATCATTAAGGTTTGATTTTGACCCGCATTGTGTGCTTACATGTTGTCCATATTTGCTTTGAATGAATTATGACACATGAATTGTAAATCTTTTCTTTAAACTTATATTATACGTATACAAACCGAGTATGCTCTCAACATTATTTATGTTGACAAAATTATTTTCGTACTGTGTTTATTTGGGCTGCAACTCAATTTAAAAATGAAACTGGGCTGTAGTATTTTACAACATTACGCATTTATGTATTCAAGGGATGAATAGAACCAACAACTAGATCAATAAACAATTTTCCTTTAAAAGAATCAACATAAATGTGTAATTAACCATGTGAATCCTATTTCATGATTTCTAAATGAACATCAACCTATTTCTCTTTCATTTCTAGTAAAATCTTTTGCAACTCATGAGGTTCACAAGGGATTGCAATGGCACCATCATGTTTAAACCCGTATTCTTCGCCCGCCTCTTTTAGCAACCTCAAGAAACCAGGGTTAGTTAAGCATCTTAACTCAACTACAAACCTCTTTGGTTCCTCACACTTAACCGCAACAACCACAAATTGCCCTTCCTTTACGTCTTTCGGGACCACTTTCTTCTCCCACATATTTTCAAACTCGAATTTGATGTATCGATGTCTACATGAGACACAATGTTTCATTGTTTTCATAATAATCTTGACAACAAATGTGTACTTGTATCCTCCTTTCCCACCATTTTTACCCATGAATATCTTCATATCAAACTAATAACTTCCAAATCAAATTGAAAAAATGATAAGAAGCTATTAATCTTATGAGGGATTATAGAAATATTAAGCCATAATGAAGATTGTATATGTATTTAAAGTGAATGTATATTGGGTTGGTTAAGGAAGTGGGAAACAAAAGGGAAGTATCATAGATACAACCTAAACAAGTGTCATTAGTGGCACTAATGAATGAAATGAAGAAAATGGTATTTATGTTTAGTGGTCCGACCATAAGCATTAACGAATGGATCAAGTCAAAAGTGGTATTCTTCAAATATTTTAATTAATTTTTCCAAACAACAATATCTACTTTTTAAAATTTGTGTGAAGGGTATTTTTGCTATTAACCTTTTTATTAACTTCAAAAACTTAGATTTCTCTAAGATATATACACCACAAACTACACTAGGTGTAGGTTTAACTTTTAAACTATTGGTTGTATAATGCACCACTTAATCATATCCAAGTCCTTTTAAGGACAAGACAACTTATAATTTGTATTTGTTAGTTTATAATATTGCGTCAAGTTATTCTACACAGTGTAAAATAAATAAAAAGGATACAAAAAACACAATTAATCATGAAATATAACACAATGCTAAGGAAAAAGACAAAATGAATTGCAAAATGACACAATGAAAAAAATAAAATAAAATAAAAGAGACATAATGTCACATAAAAGACACAATGATCAAACACAAATTTTAAAAAATTACAAGCTAAAAATCCAAAAAAAAAAAGCAAAACCTAAAAACTAAGATCGTAAGGTTCGATGAGACGGTTCGAATATTGCTTGAAAGGGTTCATTCAAAGTCCATTTTACACCCTTCCTATGACTTTCCGTTGTTCTTTAACTGTGTATTTGATGTTAACTCTATAATATTTTAATATGTGTTTAGACATATATTATATTACAAAACGGAATAAACATTTTTATGGAATTAAAAAACGCCTCATTGCTTAAAAAATGAAGGGTAATATTTATTTAATATTGGGCCCAAATAACCGAATTGGAATTGTCAACTTGATTAAGAAACAGGTCAAATTAGGCTTTGTCGTCTTGTTTGACAATGCATTTTTTTAATATTTTTTACCTAATATGAAATAGTATTTGAACGGTTAATAATATATAGTTAACTAAGCACGTGTTGATGTACGGAGGCGTGTAGCATGACCTATTGGTTTAGTGGTATGGTGTTCTATTTTATAAATATGAAGTTGTGACTTTAAATCCTTGCAAATGCAAGGTAAATGTGTGATTAAGTGTGTTAAAAAAAGTTTGCCGTCCAAAAAAAAAATAGCACCAATGTTACGTCACCGTCAGCACCATCAACATTGAAGTTGCACCGTATTAATGTGAAGAAACTAGACAAAAATGTAAAACATAAAAAATAATAACTAAGTAGATAAAAGACCTGCGCATTATAACGAACCTGTCAAACAAGAAAAAATAGGCGTAAAAACGTAAAACAACGTACACACACGCTGCATCATTTTAACTCGCAAAATTTGAAACAAAACGTAAAATGAAAAATTTGCGAAATATGAAAAGTAAAGATCGTTGAAAGTAAAAAAGTTGTGAGGTTGAATTGCAAAAGATGAAAAACAAAGAGAACTAAAGCTGAAAGTAAAACGGTCGCAATGTTAAATTGTAAAAGATAAAAAGTTTTAGATTAAAAATAAAATAAAAAATCATATTTTTTTTTTAAACAACCTAAGCATGAGATACAAAGTCATTGATACTTGCAAAAGATGAAAGTATATATTGAACCAAAGTTGAAATTAAAAAAGATTTTAGCTTAAATTGTGAAAGATGAAAAGTTTTAGGAAAAAGGTAAAAAACAAAAACTTTTTTTTAAAGCACCTTTAGCATGAGGTACAATATCTCTATGCACAAAAAAGTTGCAAACTTATTGATGGGGTTGGTAACCCATTAACAAAAACAAAACATTTACACCTTGGTTTGGATTAGAGATGGCAAAAAAAAAAAAAAAAAAAAAAAAAAAAAAAAAAAAAACCGGTTGGAAAACCGACATCAACCTAAATTGGTACCAAATTTGGTTTCACTTGAAACTAGTCCCCCAAATCCCACGCTGGTACTGCTAATAACCGATTCGAATTGAACAAAAATCGAAACTGGAACAATTTTAGGAAAAGACTTATCGCCATAAACACAAGTAAAATTATGTTTCTTTGTATTGAATTTCTATTTTCCTATTTTAAAAAATCTAAAAATTATTAAAAATTTATGTAATTATAATTTCTAAAGTTGTATATACATCAACTGCCTTGGAACCGAAATCAAAACCGGTTTAAAAAGGATTCTTAAACCGGCCAACCCGGTTTTCCAAACCGGTGTAGAACCGAACCAAAACCGGGAAAAAAACAATTTAGTTATCTCGGGTTTGGAGGTCTTAGGCTTAAGTCACATAAATGACATGATTAAAGAAATTTGCCTTTCAAAAAAAAACTTACAATTAGTTTTTTTTTTTTTTTTTTTTTTTTTTTTTTTTTGAACGGCAAACGTTACATCTCCCTATATATTACACCAATAATTCTAAATTACAACACCATTACCAAGGATTGAACCTTGGACCTCCCATCTAAGAGACATATGTCTCTACCAAGTGGGCTAGCCCCACATTGGCTCTTACAATTAGTTAACTTGCCTTTCAGAAAGATAGATGGGAATGGACTGCAGATACGGGTACCACCTTTACTGTTGGGTCTATCAAAAATCTATTGCGCAAAGTTCTTTCTGTATGAAATGGCTGCACTGGATTACTTTGAAGTGTAATATTATGTTGCGGAAAACGCAATTGGACAGGATTCCGACTTTAAACGTGATAGCTAGAAATGGGGTCATGATTGATAATGAGACGTGCGTCCTTTGCGACTATGACTCCGAGACTGCTGAGCATTTATTCACGGGATGTGTAGTGGCCTGCGAAGTTTGGATGCTCATAGAAAGATGGTGTCGTATGGGTCCTCTTTTCGCCTTTGGGGTCCGGGACTTGCTGGAGGTTTATAAGACGGTGGAGGACGGTAAAACTAAATAATCCATGATATTGTTATAGTCACGTGTTGGGTGCTCTGGAAGTCAAGGAATGATATGATTTTTCGAGGCATACGGGTCAAAGTTAAATGAAATATTGGCTAGTGTGAAGTCTTTGTCGTTTCTTTGGTTGACGAATATGGATCAGTTTAACAATATTATGTGGAAAAATTGGTGTAAATATCTGTTGTATATGGTTTGATTGTGTGTGAGTCGGTTCTGTTTTTAGAGCCGTCTTGTTTTTTTTTTTAATGAAAGTTGATGTTAAAAAAAAAAAGTTGACTTGTTAACTAGTTAATTATACTTCGGTCAATATAATGTGCTAGTTAAAAAAATTAAGTATAGGGTAGAAAAAGATACAGACTTAAATAGTTACATGGATACAAATTTAATGTTAAAAAACTTAAGAATCTTGTGAAAAATATATACAACGTTATATGAAAATTTCATACAAAGCTACTTGGTGTATTATAGTCGGACACTTTATTTTACACATGCAAATTTCATTTGAATAATGAAATGTTTTATATAATGTTTTATATAAAGAAAGTACACACTTGTGTAAATGTCTAGTATTTAAGTATAACTATAAAATACATTACCTCTATGCCGCTAGGCCCGCTATGCGAAATTCTTTATTCAACTAATATTTTAACTTAACTATATAAAAATATAATATAACGAAATGATTTTTTTTTTTATTTGAAGAAATAACACGCTTGTTGATGGACCACTTGGTTATATTCCGTATGCTAAATCAAATCCAAGAACAAAAACAAAGCAAATCAACACATTTATTAGTCTCCAAAAGCAATAACATCGACTTCTACTCAAGTTTTACTTCTCTGGTGGGGGGTGGCAATTGTAAATAGTAGAATGGTTCAGTTGGTTCTTCCCTGTAAAAAGAACATGAAATACACTAATCAACACAGGTGATTTTGGCTTTCAGATTGTTGACATTGAGGTTTATAATCTATAATTACGCATACAAAAAGATGATATACGAATCATAAGATCTAAACATTTTTTTTATTACGAAAAGGGGCCATGTTTGTTATACGCTTTGGGCATAAAAAAACAGCGGGCCCTGCATATGATGTTGGCATGGACGGACCTACTATGGTGCGGATCAACCATCACCATCGCGGTATTTTTTATATTTTATATATAATGTATATAACGGTTTCTACTAGACCCCCAAGATTTTTGAACATTCACACGATATTTTTTAATTTAATTTGAAATATCAAATATATACATTTTCCTTTCGAAAACAAAGTGAAGAGCAAAATCATGAGTACGAATTAAGTACTTCGCTTATTTTTTTCTAAATGGTTACGGGATGGTACATAATATTTTCAAGTCATGGTTACCTCATTTTAGCTCTTACTTTTACCCGTTAAAAAAGACATTACCATTAGTTATTTGACCCGACCCAACTTGAACCACAAAAAATGGACGTCAAGTTAAGCGACGTTTGACCATTAAAAAAAACCCTGGCCCGGTGAAAAAGAAAGTTGTCCGCCACTAGATATTGAGATTGAAAAATAATAAACAGACACTTTGGTTGTTGGTGGAGAAGACCAGAAATATTATGCTAAATAGTTCAGATCCCACAATTACCATTTATTAATGTGGCACCCCAATCATTTAATCTGACTATCTGACTTACAGGCATTAAAAAAAAAATTGAAGTCAACATGGAAGGCAAGAACTCATACCCGGGTTTGGACTGCATGCATTGCCAGAAAAGCTTGAATGGGCCAGGAACCGTCTTAAAAGGGTTACCTTCAAAACATGCCTAAAAACCGAAAAGGGTGAACTGAATGAATAGGTATAATAGTTTGGTCACTTTATTGTTTTGGGTAATAATGTAATATAGTATTTCTCCCTCTTATATTAACTTTAGAATGGTTTTAATAAGAAAACAAACTTTCAAACATTTCTATCGACGAGAATTTGACCAAGATCATTGATGACATAGCAGCTAAGACAGCCTATGGTGGATTACCTTCCAACTTAATTTGATATGGAACGTCTGAGCATTTAGACGAAAACAACGCTAAGCTCGGTAACTACTTAAACTATATAGCATATGCATATGATAAAATTATCAAAGTCTGCATAAAAATCCAGGTCATTATTCGAAAGTATTAGATATAAACATTAAGTTCATAAGGTGGCTCTTACTTTACTGACTAATAGGATAACTACAACAATCGTCTCTACAGATCGCAAACAAATACCTAAATCATTTGAAGAACACCATATTACCTAAAAACTCATGACCAAATTCACACATTGATTAATCTAACAACACAAATCAAACAAAGAAGAAGGGAGTAACGACAATAAGGAACAAACCTAAACTTGCATCAAGTTCCAAGTCAGTTTTGTAATCACATGTACTAGGTTTGAACATTAACTTCATTATGCAGCTCTTTTTATCCTGATTAAACAAGTTCGTTCATAATTCGGTGTTCGTTATACGCCCTAACTACGGATTCAAACAAGATGAAACCACAATTTAGCCAAATAAATCGCTATCAAACATATAATTTATTCAAAAAACAACCCTAGTAGAACCTAGAAACTCATAAGCAGATTCATACAGCGATTAAGATTACACCAAACACAAATCAAACAAACATAAAGGGAGTAGTGCATTAAGAACAAACCTAAATTTTCATCATATATCAAGCCAAATTTATGATCAAATGTACTAGGTTTGAACATTAACTTCATAAATATTAGCTCTTAGTTTCATGATTAAAAACAGTTGGTTTATACCTCAATGACCGTTTTACGCCCAAAGTCCCAAACTACAGATTCAAACAGGATAAACCCATGGTTTTGAGGTGTGCGCCTCAAGGCGAGCCTCGGGCGAGGCGCCAAAAAAACGAGTCTGAGGTGCGCCTCATGGTGTCTAGTCTGTACATACGCCTCTAGGCGCCAATCTGTGCGCCTTATGTAACACTAGGCGAGCGTCGTACGAAAAGCGCAATAAAAGCGCGCTTTTCGTACACGGGGTGTTTTTGTGCTAAAATTTAAAAATTGCTATACATGTAGCTAAAAATGTTGTAAATTTAAGTTAAATTATATATAAACCTTATTTGTATCTATATTTGGGGTAAATGATGCTAAAAACCTATAACATATATAAAAATATATATTTGTCTTGCGCCTCGCGTACGAAAAGCCCACCGCTTTTGCGCTTTGCGCCTCGGTTTTAGACCTCGTCGCTTTTTGTGCGCTTCGTGCTTTTTAAAACCAAGCCGCCTCGGGCTTACGCCTCATGAGGCGAAGGGAAAACGCCTCGAGGCTCGTTTCCGTTTTTTTAAACTTTGGATAAAACGACAATTTATCTAAATAAATCACAATCAATCATGTAATTCACTCGAAAAAACAACCATGTAACTAAGAAAATCGTGACCAAATTCACACATCAATCAAGTTAACAACAAAAGAGGACATTAAGAACAAACCTAAACTTGCATCAAATTCCAAGTCAGTTTTATGATCAGATGTGCTAGGTTTAAACACTCAAGACATAATGTAATGTTCTTATTTTCCTAAATAAACAAGCTCATTTATACTTCAGTGCTAAGTAGTTAACTCGGCCGATATATCGGTGATATATCACCGATATCTCGGTTATCGGTCATCAACCGATATATTGGTACCGATATTTTGACCGATATTTTGTACCGATATTATCGGCGATATTGGCCGATATTTGACCGATATATCACCGATATTCCCGATATTGGTGTTTTTCTTCTTAGTTCTTCCATTTTTCTTACTTCTTATAGTTGTTAGTACTGTTTTAAGTCTTAACAAGTTTTCACGTGCTACAATTGTTTGTGTTTTGCAAGTTGTAAAAGGTTAATTTGTTAATGGTATGAGAGTATATTGAATTGTTAGTGTTAAATTGCTACATGTATCGATTTTGCATGATATAAAAATTGCCGATATCCCACCGATATCTCACCGCGATAACCTATGTCTCAAATATCAGTCCTTCACCGATATCCGATATTTTACCGCATTAACTGCTTAGCTTCAGTTGTCGTTATACACCCTAACTACACATTTCAAACAATATGAAACTTGAAACCATAACTTATCCTAACAAATCGGTTCATTCGGAAAACAACTCTTAAACCTAAAAACTCATAGCACATTCACACATCAACCAAACAAAGAAGAGTTACATAACAAACCTAGATTTACATCAGCTTCATGAATTACTTCTTATTTTCCTAATTAAACAAGTTAGTCTATACCTCACTGATCACTATGCAACCCTAACTACAAAATTCAAACAAAATGAAACCACAATTCATCTAAATAAACCGCAAGCAAACATATAATTCATTTGAAAAACAATTCCAAAACCTAGAAACTGATAGGCAGATACACAGATCGAGTAAGATATAATAATAATATCAATTGCAAATAATATAAACGATAAGAGAGAGAGAGAGAGAGAGAGAGAGAGAGATTATGAAAACTAACTTGAACAACGTCTTCAACACGATCGTTGCATCTGTGAGCTTTGGGCTGACGAGTGTCTCCTTCGGGTCGTCCCCATGGACTCTCTCTCCGAGGTACTTCTCTCTCACTCATCTCTCTCTCTCTCTCTCTCTCTCTCTCTCTCTCTGAGGGAAACTAAAATGTGGGTGGGTATGTTACTGGTTTTAAATGGGCCTGGGCTTTACCAAATAAAGTAGGGGTACCGGTACCGGTATGATATGGAACTCGAAACTCTATGCGAATGTAAAAGGTCGGTAAAATATTGTACTGTAACGAATGGAATGGAATGTATCGATTCTAAATACATCATATATGGTTTGAAACCGGTTTTTAAAGGAAAACTATAGTGGACGGGTTGGATCAATTTGAAAACTGGTTTCAACGTATTATTTAGACAGTGGCTCTCTGTCTCAAACCGGATTAAAGGGGTTTGTGTGTGTATATACGCACACACGCAAAATAGTTTCAGACGGATGGATTGGATCAGATTTGAACCGGTTTTTTGGGATATGGTTTGGTTATGTACCTTATTAACGGTTGTATATTTTATTTTGGCCATTGTCATGGTTTTTCATCTTTTGAGGTTTTGGCTTGAGCTTCTAATATAACGCTACATTTTCTTCAATAATAAAATTATGTACCATAGGGTTAGTAACCTAGCGATATCATGTTGTGTTAAAGATTGTCTCTTCCCTTGAGGTTAAAGGTTTGAGACCAGTAGTGGGATTTCTTGTAGCTTTAGGAGTAGGATTATAGATTTATAGAGGGGTTATGTTATCGTTAAAGAAATATAGACTTGTGGACTATGTAACTAGATTAAAAAAGTAAGTATAAAATTTTGATATTTTTGGGAAATATTGCATAAGTGCCATAACTGCAAATCTAAAATGATTTATCAAAAATATAATTCCGTTGCCGGGACTTGAACCCGGGTCTTTCGGGTGAGAGCCGAATATCCTGACCAACTAGACTACAACGGATTATATATGTTTCTAAGAGATTAATTTATAAAAGCATGATAAATATTTATAATCGTAGCAAATAAATGGAGGGCTACAAATATTTTCATATTAACCCATGGGGTTCAGGGTTTACGAATCAGTTACTGGCTTAAAATATAAACGGTAAAGATGTGGGTCGTCTAAAAGGTTAGGAACATGTTATTAATCGATGTTAAAACTAAAGAATCAAGTTAAATAGTGGTTAAAATATATAGCTGCCGGCGCAACTCTATGCTTGTTCAAACTGAATCAAGTTGGTTCCTTTTCATTTCAGATTTTTGGGCATATAATCAAGTTCTAAATTAATGATGCTATATGATTGTTTACGCGAAAGATTCTAAAGAACCCAACCTACCATCATAGTTCAAATTATTGGTCTCAACCGGAAGACTTGCTTATTGATTTGCAAGTGTGTAAACCCAGTTCTTACTGATTTTTTTCAAATAACATCGGTAGTTGAACCATGCACGGGCCTAGCCGCCGCCACATCTTTATTCGTTGCCACTAGCCGTCTTTAAAAGACATAGCGAGCTAACCCATTTTGATATTAAATTTTTCTAAAACAACTCATTTCAACACAACCCATATTGATGATACCTTATAAAAAAAGGCCCATATTATGAACCCATTTTGATCACAATTTATTTTATGGGATGTATTAACTGTTTATGGTAGTAACATGTGAGCCGTGAGGCTAGAGAAAACTGATACAATCCAGATGTATATAACACATCATGGAATCTTTAATTATAAACTATGCAGATGCAGATGTAACATATTAATTTGGTCATGAAACATGTATTAAAATAAAAAGATGCAACAGTTAAGCGGCTCGTAACATAGTAGATATGTTAGAAAATCACATGCTATGCTCAGATTTCATTCGACAACTACAAAGCATGGCAACCCCCCTCCTAACTAGAGGAAAGAAAACCCGACCCAACCTGCTGCGGTTTCTTACTTACAAAGCATTGAAGCAATGTGATCGATCATTTTGCTACTTCCTGTCACTTGACCTTCTTTCCTCCTCTCTTCGCCTTTGTTGCCTGTAAGCACAATCAATATGAATTGAGCTGATAAGTACACTTTTTTTTTTTTTGAAAGGTTTAGATCAATGGAAATCCTTATACAACCCTAACCTATTGGTCTCAAGTTCGAATCCCTACCCACACACCGGTGTCCTCCTTGCCTAAGCTCAAACCGTCACGGGGAATTTTTTTGTGGCGTGCATGGATCGAACCTATGACCTCCCCCAGGATGGGAACCCCTAAGGGAAAACCCACCCTACCTCAAACCAGCTGAGCTGATAAGTACACTTAACTCGCGTTATTTTAATTTTTGGTAATAAACATGCATTATTATTGTTTATGTATTTTGTCTTTGGCAATATTCTATTTTACATACATAAATTACAACAAGAAAAAGAAAATGTTTTTGGACAAAAAAAAAAAGATATCAAACACTTTTGTGTTTGTGTTTACATATACATGCTAGTATGCTACCATGTACCGGTAAACAAACATGCATGAATACATATGTAATTGCACATTAAACAACAAAACAATGATAACGACTATGAGAAGGAAGAGATCTCATCAGATATTAGAAGTAAGGTTGCCAGATAGGATATTATATAAGGTCAAATACTTGTAAACAGATGGGAAGAAGATAATATTTAGTTCAGAAGACGTACGCAAAGGCTGTGTACCCGGTGCCAGCAGATAAGAATGCTGACCCGACACTTGATATATGGGCCTGCCCACTGGGATGCTTTCTGTCCTCGTCGACCTGATATATATATAATATGTACTCAAATTAGCTTACCATAGGTACTAACCGTACTATATAGTTAGTTTGCAAGGAGCACAAGCGATACCTTATCCCACTTAGATTTCTTATTAGGTCTACCCTCTCGAGTCCCTGTAGCTGCAACAGCATTTGAACCACCACCAGCTATTGGCGGCACAGCTGCAGATATTGCACCAAACATAAATCATCAATAGGGCATGTAAACAAACCAAACGTTCAATGAACCATTCGTGAACGTTTTTAATTGGTGTTCTTTTGTGTTTGTTCGTGAACCATTCATTTATAATATTAACGAACAAACATAAATGAGCACGTTCATTTTCTTAACGAACACAAAGAAAACCCCATTTGTTTAAGTGTTAATTCGTTTGTTAGATTAAAGTTAACCGAATGAACACAAAAGGCAGGTTCGTGTTCGTTGGGTCGTCTACAGGCCTAATCATTAAAAATCCCTCCCAAGTAGACAAATCAGTCTATGTGGTACGCTTACCTTGAGTTGGCATGACTTTTTGGGTCGGAATAGCTACTGCAGACTGTGTTCCACCAGACAGAAAATCAATCTTCTGGTTTTTCTTTTTCTCTTGCTCTTTTCTCTCCAACTCCCTCTTGATATCAGCCTCTGTTAAACATGTATAAACAATGTCACCTCTGTTAAACATGCATAAACAATGACACGTAGACCACACAGGGGTAGGGGTTGGGGGTCAAAAAAATTTACATCAAATTACCTATCTCATCATAGTAGTCAGCCTTGTCATAACCGTGGGGATCAAAAACATCTTTGCTGAAGCAAGATCCAATCTGATCAATGTCTTGATAAGTGACAGCATGTAGCAAGAAGTCCGGGTTGCGATATTCTTTCCTATTGCGCACTTCTGAATTAAAGCTTCTCCCAGTTTTCTTCTTCAGCAAAAGGAACTTGGTAATCTTTTCTTGCAGTTCATCCGAGCACTTAGTCACTGGAGGTGGTGGGAGAAACTTGTCCAATGCATTGCGGCCATCTTCGATAGTAACATTGCCAGCTTCTTCAGCCTCTGCATATTCTGTTTCATTTCCCTTGTATGCATCAGGTTGTGATTGATCAGATGATTGAGGAGGAGTTGATTGTGTGTTTGGTGTTATAGTTCCTTGTGGTGTTCCTGCACATGAAGAAGAAAACTACATGATTATATTGAATAGTGAATACAAGTATGAGAGTCCAACGGCCAATACAAAACGTAAATATTATCATTGAAACTTAATTTTTTTGACATCAAGTATGAGCCTACATACTAATTAATTTTTTTAACACGAAGTATGAGCCTACATACTAAGGGCACAACAGAAGCCAGTTTTGTAAATCAACCGGCGATGAAGTTGTAGAAAAAAGTTAGAAACGGTCATGAATACTAAACCAACACAATTAAATGGCCAAGAAAACATTGTAAGATGAAACGATAAGGGGTGGAATATGGAAAAGACCATAGAGGTGCACAAACAGAAGGTATTATCCTGCCTCAGACAAATTTTATTTTCTCAACTATTCATCATCTATGTTTTATCATGCATTCCTCAGCGGTCAATAACTAACGTGGTATGCCAGCCCCAGTAATTTATACCGAAACTGAGAAACATATGGCAGGATATATAATGCAAACCCATGAGCACATACCATTTGCAGTTTGAAGCTCTGCACCAAACATTACTCGACCTGCTGCTGCTATTTCCCCTTCCTGTAATATAAACAAGTAAAAACAAGACATCAGAACAAGAAAAAAATGACATTGTTGATGGTTAACCTATATATATACCGAATACTGCGTCACGCTTGTCGAAAAAACACTAACAGCTAAAAAGGCTGGAGATCAACCGTGACATAAATATATAACTAGCAATAGATATGAAGAATGCAAAAAAGGCTTTAGCAAGAATGAACAAATTGCAGGAAGGTCATGTCAGCTGCTCCCTCATAAATCTCACTAGTTTAGTTATTAAAGAAGTGTCTTGTTGCCATAATTCAGAAAGAAAAAAAGACATTAAAAAAATGCATCGCAGCAAACAAAGAACATCATGAAAGGAGAGAATATGTATGCAAACCAGAAAAAAATTACAGCTCAAGCAACACCTCCTTTAATGGGATAACTCGACAAACAAATTCAAGCAACCCTTATCCGTAAGAAGGGGTAAGTTGATTTATAGAGTGGATTACTTGAGCTTCAAACAAAGACTTCACATCCATCCTTACCTACTTGTCATGTTTGGACTAATGTACATTCTATTCACTTTATAACTTCATTCAAGTCATAAGTTCATTTGACTGCGCATTCACTCATATTATTGCTTGCTTCATGATTCCTGAACAGGAATTATTAAGTTCCAGTAAGGCGGTAACATTCATGATGAATATTTGCTTCTAAGAAAACATTCACGAAAGATATTGGGCTAAACTTTCCCCACTGTGGTAAATATACGATCTCGTCATGCATCTTGAACGCAAGCAATATATAACACAATTGGTCAACCTACATGACTGATGACACCAACAGAAAGTAGAAAACATGACATGACTACAATCTATATCATGAGACAGTAAAGCCACTTGATTCAATTACGTTCCACAACCACAAGAGACGCAAGATTAACGGCTTCTAAGGGGAAAGCGTATAGATTTGTCTTGGCTTTACCTATACTTTTGGTAGCCTCTGCATGTTACCTTCATCTTGTTTCCATGTCTCTATTATCTATACCATTATACTTTTGCATCGTTTTCCGTTATCGATAGCTTACTACATACAAGTATTTGTTATTCGAACCTATCCGAATACTTGTGTGTCTAAATTTCTAAGTATTTCTATTTATTTACTTAATTTTTACTCCCTAAATAAGTCAAATAAACCCGAATAAATTCATCCGAATACGAATACAAATACAAATACAACATTACCTCAGCTTCAGGAGACAGTGCAGCTTCATCATGTCCATAATCAACAATCGTTAAACTCCCCTTCCTCTTAACAACTTGCTGAGTTTTAACCGAAACCGACGTCGTATCATCATTAACATTATCATTATAATAATTATGGTTAACATTAACATTAACGGGATCTGATTCGTCATTATTATCATCTTGTTCCATATTGTCAACTAATAATTCAGTCTGCTCCTTGTTCTCCTCCAAAACGACGTCGTTACCGGTGTTGTGGCGGTTATCTAAATCGTCCTCTTCCATATCGTCGTCTTCTTCTTCGTCGCCATACATGGAGAGTAGGGCGATGCCTTCTGATTCCTTCTTCTTTGATGCCATAATTAGATGGTTGTATAAATTGCAGAGAGTATAGATTTGTATACGTATAAGAAGAATTAATAAGGGTGTTGGTGTCTGCTAATTCTAGGGTTTGATTGATCTGCGAGTAGGCAAATTTGGGGATTATTATGCGGGTCAATTTGGATCCGGAACTTTGAACGTTTTTATGGTTTTGTTTTGTAGGCGGTCGAAAATGTATGGATTATTAACCGGTAATAACCAGGCCCGGTTTAGCCCTAACCGGCTTGACTTATAGAAACCGGTTTTAAAAGGAAGTCCAACCCACTTAGGGGCTGTTTGGTTGAGTAAGTGCTGAATCATTAAGATGGTCTGAATGGTTAAGAGGCTCTGAATGGTTAAGAGCTGAATCATTCAGTATCTCTTATTAGCTTAATGGTTCAGCACTTAATCATTTCATTCAGATGCTGAAACAAACAGTCTGAATGTTGAATGATTCAGACCTGAATGGTTAAGAGGCTGATTAAGAGGCTACCAAACAGCCCCTTAGAGTCTCAGGCTGATTAGGGCTGGGTTCAAATCAAGTATGGCCCTTTGAAACTGGTTTTTTTTTTCTAATGGTTCAAGCTGATTTGGCCTAAATCGGTTCAGGTTAGAAACCGGTTTTAGAGGGAAGTCCAACCAACTCAGACTGATTAGGGTCGGGTTCAAATCAAGTTTGGCCCTTTGAAACTGTTTTTTTTTTCTAAGACTATCTGGAGTGGTGGGGGGATGAAGCGTCATGTGGCACTTGTGGGACCCTTGTGGGGGGAAAATAATTGTGGGGAGTGGAAGAGGGGGAAGAGGGGGGGGGGGGGGGAAGTGACATGTGACATTTTTTTTTTTTTAACTTTCATATATTAAAAACATAATAATAATAATAATAAATATTTTTAATTAATAAAAACCTAGAAAAATAAAAAAATTAAAAACCTAGAAAATTAAAAAAACATAAAAAAAAAACCGAAAAAAATTAGAAACTAACAAATCAGTTAATATTATATTTTTCCATAATCTCACGCTTCATTTGAAGCGTCATCTCTAACTCCGACCCTTGAAGATGATCGGTGTTCATGGCGAGAAATTTCATATCCTCGCGTTTTTCGCGCTGCTCTTTGATACTCAACTTT
The DNA here is from genome assembly GCA_028751855.1 of Ambrosia trifida. Lineage (NCBI taxonomy): Eukaryota > Viridiplantae > Streptophyta > Magnoliopsida > Asterales > Asteraceae > Ambrosia > Ambrosia trifida. The sequence continues at coordinate 37,198,081 of CM054126.1, forward strand.
CGCTCTTTCATAGTCAACTTTTTTTCAAACGCTTCGCGAATGTTTTTTTTCTCCTCGAGCATTTTTTTCTTGAATCGTATTGAACTGAATCATGGTGGAATTTAAATCTTGCAAGTCAGCGCTGTAGGCGCCGGTTGATCCAGAACCCGAACCCGGAGCAGCAGATTTTTGCGACCTCTTTTTTGACTTATCTCGACCGGGTGGGCGACTCAATTCCTCTTCAAACTCGTCTTCATCCAAATTAACGGCTTCTACGTTTTCAGGATCAATTTGACGGTTTCTTGACGAACTTGTTTTCGACCTTTTTGCGGAGTTGCTTGCAGTGGGGACGTACGCCCATTTTGAATGGTTCTTGGCGACTTCCCAACAATGAAGAAACATGAATTCGAGACCGGTTTCGTTACGATACGCTAATAGCGACCGGGTGAGGCTGTCGGTGTCCGTTTCACCGCTTTTTGGATTGTTTCTTGCGTAATAATAATGCGGTTGAAACGCGTTCATTGCCCTGTTTATCTCTGTCCACTTGGACGAGAGACTATCGTTTGCTCGATAGAACTGTAACATCGCAAAATTTTTTCCCCAAATTTTAATACATAAAAGCCCTTATTTTTTTTTATTTACATCTTTATCATTAATATTATACAAATGTGCCTAAGTCTTTATTTTCCTAACTCACAACTTATATATATATATATATATATATATATATATATATATATATATATATAAATGTATATATATAATAATAATAATAATAATAATAATAATAATAATATGATCTAAATTCTTTTTTTTTACACATACACTTGTCAAGAATTTTTTTTTTTAAATAAAGCCATAGTCAAAGTCTTAGTCAAACAGTCAAAGTCTTAGTCAAATAGTCAATTCATCATAAAACCTTACTTTATGGTGTTGACCAATTTTACTCCAAAACTAGTATAAAAACCCACCTATGACCCATTATACTTTGCACCTCTAAATCGATTGTTTCAATCCGATTAAACTTTCCCTCATACCTTTCTTCTATAGTCTATTACTTCTACAATTGAAGCTTTGATTATAAGCTCTTGTAATTGGCGAATTGGAAGCTTGATATTCTTTCTTTTTCGTTTTCTTCAATTTGGACTAGCTACGTTGTTGAGTCTTTGGGATTCGCCTCGCATACATTCACAACACATTATTCTATTTTTTTCACGAGACATAACATTTTGCTAAGGTGAGTTTTACATAGCCCCTTTTCTATTTATCACCATTTTTGGGGTGAAACATGTTACAACATTATTTATGCAATTCAATCATCAATGTGTCTATGTGTTTTTCTATGTTGCATTATGTCTTGAACATGACTAGGGTAAGCACAATTCTAACATAATCATTAACTCCGTACAAACCGACGGTATACATTGATAGATCTATTGGACTGACAATCCCACCCGGATACGTGCCTCCTATAAAGGTTGCGTGGGTGTTTGTTACTGCAATATAAACGAGTGAACCATGAGCGTATGGGATGTACCACAATACAACAGTCACAAGGGTTGATTATGCACTCGATTTACTTCTAGTATGTTTTCACATATGGACTAGATTTGCCATGACACATGAATTGCACAACAATTTTTACTCGATTATCAAAACCTATGTAATTCTCACCAACTTTTGTTGACCCAAAATATTTTCAACTTAACATGTTTCAGGTTCTATTTGCTTGAGGATTTGAGTTAATGCTTGAAGATGTGTGCATAGTATTATTCATTTTGATGTACGAATTCTTGTAGAACAATTGTATGTAATTTATTTAAATCATTTAATGAAATTTATTATTCACCATGAGCTACTGAACAATCATCACTACGTGACATCCCGATGTTTCCGCTATCGGTTGGGGTGTTACAAGAACTCTCTTCCCATCAACCTATGGAACGCGGTGTTTATGTCGATCCAAAAATCGTTTTTGTGGCGACTAGTTCCTACAAAAAAATAAAATATTAGCAATATTAGAAAAAAAAATCATGTTAAAAAAATTATTAGAAATACCTTGCTCTTTTTCCGACTCGCTTATCCACGCTTTCGTTAAAGCAAGCTCTTCTTCGGGTGTCCACTTAAGTGGTTGGCGGTTAGCGGCGGCTAATGCTTTCTCCTCCGCCGTCTTCCTCCTGTGACTTCTTCTTGCAGGGGTGTAACATTTCGCATTTAAACTTGTACGTTACACAACTATAATTAATAAAACGTCAAGTTTCGTTATTCTCGTATGCAATAATTATTTTTGTCGCATTTTTGGAACCTTAATACTATGTATATATGTTATATATATGTGGATGAGAGATAATTATACAAAAAAATAAACTGCTTGGGCCGGGAATCGAACCCGCGCCCAAGCCGGCCCAAACCAATCACAACCATAAACCAGCTGGGCTGGCCTTCACACTTGTTTAAACCTAGACGCGTTTTAAACTTATACTTGATTTTTAAAAGCTTCACAGTTGACTAAGGAAAGTCAACTGTGGACGCGTATGATTCAATCAATCATATTAACTTGTAATTGGTATAATTTTGGCATCTCTACGCGATGATCGGCCTCGTCTGACTAAGCCACACGTTGATTGTGATCAATTGTTACCCAAATTAACTCGATTACGCGTATAGACTTCAATTCGTGGTCAAACATACCAATTTGATCACTGATGCATCCTCCCTATAAATTGAACCTCTGCAATGCATAACAACTCGCTCATATACTCTTCTCAACCCTCAATCTTCTTCAAATCAATCTGTGTATTATTATACGATCACCGTTTGACTTTTATCCTTGACCGGACAATCAAACACGAATCAACACTGTAAGTATAATGTTTTATGTGGGTTTTGTTCATCGGCATTCACACATCAAAAACCCTAACATTAATCGGGTTAAAGATGTGTGAATTGATTGATTGGAAAAGCTAGGGTTCGTGGGTTATTGATTTGGGGAAGAAACTGTTTTTGCTTATTGTATTTATATTTAATAAACTGAGATAAATCACAACCACAGGCCTAGGCCAAGTGGTTGTGACTGATGCCTATAACTGAGACAACCCGGGTTTGAGTCCCGGCTTGGACACCCTTTTTCACTTAATTTCATTTCTTTCTTTTAACAAACCAATTATATATATATTATACATTTAAATCTTATAAATTCATTTTTTAATATTAAAACCTTTTTATAAATTCTAAAAAAATTATATTTATCAAATCTGAGATAAAAGTTTTATTTACAATTTTTAGTTTTCTGAAATTCATTGATTTAATATTTATAATAATTAAATCAATTTTATACTATTATATTTATAAAAATCCATTAAAATATCAAAACAGTTTTATTAATTTCTACAAAAATTATCCTATGTTTGTACAATGTTAAACTTTACTGAAATGATTTTTAATTCAGAAAAATCATTTATTTTATATTTTTAATCAATTTTTGTTAGATTTAATCATAATTAAATCATAATAAATTCAATTTTTATTATTTTTGCACCAAAATTTTATACAATTTATTTTTAAATATTTAGAACAGAAATATGATTTTTAAAATAATAATTCTTTAATTTTTGTATTTTTGAATATTAAAGTTAAATTTTGGCAATTTGTAATAAATAGATTTAAAAATCTATTTTAAAGGAAATAATTTTATAAAATTATTTTTATACTTCAAACATATTATTGTGAACATTCTAAATTCAAATTTTATAAAAAGACTTTCTTTTATTTAATTATCAAATTTCCCTTTATTTAATTAACATTTTATTTTAAATTCAACAATTGGTTATCCCCAAATCGAAACCCTAGGATATACTTATAAACTAGTTAGACTTAGACTTATTTGTTGCCTTATACATAGGGTAACACTTGGCAATCTATTGGGCTACACTTATACTATTCCTCAATACCTAATACTATACCAAGGTGAGTTTACGTAATCCTGTTTATGCGATTCTTTATACTTGCAACAATTTTAAGCAATTCAACATGCATGTCTAGTAGTAAACTTTATTGCCTCATGAATTAGTCAACAGTTTCAACGAGTTTCAACGAGTTTCAACATTTACATAATCATTAGCTATGGCCAAGCCGGCGATACTCAATAATAGATCTATTGGATTGACAACCCCACCCGGATACGTGTACCTCCTACATAGGTAACGTGGGTGATTGTTATCGTTCAACATATTACTAAGGTGAACCGTAGATGACGGGATGGACCTAAACTAGTCGGAGGTTTGATTATGTCAACATATTATACTATTCATGTAGACTTAAATTTACGATAGACATACGAATTGCTAGACTTTTATACTTAAACTATATGCTTAACATGGATTATGTATTCTCACCAACTTCTAGTTGACCCCCCCCCCCCCCCCCCCATTTTTACAACTCAACAAGTGATAATGATGCTTGAAGATTAGAGTATTTATGAAGAAAATAAGGAGTCTATGCATGCTTGATTCTTGTGTGATGTATTAGATTTCCACATTCAAAACTCTTATGTATTTCAATTTTTGGATATTTGCAATTTAATATTTATTTCAATTAAAATTTGGATTACCATGTGCTACTGTATACTCATCAATACGTGACACCTCGATGTTTCCGCCATCAGTTGGGGTGTTACAGATTGGTATCAGAGCCTTGGTTATAGGGAATTAGGTTATTAGAAAATAATCTAGACTATAACCTTAGGGACTTAAACAGTACTTGTTTCTCTTACTTGTAACCCTAATTGCTTCCCTAATCCTATCCTTATCCTATACCTTATATAACCCTAAACCTATATGTGACTACTCTTATTCGTCTGCTGCAATCCTGATCCACCATTAGATTAATAGGACAAAATCCTCAGGTTTAACCTGAACCCCCTTGAGATCTCGTCGAAGTTCTAGATTTTAATAACGAACACGTGCAATCTGGAAGGGTGAACGCCTGTATTCTGAGTCTTCTGTCTAGGCTGGCATTGCGCATATATCCCAATCAGACGAGGGACCCGGATACGTGTACCTCCTACATAGGTAACGTGGGTGATTGTTATCGTTCAACATATTACTAAGGTGAACCGTAGATGACGGGATGGACCTAAACTAGTCGGAGGTTTGATTATGTCAACATATTATACTATTCATGTAGACTTAAATTTACGATAGACATACGAATTGCTAGACTTTTATACTTAAACTATATGCTTAACATGGATTATGTATTCTCACCAACTTCTAGTTGACCCCCCCCATTTTTACAACTCAACAGGTGATAATGATGCTTGAAGATTAGAGTATTTATGAAGAAAATAAGGAGTCTATGCATGCTTAATTCTTGTGTGATGTATTAGATTTCCACATTCAAAACTCTTATGTATTTCAATTTTTGGATATTTGCAATTTAATATTTATTTCAATTAAAATTTGGATTACCATGTGCTACTGTATACTCATCAATACGTGACACCTCGATGTTTCCGCCATCGGTTGGGGTGTTACAAGGGGGGTTTTTACCCGACGATGATCCCGCAACATTTTGGGGTTGTGTTTCGGGTACGGTTTGCATTAGAGGATCAATTTGAGAAGGAAGTTGTGAAGGAACGAGAGAATCATTGAATTGGAAATTAGGATAAATTTGCCCACTAATGTAACCCGCATAACCCGCGTAGTCGGGACAAGGTGAAGGAATGGGTGGACGGTTTGGGATCGGGCGAACCGGTGGTGTATTCGGGTTTGGGACGTACGCGTATGGGTTGTTCGGGTCAAAGCCTCGGTTGTATGGGTTCATTTTTGGTTGAAGAAGTGTATAAAATTTGGTTGAAGAATGATGAGTAGTATGAAGTGTATAAAAAATGGTTGAAGAATTGTATAAAATTTGTGAATAAATAAGTTAAAGTGGGTGTTTTGTAGTGAAATGGGGGTAATTTATATGTTTTTTTTTTTTGACCATTTAAGGCCCAACGGATACTTTTTAATTTTTTTTTTTTTTTACCATTTAAGGCCCAACGGATACTTTTTAATTTTTTTTTTAACGGTAACATCATTGCCCACCAACCAGGTCCCGCCATGTGTCCCAAATCAATGCCCCCACGCCGGTGACTTCCCTCCCGCCCCCCTCCATGCCATACCGGCGGCGGTGTCCCCCCCCCCCCTTCCCGTCCCCACTCCGGATAGCCTAAGGGTTTAACTGATTTGGCCCAAACTAGTTCAGGTTAGAAACCGGTTTCAGGGGAAGTTCAACCAACTCAGATTGATTAGGGTTGGGTTCAAATCCAGTTTACCCCTTTGATACCGGTTTTTTATTGGTTTTCGGTTTGGACCCATATCGACTCTTGTAGTAACCTGGTTCTCATCACAAAATCCTCGAACCTATGCCAAATCGTCGGGTTGGGTCGAGGCCAAAATCGGTTTTTTTGCGCCTCCGGGTCGGATCGACTACCAGTTAATTGGTTTGGGGCGAATTTTTTAAGTGCACCACTATAGAAGATCACTCATTTTCTCTAAGAGCATCCACAATGTGGTTCTTTTTGCTTGTTTATTCTAGCGTAGCAAGTCCACAAATTTACTCACAAGATTTTGCTTGTCTTTTTTCTTTCTTTCAACTCGATGGAGTACATAACAAAATAAATTTACTTTCTTTTCCTTTATATCAAACTCGGGAACATAAAATGAAATCATATCTTTTCATTTCCATCCCCTTCTTTTCGCTACTAATTCTCTCTCTTCTTTTCGTTCCTTAATAAACTCGGAAACACACCGTTAATTAGACCATGTGTTATGGTTAACTAAAAGGTACATAACATCCCGCTAGTTTCCACGGTTTTACATATTAATGATTTGGTTTTGTTGGTTTGACATGTTTTTCCTTTAAAATCATAACTTTGTATCATATTCTTAAAAATATTAAAGGATTGTTCATCAGTAATTTTTCCCTATTTTTAATATACATAACAAAACCATTTATCAAATTTGAAGTTCAACACGAAACCGTAGTATCTAAGTATTTCTTAGTTCAGTTTGGATAAATAGTCACAAATATATCAAAACGTACCAGTTTTGATTTTTTTATTCACGTGGTTGATGTTCAATGCTCCCCACCTTTTTTCTCTTTCACGGCCACCATTGACACCATGATGATGTGACATGAGGCGCTAATGCACCACACTTGTTCTAAGTTGTGTTATATATATATATGTGTGTGTGTGTGTGTGTGTGTGTGGGTTGTTGTGTACCCATTGATGATGACTAAATACATGGCTTCTGGGTGAGGTTAAGTCGAATGATTGTGGGTTTTCATCATATTGGTTGAATTTTGAATTAACATATTTGTTACGGAATTGAATGATAACATGTTGGGCATTGAGTAAGTTTGTTTAAATATTGAGTTTGGAAAATCCGCATTAACGCGTCATGTGAAAAATGCGCAACGCGCGTATTAATACACCTAGTATTAAATTAAATTACAAACAAGAAAATGCTTTTAGTTTTATATTATTGGTTCCAAAATGAAATGGAAAAAATGTATATTTTAAGTAATTTGAGTTGGTATGTTTGTAGGGCCCAAATCCCAATGAAACGGTTAGAGGAGGGAAGAAACGAATGGGAAATGTAATGCAACGAGAAACGTATTTTTTGATCCTTCATTTGTTTGTTTGTACATATGAATGAATTATTGAGAGAAAGATGATAGGATGGATTAAACAGCTTGTCATCACATTCGGTGCTTCCTTTCTTTGGCTCGTTTGCTTAATTTACTTTACCCAGGTCTCTTTTCTCTTTCTATGTCATCCCCATTTATTATTATTATTATTATTATTATTATTATTATTATTATTATTATTATTATTATTATTATTATTATTGCCTATTCATGATGCACTTAATCACATTCTAATGATTATCCAGGGCTTTACGTACGGATCCTTTTTATTGTTACATTACATTATTGTTAGAATCTGTTTCAATTTAGAAATGGAAGATATTCAGGATCAGACTAAGCTGATGCTTGGTTGTTGTTTAGCCCTAAAATTCGAGAGATAATTGTTACGGACCGAGACGATTGCAATGTATGGGACTTGTCCCACCTCTGGTTGTATGGACAACAGATGTGGGGTTTATAGACTGTACGGGCTCCCTCATCCACCAAACTAGTCTCTTCGGATGAGTTCTCCTGTTTGGACAGTAAAAACAATCTTAGGCAACATAGTAGAGAGATTGAGTGTGTGTGTCTCTTTGATGAGAACCGTTTGAAATTAGAATTTATATATTTCTGTGCCATCTTGCTATGCCATTGGCTTTTAAAAGCGTGATGCGATAGGGTTCCGAGGCGAGGGGTAAATAAGCTCTAAAAAGCTGGTGTACACCATTCGGATCCACAAGTCCACATCCGGTATAGAAAATGTGCCCACACATGCGACTCACGCCTTTATTCATGTGAAAAATGTGCCTCGCCTACGCCTTTTGTACAATGTTCACCTTGAACCTTGGCGTGCCTCATGCGTGTTTTTTTAAACCAAGGATATGCCAATGGGTTGCTTTCAGTTTGATTGTATAATTTTTAAATGCGAGAATCTGTGATCGGAAACTCATGGAACCCACCCACCAATACCTTGCTAACCAATGGGATTGTGGTAAAACCCAGCGTGCACTAGACAAGTGACCTTCAAGGGGGCTAAAGGCTAAAAACCAGTAAAAGCTAGATTCAAACCTAAGACCTCTTCTAGAAGGAAGAGTGTTTACCACTATTCCACCCCTTGAAGCTATAGTTATTAATAGCGGTCGCTATGCTCGCTACCGCGAATAGCGTAGCGTGGCGTAGCGTGGCGTAGCGTGGCGTAGCGTGGCGTAGCGTGGCGTAGCGTGGCGTAGCGTGGCGTAGCGTGGCGTAGCGTGAGCTTCCCGTCATAAGGTATTTGGTGCCTAAAAGCGATGAAATAGCGATCAAATACGTATTTTCTTTTTTCTTTTTTAACAATACAAGTATATACTGAAAAATAGGCGTTACTGGATTGAAATAAGAAAGCTTATATTCTTCCATATTACCGGATTTTTTTTTTTTTGAAAAATATACATATAAAATGATTTTAAAATTTTCTTCTAATGTATCGCTATTTATAAAATAGCGTCCACTATTTCATCGCTACATAGCGTATAGGTATTTTGTCGCTATTTACCGCTATTTGCCATTAACAACTATTCTTCAAGGTGTTAATTTGAGTTTGGTTCCACTGTCCATGAAATATGTGTTCTTAAGCTGTATGTTAATATGAACCCACGCGGTTTCTTATATAACTCATCTAGTGTGGTTTTATCTGATTAGGGGTTTAGATCTTTTGTATGGACAACAATTTCCTACCAGCTAAAATACCAATTAAAGCTATCATACTCTGTTTCTCAGTTTGTTACAACCATATCATTTGTTCCATGGAGCATAAAACCGATATATGGGTATTGATCTTATTAATCATTTGTTTCGATGCTGATTAACATTTTAGTTAATGACATCAGTTCTTAAGTTGAACCAAACCCTTGCACAACTTTGTTGCAGAATAATATCGGACTGTATCCCAATCAATGGAAGAAAAAGGATTCCTTATTTAGTCATTGCGACACTGTTCTCCCTCTTTCCATGGATAATTCTAGGATCTGTGGAATCCATAAGGAATTCCAAACATCAACTCATGAATGTCTTATTATTGCAAAATCTGGGCTCGGCAATGGCCGATGTTGTAATTGATGCAATGATTGCAGAGGCAGCTAGGCATGAAAAGTATGTCCCTTTTTTACCTTTTTCTGTTATTTTAGTTTCTTGTTCCTGAGGTGAAGTTTGACCTTTGAGGGCAAAGGATATAATTGTTAACTCCAAAGTTGACTTAATCACATCATACTTCAAAAAGATGGTCCCAGATATGTTAAGATTATAACAATTGTTGAATACTAAAACAATATAGATGTTCAAATCTAACGAACTCCATAGCGTAGAGTATAAGAAAACTAGAGGTGGAACATGAACAGGGTCATGCAGGTGGATAACAAGTCAAAATAGTTTGTTGTTGTTAAGACGAAATACTTTTTGTCCAATATTTTAGTAAATTTTTATTTTATGAATAATTAGCGTGTCAAATTTTGAGTAAAATGATCTAGGAGTTTTTATGCATTTGAAAAACATTTTCAATAACTTTCAACCTGTTTGACCCAGTTTGATAGGCTTCCTTGTTAGCTATTTCTTTATATTTTCCATTTGTATCTTCAGATATAAAATGTAACCTAAAGTGACCCATTAGTAAGTAAATTGGCCGAAATTGCCACCTCTAATGGAAATTACAGTTTCGATCTCAAAAGCGATATTGTACATATTTTTGTTATCTATAAATTTTAGAACAAAGAAACTATATTCATCTGCAATTCACTTCCTTTCAGGGCTACATTTTCTGGCGATTTGCAATCATTATCATGGATGACAATGGCTCTAGGTGGAATCTGTGGGAGTTTGTTTGGAGGATATGCTCTAAATAACATTCAAATGAACAACATATTTCTACTTTTTACTGTTTTGCCAACCATACAGCTTTTTTCATGTGGTTTTGTGGCGGATAGTTCTATAAGCACTTCGCAGTTGCCCGAATTTTATACATCTAATGATTCTATAGGTATTCTGGATAAACTTGGATTATCAACAGAATCACCTACTAAGCCTGGTACTTTGATGAGAAAAAGAAGCCACAAAAGTAGCAAGATAATTTCGATCAATACAAGTAAATATCAGGAGACTGAAAAAGATGAATCTTTGCCATCACAGTGGTTCCAATCTTTTAAAAGAGCTGGTTATACATTGTTCAAAGCTTTTCAACGCCCGATTATCTTAAGGTAGAACCTTGTAAGGTTTTCGTTACTTTTGTTTCTTATGAGAAGTAGTACATAGAGGGGGCAAAATGGGCGGGTGTGGTAATGGGTCAAAACGGTCAACACTTTTTTCCCCATTTTTTTTAGATTTTATATGTAATTAATGCTTTAAATAAGATTACAAAGTCATTTTGCTAAACTGTTTATATATTTTTTTAGGAAAATGATTTTAGAGGCTTTAAGCATTTAATAACACTAGATCAGCATTTGACCTTTTTGACCTGTTTTAAAGGGTGTTTGGGGTTGAGTTTTGAAATGAATTTTTAGATTATTGCGTTTTGAAAACGTAAAGTATCAGTCTTTACTGTTTGGGGTTGAGTTTTGAAATGGATTTTTAGGCTATCAAAACGCAATAATCTAAAAGCAGCTCCACCCCTACCGCAGCAAAACGCATAATCAGTTTTCAAAAAGCAATCCCCAACACCCTGTTAGCTAAGTTTAAAGATTTACCTACTTGTTGGGGATTTAATACAACCCTGATCTAAATTACCAAATATGCGTATATTTTATTTATCACTGTCAATTAAATAACATATCGTTTCCTCCATTATATATTTGGTGGGATGCATCCTTGTTTAAAGGGGTCCCATAATTAGTTTCTTGTTTATAGCTTATGCCTGATTAAGATTATTGGGAAAAACCAGACCAATGGCTTGGTTTTTCCTATCACAGGTGACCGTTCCAAATCTCTCAGAAGTTATGTTCAATTACCGGACAGAAGTTCTGAATCTAGAAGCTTCATTTCTAGGCACAACTTATGTTAATGGGTGGATAGGCCTCATGTTTGGAACTTTTACCTACAACCGTTTTCTAAAGAAGATGAAACTAAGAACTATTCTCATGTAAGTGTATAATGAAAAAATCGTATCTGTAGAGGTGGCAATTTCAACTAGGATTTTTTTTATTTTTATTTATTTATTTCTTTTTTTTTCTTTTTTTTTTTTTTTTGCACAAAATGAGGCTACAATATCAATTTTTTTTGCAACAAGTGTGTGTCAGGATTGAATTAGGATAATGGTGAACAAGCAAGTTGAACTTGCGGGTTAGGCTGACTTGGACTGTGAACTATGCTGAATGTGAACTAGGGATGAGCTCGGGACGGTATCGGTACCAACCGATACCGATCCCGAAAACTCCCAAATCTCAATACCGATATCGAAAACATACGGTACAGTATCTTTCGGTATCGGTATGGTACCGGTATGGTATCGGTATTTTACCTTAAAATACCGATACCATACCGCTCCCGATAATACTGAAACCGAAAACCTCTTAATGTGGGTACCGATACCGATACCGAACACCCTCGGTTCGGTATCGGTTCGTTACGGAATCGGTATTAGGACGGGATGGGATCGGTATTCGGCACTATGTGCTCACCCCTACTGTGAACAACTGAGGGACGTGGCAGCTAAACAACATAACCAACATGAATTGCAAACAAAAAGCAGAAAAAAAAAATGTTTACACCCGTGCAAAAATTACCCGTTTCTACCTGAAACCGCTTGCCATGTTACCAAGTACTAACCAGCCGATCATGCCCCCACTACCCATAGGGGTTGTAAATTTGATATGAAGCTTGCTAATTGATCCTAATCATATATTTAATGCAGGTTTGCTTATATTACTCTGACGCAATTGACTCTTCTAGACTTCATATTGGTTTCTAGACTAAATGTTTCTTTTGGCATATCAGACAAAGTAATGGTGTTGCTTGGGTCTGCTCTCTCAGATGCAGTCCACCAATTCAAGTGTGTGATTTAATTTCATGACATCCCTTTTAATCTATAAAAATGTTGCTAGCGATCTATCCGTTGACATCCATGCATACAAACACACGCAATGATTAAAGTTAAACCTCATTCTATATGGGTTTTAACCATTGCAAAAAGCATTTTTTGACACTATTTTTTTATTTATGGACCCAATCCGACCTTTTTCTAGGACGTGTTTGACTATCAAAGTCAAAGTGAGTAATAGCTTCGTTTCGTATTGCAGGTTCATGCCTTTCCTGATCCTATCTGGACAATTATGTCCACCTGGTATAGAAGGGACTCTATTTGCACTCTACATGTCAATAAGCAACTTTGGATCTGCAATAAGTTCATTTGTTGGTGCTACATTGGCTTCTGTTTTGAACATTTCTTCGGGTTCTTTTGATAATCTTAGTTTTGGGATCGCGATACAAGTCATGTGCACATTTATACCTCTTGTTTTTTTGTTTTTGATACCAAAAGATGCGACAGGTTTATCAATATAATTCATTTACATACACATATACATACATCTATGGATCAAGAACTATTACAATCTTAGTTATCATATACTGCTAGATATGTAACAGGTAAGGGTGTTCAGAATTCGATTCGAATTCGAAAAATTCGAAATTCGATTTAGTTCGATTCAATTACCAAGAATTCGATTCGATTATTAAGAATTCGAATTTGATTCAATTCGAATTCGAGTCCAGTAAATCGAATACGAATCGAATACGAATAAAAATTGTACATGTATATTTTTTTTAAATATATATACACATATACACATTATTATATACACAAGTATACACATTGAAAAAAAAAACTTCTAAATTTTGGTCAAACTCTAAAAACCCATAGTGTCTATACCTTTTAGCATAACCATGTTTTATATATTTACCTTATATATCACAAAACTCTATAAAACTATACTCTCTACTATTTTTACTATTATCATATTTGACATATTGTTGTTTATCAATTTTGCAGATTTGTATTTTATATGTTAAAAATAATGAGTTTGTATTACACTATATTAATAAACCAACTGATTTGAACAGTGATTCACCTCTGTATGTATTTAGTTGTTAAGTAGATTTTGGTTAGAAATACTTCAGATGTTTATTGATGGCGCGGTGGTTTGATTGTTCGATTTCTTCTGTGATACCTGGGTTTGATTCCTTTTGTTTATAATTGATTTATCTCTAGCCCTTTTTTTAAACCAGTTTTATCTCCCTTTTAAACACGTGTCCTTGATTATTGCATGACGTGCCTGCAGATCTCCACGAGATCTCTACGTGGCGACCTTTACATCTTTGACGAGGAAATGGCGTTCGCATCTGAACACGTGTCCTCTTCTTTTCCTGTGATTTCCTTTCTATACACCGTTAGAATAGAGAGAGAACTCTTCTCTCTTTCATGTTTTTTGGGCTGTTTTTTTATGAAGTTGAAGCCAATCGGTTGTTCTCCATCTTTCCGTTGTTCATTATCATCATCGCCCACTGTTGTCGGGTTTGATTATGGAACCATAGGTGGTGGTGTGGTGGTGTTGGCACTGATGTTAGCCTCTAAACTTAGGGCTTCTGAGTGTGGTCACTGCTCTGTTCGGCTCTTAAATTATGATCAATGTCATGGTCGCCTATCATCGGCCATAGGTAGCGGCAGTGGGATTTTCATGGTCTGTTGTTGTAGTCGTGCTCGATTTCGTAACCCGGTGTGATGCCGGTGGCATCGTTGCCGAATGTGATGGCCAATAGAAACATTGAAGCAAAACGTGTCACTCTAGATCCCTTACACGCTTATTATCTTCTGCGTTAACAGGTCCCTACCTTATTTGTGTTTTTCTGTAATTATTGAATTGGTTATTTTGATCGAACTAATTCCAGGTTTTTTTGGGTGATTGCCTTGATCTGAATATTTGTTGCTAATGTTTCAAATGTAGTAGTTAAATCTTATTACCAATGGTTAATAGGATAGTAATTAGGTAATCTTAGGGGTTGTTTGTTTGCGTCTGACCGGGCTCAGTCAGACGTGGATTTCTGATTCGGTCAGAGCAAGGGCGAGTCCGACTGTTTGGTTGTGACGTCTGACCGGAACGAGATGTCTGACCAGGCCACTCTCCGGGTCAGACTTGGGATCAAGTCTGACTGATCCATCGCGTGTGCTGTTGCTTGCTGCTGTCCTGATCGTCCCCGGCAAAAACGAAATAAAACTTGATGATGCTCGTTGTTGTGCTGTTTCGTCCCCAGCAAAAAAAAAGGAAAACTGCTGCAAAAACCAGTCTCCTGCTCCGATCACCTACCACTCCATCTCTCGAGCTTTGTGCTTTGTGTGGGTGTGTGTTGTCTAGTGTGTGTGGTAAAAAGAAAGAAATTGAATCAAGGAAAGCAGAGGGGTAAGTGTGTGTTTTCATGGTGAGTGTGTGCGTGTTTGGGTTAAAGAATAGAGAAATTGAGGTATGTGAAGAAGATAAGGTTTGTGTGGAGTGTGGACAGTGGTGTGATGGTCAGATGGTGTCGTGTCCCTTTTTCTTTTCTTTTTTTATGTTTTTTTTTTCATTTTGATAAAAAAAAGATACAAAGATTTTGGTCAGATGTTTAACCAAACACCACTTACTGGTTCAGCACTTAATCATTCAGACCTCTTAACCATTCAGACCTCTTACTAGGTCAGCACTTACCCATTCAGAAGTTTCCAAATAGCCCCTTAATCTTTTGGAGGATTTTTGTTACAGAGGCTATCTTGACTAATGGGTTTTAGCTTTGTGAAAGGTTTTCAATGAAAAAAGTTTTATTTGTGGTTACTGAAAAATTAGTTTAATATGTATTGAAGTTGTGGTTACTTAAAAGGCCACCATGCATCTCCATAAAATCAGTTGGCTTCAATGAAAATCGTTTTTTTGTGAATGGTTTATTTTTATCAACATTTGCTGAATGTTTTGAGTTATTTTAGGCGTGTTTAAACAGCCACAAGGGTAATGATTTAGGTGACGACGAGCAACGATCGAGATTAAAGGAAGAAACAAGAAATCGGTGATCCTAGCAAGGTCTAGGGTAGAAACCGTCGACTACAATGGATTCCAGTCTGAACAATCTTTTCATACATAGGTCGAATGGTGGTTGTGTCATTTAGGTAACTTGCATATTTCTATGTGGCTATGTGGATTATTTGGCAGTGATTACATTATTTCTATGCGACCTATGTAATCGCTTATACTTTATTTCATTATTCAGTCATAGTTTTACCTTGCATAGGGGTTTCATTCACCAAATCATTAATATAACAACATGCATCACTAGCATTTACGTAACTACTTCGCTTAAACCCGAGCTCAAGACATTGATCAATGATAGCAGCAGCTTCTTTAGCTTCGGGTGACAGTCAGTAATGCTCCGCCTAGAAAGACAAAAAAAATTAATCTAAATCATCTGAAACAGGCCGGATAGGATTAGTTTTAAGTGCCCATGTTCTTTAATTTTGTATTAATCATTATTACAAAAACTAATCTAAATCTAAATCTTAAATAAAGCGACTTAAGAAGTTGTAACTTGTGTGAATTTAACACACAATTCATGCAGCTTTCACTAGGGATAAAGACTTTTGTTCATTAGCAGGCTAGCAGCTCCAAATTGTTTAAGTTGTTGAGGTTCGAAATATTATTCAGTTTCAACTTCAAAGTTTGTGTCAAGGAGTTGAGACTTTGTAGCTGAACAAAGTAATCTATGTCAGTTTTAGAGGCTTTTTCCCTTTTTACGGGCTGTAATTTTACCCTAAAAATTCATATTTTTCTAAATTTGTTTATTAGTCTGTAATTATATAGAATATTGGAGTGTGCAACCAGTTGACGTGTGCTGATATTGAGACTGCCGCTATATTACACCCTTCTCCATTCACAGATTCAGCCGTTCAGCAACAAAATTTCAACTCCCTACAGCAATCTTTGTATTATTTGTAAGTACGTTTTAATAAACATAGTTATCGAGTAATGTTATATATATATATATATATATGATTGCGCCTTACTTATCCCAGTCACATGCCTAGCTATGCTGCCTCAGTCTGCCACATGCAACCATCATCTTCTCCCTTTATGTGAGTTCCTATGTGTGATGTAGGTGGGTGTTGTTGGACTCCAGTTTGGTGGTGTCGGTGGTGGTACAGTGGTTGGTGGCATTGGTGGTGGTAGCGTGCTTGGCGTAGTTGGTGGCGGCGACTGGTGTTTGGGATTTGTAGGGCTGAATTAGCAGTGGTGGTGGTCGAATTCCGACCATCCTAGGCTCCAAGCGGAACTTATGCGTCTTTGACAACATACACGCTAATATAATACCTTTCATTATTTGATTTCACTATTTTAATACTTGTATAATTTTCTAGCTCAAATTGTTTACAAAGTCACGTTGCGTTGCAGGAGAAAAACGATTAATCCAACAAGACAAGTTTTGCAGTTATCCATAGGCATTTGGTTGCCAGTCATGTTTAAGATCCATTGAAAGGTATTAATGCATATAAGTTGTTACTATCCAATTTCTTGCTTTTGTTATTTTTAACATGTCACACCCTCAAATTTCCACTGCGGGGTTTATACCGTGAGGCGCATGACATACCAGGATCCCATAGCCATAAGTCATATGAACGAACTCTAAATGCCCAAACCATTTAGTTCGTTTTCAAAAACTAAGTTTAGTTAAGCTGCGGAAGCGTAAACCAAATTTAAACCTTTTAAAACCATATGAAAGAAAATGTAAAAATACATAATATGTAATTTAGGTGTATGCCCAAGACCCCGAATGCAGTGAAGTGTGCAGTGCTTTCTAATCCTGGCACCGGAAGCTAACTACCTGCAAAAGCATGTAAATCGTGGGTCAACAAACAATGTTGGTGAGTTCACTAAGTAAAGTAAATGAGTATGTAACTGCGCTGGTTTCCAAAACCACGTAAACAAGTAATTGAGTTGGTTCCAAGAACCGTGTAACCACTAGTTCGTCGCATGTCAAGGGTAGCTAGCCCATTCAAGATAACTAACACCGAATATACCGAACTGCTATGTACGTGTAGCCACAAATGTGAGCCGCATGCCTGACATCATTGTCTATCCACAATGATAAAGTTCGTTAAGTTATAGTTCACGCCCGCGCTCCCCGAGCCGGTGTGAGGTTTGTAAGACCTAATAGCGCTATCAACTAATAACCCGCTTGCCATAACCCGGCAACTCATTCGGTACGTGAGGACTTACAGATGATAGAGTTGGTTTAGTTCATCAAGGACACAATTTGCGAACTAGTAAAAGCCGACCCACACAAGGATCCATAGCATCCCAACCCGGGATGTGTAAGTAGTCCCAAACCGGACTAGAAAAATGTTAAGTAATTTGTCTCAAACCTGAGACGCATGCTTTTGAGAAAAAGAGTAGTGAAACTCACCTTAGTATGCAAGCAAGTAAATCCAAATTCCAAGTAGGGTGCACTACCGACTCCCTAGTACAAGTGTCACTAAGTAAGTATAAGTGTAATACCATTACACCATATAACCCGTTTGTCCAAGACGTTTAAATGTTCAAAAGCGTGTAGGTGACACCTAGTGATTCTACATGCATAAGTAAATCCTACGGACCCGTTGGTGAATACGTTGGTTACAATTAGTCTTACATTCCATATGCGTCTCATACAAGTGCCCATTCAGTCACACATCAAATACATACCACCTAGGACTTCAATTAGTCACATAAACACATAATACACAATCTGTGTTTTTAGGACAGATTGTGCGTCACCAAAACTAATTTATTTAAAATACTTAATCAGTGAGTTAATCTCCCAAATTTTTACTGAATATTATTTGGGATTCTTTTAACAACCCATATTTTTGTTTTGTCTCAAAACCAAACACAAAAATAATTAAAATTCGTTCAACACAGCTATGTTCACAAAACTTTCATAACAGGTCAGTTTAGTATAAAAATTCCCAAAAATTGTGTATTCATCCAAACAGGATGAATCCACTTGGAAAACTCAAAGTATTTCAATGTTAATCTTCTGTAAAAATTTCATAACCTAATTCTTTATAAAACTCGAGTTATGACGTTTTAAGGTCGACTCAGTTTGTTAACCCGAAATTCTGATATGGCCTATTTTCAAAGAAAATTCCAAAAACGACTCAAACGACGTCCAAATCACTCGATTTTACCCATTATGAAAATCTAAGACCAGGTGTGATTTAACCATGCAAAGAAAACATCAAAATCATCATGTTAAAGTCACGTACAGACCCTACAAGTTCACCTAAACATTCTGTCCAGATTTTAATTACGCACAAACCTTTATTTAAACGACTCCCGTGTGCGTATAATCGATCAACAATCATCAATAATCATTACCAAAACATTCCTAAGACCTATTAAGATCAAATTCTATCATAATACATGCAAAAATTATAACCCTAATGATCAAAACTTCAACAACTTGCGCAACAAGTAACCTATTATATCACTAATCGCCTATCATCATGTTTAACCCGTTTAATCTTCAAAAACCTTAAACTTCATTATTCACCAACGTCCGAGTGTTCACTAATCATGTATACAGTCTGGTAATTCCTCGAATTACCACCTTATGCAGTTATTAACATACAACTATGTAACGTGTGTCCTATCTAGCTAACCCTAGTTAAGTATAATGCAAGGAACGTAACTGGAGTTTAGTTAAAGTGAGAACCTGAAATTGCGGGGTATCATATAACATAAGATAGGAGCGGTGTACACATACACATTGTTTTAATTTATTATATAAAGTTTGATAATAGTCCGTCAATTGTGAGATCAGGGTGGCTTTCATGCCTTGATTGTTTGAATAATACTTAATTCAGAAATTTCCATTTTTTATAAGAATAAGTGCAAGTGTTGACAATCAGACATATATGCAGACAACATAATAAAGGACCTCTACTTATCAGTTTTCTTAGCAATTGACACCTATTCGCCTAGGTGCCTAAATGACGCTGGCTAAAAAAATGACGAGCAGCCACACTTTTGCGTTTTGTATAATATTTTCGCCAAACAAATTGTTGTAATTCCTATGTTTAGTTGCATCCAATTAGGCGCATAGACACCTAGGCAAATAAACGCCAACGCTGCAAAAACTAATAGGTAGCATCTGATTTTCATCTATGCGCACAAGCATGTATTCACTTAGACGCTAAGGCGTGTATCCATATATGCTCCTATTTATTCATGTTATTGGTTAATGTAATCTGATTTATGCAATACAATCAGGACTGAGATAATACCTTTGTGACTTAATTTTTAGTGTTGATGTTAAATTTAATTACATTAGATGGAACAATATACTATGTTAATAGTCCTTAACCAATTTAATTACTCTATTATGCCAACACGTTAATTAGTAATGCAATCTGTTCTAATGACAGGGGACAAGAATCCAGTGAAAAGGACGGCTACTGACAACTAAACTTCCAGCAAGTAGCAGGCAGCGACAAAAACAACTTTTGTTTTAACTACATGTTTGTCACTTAACCTCTCTAGCTACTATTATGTAATGTTTCTACCTATCGCGCCACGTGCACTATGTTAATGATAGGTTTTAAACATTCAACTCAAAGGTCTGCTGTATGACCACTTTTTTGGACAATCTTTAAATTAATAGTCCGATGTATGACTCCTTTCTTTTTGGCATCTTATTTACCGTTATCTCTATTCGCTCACAAACATGTTCAACAGTTGCGCAACGCGCAACTCAGTAAACCACTAGTTAGTTTTAAAACTAAAAGTAAAACAATACTTAAGGTGAATTTGAACTAAATCGAATTTATTCGAATTCGATTCGAATTCGAGTTTCTTATTCGAATCGAATACGAATCGAATAAATTGAATTTTAAGCGAATACGAATTCAGGTAAAAATATTAAAAATTCGAATTATTCGATTCGAATAATTCAAAAATTCGTTAAACACCCCTAGTAACAGGTTTTCGTTGACAAGACGACAAGATGTTGTATGCTGTGGAATTAGAGCAGGACTTTATTTGAAAATAAGTCGGTTTTAGAGTTTTTAATTGTTAACGGATTAAATGGGTAAAAAGACTTAAGTTAAAAATAAATATGTTAGGTTTGTTACGTTTTTAGCTTTCTAACAACACCAACAATGAGGTTTTTTGAGAGTTACATGTGCTTGAGATGGAAGAGATGTTGGCAAAACTCCGATATGTTCTTTACGTGTAGCAAGTAAAAAACCTCACAACACGTTTTTCATGTGTTGCAAAGTTTTAGTTTTAGAATATTAAATTTATAAAAAAATAAGAAAATAAATTTTGGTGAGGCACATTTTTCATGTGTTGTAAGTTTTAATTTTAGAATATTAATTTAAAAAAATAAGACAATAAATTTTGTATAAAACGGTTGGTGCTAATGGCACCACGCAAAAAGTAAAAACTCATGTATTATCAAGATTGACAAAAAAGTGCTTAATGTTTTAAATTGATGAACATTGTTAAAAAAAAATGATTTAATGTGTAAAGTAGAAAAAATTTAAGCAGAAGCCACTCTGTTTATCAGAGCCAGGTTTCGATCCTGGGACCTGTGGGTTATGGGCCCACCACGCTTCCGCTGCGCCACTCTGATTTGTTGATACTCCTTCCGATTTTATTTTATTAATAATAACGTTACTGAGAATTCTGTCAACGAAGATTTGCTTAAAACCACTTGCAATCATCATCATCGAAGGTTAATCGTTGTCTGCAATCATCATCATCATCATCATCATCGGAGTTTGAACCATGAGACGACGACCAGGAATCGGTGGTTTACAGACTGCTGCAGCTGCTAGGGTTCGCAATAATATCCCTTCCTTTTTACTTCCATACATTAATTCATTTACGCATCATCATCATCATCATCATTATTATTATTATTATTATTATTATTATTATTATTATTATTATTATTATTAATATTATTCATCCAAATCAATAATACATCAGGATCAATACCGATTACTCGGAGAAAATGTCGCCAAATTACGAACTGATCTTATGAAAGAACAACTTTCAACATTTCGTTCTCAGTTAGAAGACTTTGCTCGCAAACACAAGGTTATTATTATTATTATTATTATTAATTAGGTTAATATTGCCTGTTTGTATTATAATATGACTGGCAGATTGTTTGTAATGAAAATATATATATAAGTTAACTGCAGTTGTCAAGTTTATGATTGTTATATATGATGATGACTGCAGAATGATATCAGGAAGAATCCTGCTTTTAGATCACAGTTTCATGACATGTGTGCAAAAGTAGGAGTAGATCCGTTAGCGTCCAATAAAGGCTTCTGGGCTGAGCTGTTGGGCATTGGTGATTTCTATTATGAAATTGGTAATCTTCTGCTGCTTTAAGATGTCATCATTGGCATTTTTGGTTTGGAGATTTCTGTTAGTAGACATCAGGGAGGGCACTTGTCACATCATACGGCGGGCCGTATAGACGGGTGAAACAAGCAGTATAGATGGATCATGGATGAAAAAAGTTTATACGGGCCGTATGGGTCATATCACTTTCAAATTAGTCATTTCTTTGTCAGGTCGTATAGCCACTTCTACACGGGCCCTATGACCCATATTCGCCTTGTTATATGCCCTGTATGAGAGCTGAGCTGGTGTATTTCTATAGTGTGATAGTGATGTATGTATGTCACTCTCGTTTTATTATGAACTTCTCATCGTTCCATTGGTTTAATGTATTCCACGTAGATTCAAATAAACTTGTATGGATTTTCAGGGGTGCAAATTGTTGATATTTGCTTGGCAACTAGGCCGATTAATGGTGGTTTGATCAATTTGGAGCAACTATGTAAGATGTTAAGTCAGAGAAGAAAAGGTGCTCGTGAGGCAGTGTCGGAAGATGATTGCTTGCGTGCTATTAGTAAACTAAAGGTACTGTGTTTGGGTTATATTATATATATGTCTTCAGGATGGTGCTCGGTAACTGTGTTTTTCTCAGATGTTGTAGTAACATGAACATGATTCTTCCTTCAGGTGTTAGGGAGTGGTTTTGAAGTGATTACTGTTGGAAAAAGAAAGCTTGTTCGTTCTGTCCCAACTGAATTGAAAAAAGATCACAATGAAATTCTAGAGTTATCCCAGGTTAACTTCTTCATAACTTCTATATGCGAGCAATATTCCTTGTTTATTTTACTTTTTGACTGTTAAATCATATGTTTGAGTAAGAAAAAGCGTTGCTGAAAAAGTATGCAACTTCTTGTTTTTTAGGCTCAAGGTTTTGTGACAGTTGAAGAAGTAGAGAGGCGTTTATCGTGGTCGACTGGCCGTGCCACTGATGCCCTTGAAACTTTATTAGATGTGAGCACTTTTTTTTTTTTTTTTTTTTCATTTTTATACATCATTTTTCATATTGGTGTCTAACCAATGGTTTGTTTGTGTCTACAGGAGGGTCTTGCAATAATTGACGATGGCCACAGACGACGTTATTGGTTCCCGTGCGTGTCTTCTGTTTCTTCCTTTGTGGCATCTGAAACGCTTTGACTTTCTCCTGGTCAACTGTGTAATATCATGTGTGTAATCATTGAAATTATTCAGTGTACAATAAACAAATTGGTGAACTTTCATTTTTTTTTTTTGGGAAATTCAAAAGCAGCTTTTAGTTTTCTTTATACCAAACTGATTTTATTACTATGAGAATGCTTATAATTTATAAACTCTGAAATAAAAAAGACAATCAATGCTTCAGTTTTCTTTTATAATTGTATTGCAGAATATACAGAGCTATATGTTGTACGATTAATAAGAATCAGTGCAGAATTTCGATGTCTGAACTATCTTTATGCAGCATAGCAATTAGCTTCTACGGCCATGGATGGCTAGTATGCTGTATGCTACGTATTGTTCTTTTTTTAATGAGACAGCCTCAGAAAGGTATGTGTTTGTTCATTTCTTTATCTATTATCTGAACCTGAATCACCTCTGGCTCATGCGATCAGGAGGAGAATGAAAGCTCACGAGTCGCTGCTAGGCTCAGTTTAGATGCAAATAATGTTCGGTCAGCTATTGGTGACAAGATTTCTGTCATTATGCTCACGTTATTATCTGAACCATTGACACCATGATGATGTGACATGAGGCGCTAATGCACCACACTTGTTCTAAGTGGTGTTATATATATATATATATGTTTGAACTTGAACTATATCAATTTTCTATCACAAGTACATGACATCTTTTTTTGTATTTCATATATGTTTTTATAAATTACCATTGCCATTAACAATAAAGACTACACAACTAATGCTTACTAACATAACATAAAATGAAGGTACATTCCAAAAAAATAAAGAAACAAAACACACAAAGCTATTGCAAATTCATCATGTTACGTTGTTTACTTAGATTTGTGTCGATGAACTCGAACCAACGGACACAATGTTTACAACTTCATGTCCGTGTGAGAACCTTTGTAACTGTATCATTTTCGCGTAACATCCGTCCGCGTAGTTCTTCAACAACTGCGCGTGCGATCCTAGTTCCGCCACTTTCCCATCATCAATAACCGCGATAGTATGAGCATTTCGTATAGTTGATAACCTATGCGCAACAACTATCGTTGTTTTTCCTAAACAAACACGCTCAAGCGCCTCTTGAATGCACTTCTCTGACTCCGCGTCTAGTGCACTTGTCGCCTCGTCTAGTAGCATGATCTCGGATTTCCTTAAAAACGCACGCGCAATAGCCACACGTTGCTTTTGCCCTCCCGACAACTGCACCCCTTGCTCTCCCACAAACGTGTTGTATCCGTCCGGTAACGAAGATATGAACTTGTGAGCATTTGCGAGTGTGGCTGCTTCGATTATCTCCGCCTCGGTTGCTGACTCGTGCCCGTACGCTATGTTTTCGTAAATTGTGGTCCCGAAAAGGCATGGTTCTTGTGGGACCGTGGCGATGTGACGCCGTAGGGATTTTAGAATATATTTACGGATATCTTTTCCGTCTATTGTGACTCGTCCGTATGATGGCTCGTAGAATCTTTGTACGAGTGCGATAACCGAGCTTTTCCCGCACCCACTTGACCCGACTAGGGCCAAAGTCTTTCCAGCTCGGGCGCGTAGACAAAGGTCATGGAAAACCGGGGTGTCAGGACGCGATGGGTAAGCGAAATCAACATGTTTAAGTTCTATCTCGCCTTTTAACCGGTCTGGGACCGGAGTTGAGTCAGGATCATCTGACTCAATCTCGGTTTTCCGGTCAAGAAGGTTGAACACGGACCTCATGGCTCGACCACCCTTGACGAAATCAGGAGCCAAGGTCAGCGTCTCGGCTGCACCATTGGCTGAGACCATGAGAACCATGAACACGCGAATGGTCTTCGAGAAATCAGAGATCCCATGCTTTACAAGCCACGACGCATACCAAAGCCCGACTGCATACGAACAATAGAGTAAAAACTGCGCCACACCGAACCCACTTCCCGCTATCTGTCCTTTCCAGAAGCATCTACGGAGCGGCCCATCAAGACTTGTTGTAAAAAGATTGACGATTTTCGACTCTGAGTTGAATGCAGCCACTGTTCTCATATTCGCCACTGCCTCCCCTGCAAGCTGCGTGGCTTTCGCGTGTGCGCCTTCTAAATCGCCCGAAAATCCTTGCATAAACATTTTCTGCTCAAACAATCAAACTTAACCATTAGAAAAAATGGACAGAATACGAAACTGTACGGCTGATGAAAAGTTGCATTAAAATGAACCTGTAAAACAGTTGCAGCAACCACTATAGGGAAAACAGCGATAAGAACAAGCGCAAGACGCCACTGCAGAACAAAACCGGCGGTGCAGGCAACCAACATGAGGGCAGAGTTCTGCATAATGACAGAAATCCGGTCACCAATCGCTGACCGGACATTATTTGCATCTAAACTGAGCCTAGCAGCGACTCGTGAGCTTTCATTCTCCTCCTGATCGAACCACGCCATTTCATTCTTCAAAACCGCTGCCAACATCTTCTCTCGAACGCGTTTGGTCAAGTTTTCTCCAACAACATCCCAGAAACAATGCTGCAGCGTGTTGAAAACAAGAGCAGCCGACGACACTCCAATCAACAGATAACAGTATTTTCCGATTTCCTTAACCATGTATTCGTGATCTTGATTGTAGTACACGCTTAGAACCGCACTTAGAACATATGCAAAGAATGCACTGAGTGAACCACAAACTACTGAACCCACTGACCCGATTAATGCATAGGTCCATTCAGGTGAGTTCATTTTCGCAAGGCGCCAGAAGGAACTTGCTTGCTCTTTGAATGGGAGCTTCTCAAGCCGGTGGTTCGGGTATCCTCCATCAAGTGATAGGCTAAACTCTGAGGTTGAGAAATCAGATAATCGCCGCGAGTATGGTGATCGACCATAAGATGAGTTTCTTGTCATTATTGGTGAACTCACTGAGTTTCTTGCACTGGAAGCCCTACAAAACAAGTAAAAGTTGTATTAGTCTCATAGTTGTCAAAGCGCCTAGGCGCATAAAAAACGAGGGCTTTTTATAATTAGGCGCATAGTATAAAATACATTTTTAGGGATTTTAGAGATGTTTTAGGCTTGTTTAGGACTTGTTCATAACTCATTTAGGATGTTTTAGAGGTTTAGGCAACTATAAACACATCTTTATGTTGGGTTGACTTTTATAGTCAAACTGTTTTATTTTCATCGATCGGAATAGATACATGTTTTAACACGAAATCGCCAAATCCATATTTTGATGAATTACTATTCTAAATATGAATCTTGTATATGTTTCATACTTATCTATAATTTGAACTTTAGAAGGAATTTTGTGACATTTTGGTAATATATTAGTCAGTGGCGTCCTTGAAAATTTAGGTATCCTGTCCAAGCCATTAAAAATCATGTCCTTTAGACCTTAAGTTTAGAGTTTTAAACGAGTCAGGTAGACCGAAGTACCTTGCACTGCTTTTTCTGGCATTGTTCATAGCGGTTTCATTAGCAACGTCTTGCATCTTAATAAGCTTGGCATAGACACCATTTTCTCCTTTAGCAATAAGATCATCATGAGTTCCTATTTCCAAAACACTGCCTTGTTGCAAAACCGCCACGAGGTCTGCCTTGCGTATGGTGGAGAGACGATGAGCGATTACAAGAGTTGTCCTCCCTATCATAAAACGGTCCAACGCCTCTTGCACTAGTTTTTCTGATTCTGAATCTAAAGCACTTGTCGCCTCGTCTAATAGCAAGATTGCAGGGTTCTTTAACATCGCTCTCGCTATTGCGATTCGTTGCTTTTGACCACCTGATAATTGTAATCCTCTATCCCCAACCTGCACATAACCTTTTTGATAAGCGTTACCCGATCCGAATGGATTTTGTCATTTTTTAGCTGTTTGACTTTTAAAGTCAAACTTAGAACATTCAAATCTTTGGTTATCATATAAAAGTTTAAACAATGAACAATAATTTCTATTAATATTTCAATACTTTTAAGTTTATTTAGTACCCCTTTTGAGTTTTATTCACAAACTAAACTATATTTACATCAAGTTTGAAGCTGAAAATAGTGTGTTTGACTCATGAAAGTCAAAACAATGCAGACAGTTTGTCTTAGTATTACAGATGGTCAGTCAAAGGGTTCCTTAGAAGTTAGAACATGCTCTTAGCCAAACAAAATCTCTGAGTCTGT
Source organism: Ambrosia trifida (assembly GCA_028751855.1). NCBI lineage: Eukaryota > Viridiplantae > Streptophyta > Magnoliopsida > Asterales > Asteraceae > Ambrosia > Ambrosia trifida. The sequence continues at coordinate 37,225,457 of CM054126.1, forward strand.
CAGTCATGTGGGAATTCAATATTTATTATTTTTTTATTTTTTTATTATTTATTTGTACTTTTATTTGTTTGTTTGTCTTTCCCATCCTGTGATGTTGCAGTTAAGTTCTTGTTTCTTGCATAAGTTTGCACATGCAATTCTGACACAAAAACCAAGTTGTAACTTCTAAACTAATGCATCCCTCATAATATTTCACCTTATTTGACTTATATATTTGACCAAATTTTCCATAGATATTGATCTTTAGAATGGAATACTAAGCTTATTATTAAAACTTTAACTAAAGAAAGCATAGTTGTCAAAGCACCTAGGCGCACTCAAGGCGCATAGGCCGAGCCCGGAGCCTAGGCGCATAAAAAACGAGGGCTTTTTATAATTAGGCGCATAGTATAAAATACATTTTTTAGGGATTTTAGAGATATTTTAGGCTTGTTTAGGGCTACATTAGGATGTTTTTGGGTTGTTTAGGACTTGTTCATAACTCATGTAGGATGTTTTAGAGGTTTAGGCAACTTTTAGCCTGAATTTGGCTGGAAATCAGCCTGAAAACAGCCCCGGTAGTGCGCCTTAGTGCCTAGGCGCGTGCCTCAGAGGGTGCAGCGCACTTGGTGCGCCTGGTTGCGCCTGGTTGCGCCTTGCGCCTAGGCGCGCTTTTGACAACTATCAAAGAAAGTCATTAATCTACCTTCCAAGTCCATTCAAGATTTAAGATCAATTACCACAAAAACTTAAACTTGAGTTACCCAAGCGGGCCAACGCTATAATCTACACGGGTCAGGATTTAAAGACAAGGTGAACAAGAGTACGCATATGTTAATTGTTATGGTACTCGACAAAAATGATTACCTAGTCATTTAAAGAATCGGGGTCAATCATCACCAGCTTTAAAACTTGAGAAGTGGCCTATGCTACGGGTGACCTGGGCCGAGCTTTAAAGATCAAATGACCAAAATGGCTTTAATGCTCGGATGCTTAAAGGTCTATCGATATGGTATAGTATTTGAATATTTGACTAAACATTCCACATTCAAGTTCCATCACCACCAATGTTTAAAATTTAGTTATCCAAGTGGGTCAACACTATGAGCAACACAGGTCGGCTTTGAAGCTTAAATGACCAAAATACCCTTGGACCCAGATTCTAAAATACTTAGGTCTGGCAAATTCAGTTGACTAACCTGAGTATCATATGCATCAGGTAATTTAACAATAAATGAGTGAGCATTGGCGACACGGGCTGCTTCCTCGACCTCAACCATGGATGCATCAGGCCGACCCAAAAGTATGTTTTCTTTTATGGTGGTTGCAAATAGCGCTGGCTCTTGGCTAACCAGACCAATTTGTTGTCTTAGCCATTTCAAGTTTAGTCCTTTAATGTCATGCCCATCAAGCATAACTTGTCCTGAAAACAATTAAACAGAAAACATTTACAATCTATGTGTTGTACAACTACAGTCTACATTTGAGTTGTACATTGTCGTTACCCGATGTAGGATCATAGAACCTTTCAATGAGCGAAACAACAGTCGATTTTCCAGAACCACTGCTTCCAACCAAGGCAATAGTTTTCCCAGCAGAAACACTTAAACTGAAATTATTTAAAATTTTAACATCTGGTCTTGAAGGGTATGAAAAGTCAACATTTTTCAACTCTAGTTGACCCAAAACCGGTTCCAACTCCAAACCCGTTTCGCAGTTTCTATCAACCTTTGGTTTGTGATCAATGATCTTAAAGATTTTAGCTGCGGCTACTCGCGCTTTTGCAAATGCAGACATACTTGGAGCAGACTGGCCTAATGCACTGCCAAATTTGATAATTAGAATAGATCAAGATTTTTTTTTTATTTTTTTTATTATTTTTTTAGGGACAGAAAGAGTACTTACAGTCCACCAATCATGACTGAGAACATTGTAGAAATAGCAAGTCCACCATTGGTGTAACGGTTTCTAACAAGATAACCGCCGTACCATAAAAGAAGCGCATAACAACAAAAGACTGTGAAATAAGTTGATCCTAATCCTAATCCTTTCGCAAATCCACTCTTGTATCCAAGCTTTTGCGCGATCTTTAACGCTTCAGAGTAGGCTTGCAATGCTCTAGATTCACCAACGTACGCCAAAACAGTTCGAATTTGCGCAATTGTCTACATTTTTCGACAGATAAATAAAATACACAAACATCATAAGTGAACTTTACATACGAATAGAAACCATTGAAAAATTGTTAAGCGCAACTTTTTGCCCGTCTGCCTGCTCTTTTGATGTAAGTTTCGCTTTTATGGAATGAAATGAAACGAATCTTGATTTTCCTAAAAAAAAAAAAAAAAAAAGATGAAACTCACCTGCTCAACAATGTTTCCGGCTTCTGAAAGAGCTTCTTGGCTTTTCGAAGACAATTTCGCTAATGTTGTCATATGAATAGCTCCAATAATAGCAATTAAAGGCACCACAGCAAGTGTCACAAGTGCTAGTTGCCAAACTGCTGTGAATCCCACAACAAAGCCAGACACAAATGTTGCCAAATAGTGTATAAAGTTTCCTAGCTGCCACACATTCACATTATTAATTATTAATTATTAATATTGTTGGAATGAATGTAATAAGTATTTGTGCACTAGTGAACAACAAAAGATGATCATGTTTTAACCTTTTCACTAATGGCATCTTGAACAATGACAGCATCAGTGTTGATAGCAAATACAACATCTGAAGTCCTGACTTGAGTGTCAAAGAACTGAATGTCTTGACTTAATGCTGCTTCAAGATATTTTATCCTCATTTTTGTTGATTGTCTCTCTCCTGTCCACATCCAACATGATATCTCTGATAATAATAATATATACCCATGTCAAATTCCAGTCATTTTCCAAAAAAAAAAAACATTTGATGAAAAAAATGTTGCTAAAAAAAAAAAGTGAACATAAATACCTGCCCATGAAGATGCCCATATTGCAGCTCCAACTATAATAAAGTAAAATGCATACTGCAAAATTCAACAACAAGATCAACACTTTGAAAAGGAAAAAAAAAAGATCACATTTTTTATGTTGAAAGAATGTTAATCTTTATGCATATTGCAAAAACCAACAAAAAAGGCAAGAATTTGATGAAAAAAAATCAAAATATTATGTTAAAACTGCTGGATTTGGAAAAAAAATTAAAAAAAAAAAAGGAAAGTTGCCCTTCATGCATACTGCAAAATTCAATAACAAGATCAACACTTTGAAAAGGAAAAAAAAAAGATCACATTTTTTATGTTGAAAGAATGTTAATCTTTATGCATATTGCAAAAACCAACAAAAAGGGCAAGAATTTGAAGAAAAAAAAAAACAAAATATTATGTTAAAAATGCTGGATTTGAAAAAAAAAAAAAAAAAAAAGGAAATTTGCCCTTCATGCATACTGCAAAAAAAAAAAAAGATAAAAAATTTTATGATAAAAAAGATGAATTTGAAGAAAAAGATTATTACCCTTAAAACTTCATCACTCATTTTATCAACATTATGTGCATTGGACCCAAATGAGTTAACAAGATCAGCAAAGAATCTTAAAAAGATAGGCAAAGAACAGCCATGAACAAATGCACCAACTGTACCAATTCCCATCAACACATAATCCAATCTATCTGCAAATCTAAACAACTCTCCAAACCCAACTGACACTTCCTTATCTTTCTCTGCATTTTTACTGTTTTCTCCTTCCATTTCCATATCAGTTTCAGTTACTATATCTTCTTCAGTCAGTGATCCCAATGGACTTTGTGTTTCATACCATTTGCATTGCTCTCTTCCTCTCTTTATCTTCTCATGGAAGCCTTTTGATGCCATTTTTTTATAATAATATATTTTTATATTTTATTCTTGATTCTCTTTCCCTTACACTTTCTCTTTTGTCTGTTTATCTTTTTTGTGTAAAGACTTTGGATCTCTATTTAGCTCTTTTTTTTTTTTTTTTTTTTTTTTTTTTTTTGGAGCTTGATTTGCTTTTTACAATAAAAGAGAGACAATAAAGAAAACATTAGTCCCACAAAGATTCTTTGTTTACATTGCTTACATCACTATTGCATGTATATAATGCATCTATACAAGTATGGAGAAAATATGGTTAAAATTAAAAAAAAAATGTTACAATAATAAAATATTCATTATTATATTTTATAAATTTATAAATCATTTTTTTAATTATGTAATTATTTGTTATGAGTGTTAATAGTGTTAAATAAACATAATTCATAAAATTTCTTAAGTGATTTTTAGCGTATCAAACAATGTCAATTTTATTACTACAACCATCACTTTGAAAAGTAGTGATTCCGCCACTTGTATAACAACTTTTTAACGTATGATGTATCCTTTCTACTTTAAAATGATTTTCTTGTAGAATTAACAATTGTCTAGTCTAGTAAGTTTACTATATAGCGCGCGCTACATTATCATGTTTATTTTAAATCTCTACCATAGTATAAGAAAATAGCCGATGACATTTTTATATATTAAATAGTACTAGTGACAAGTTTATATCTCTATAGTAATAAAATACCTAAACAATTTTTTTTATCCATTTTATTCCACAAATCGTCGTATTTCCTTCAAAAGTACAATATATTGCCTAACTTTGTACGTTTTTCCTCGGGTGCGCGTGATTTTTGCTGAGTAGTCTGCTTGAGATGATAATTTTTTATTTCTTCTATAAGTGTCAAACGGGTCATATTTATACACTCATAAAATATTTTGGACAATTCAAATATACTAAGTGGACAAATGCAATTTGTGAAACATAGTTAAAATCTTTATTATTATTATTATTATTATTATTATTATTATTATTATTATTATTATTATTAAATGTCTATGATTTTGTTTTAAATAAAATGTAAAATGAGTTGTATAACGGAAACGTGGTGTGATTTTTTACTGTTAAAGTTGCAACGGTTTTGGTGTTTCATACAAAAACAGTGTAGGATGAGTGGAAGACAGCGATAACGACTTATGATGATTGAGGATGTTGATTTTTGTTTTTTATTTTCTTGTTTTTATACTAAATCTAAATGCTTCAGAACTATCATTACATATTCGAAATGAATATAATGTTTAATTTAATTGAGCACCCTGCTGGAACTCGCCTCTAGAAGTATCACTTATAATGTGATCTCTTTGCAAATGATTTGGGTTGAATGCGAGAGCTCTTAAGTTTGAATATAATTCTAATCAAGTTTTATCGTAGTGAGTACTCGGGTGATGGGTTTTCCTGGAATTATTATGATGAGTTTGGGCTATCTAACGCTGTTTGCGATCACAGATGTATGGGGTCACCTTTTGCCATTAAGTTATGCTGTGGTCTTGTGGATAGCTAGGCTTTTATTTGTTGCCCGTTAAAGGAAAAATAATGTAATCACTTAAAGGAGTGGATTAGGGTTATTATTAGGGAAAATCACGAAACTAGCCCTTTGACCGGATGACTTACGAGAATAGCACCCTCCCGTCTCTTTGGAGAGACGATTCACGTTTCCCAACGCGTCTGAGGCGTCTCCCGAGAGCTTTTGGTTTCCAACCAATAAAAGAACAACACGCCTCCGGTAACATCTCCAGAGACGACTTTTGTGCCGTCTCGTGATTCCCGAAACGTCTCTGGTGTCTGTTTCGTCGTTTTAGTTTCCCACTCCACCTGCCCCCCGAGACATCTAGTCGTTTCAGTTTCCACTTGGGCTTCCCGTCGACCATTATTTACCGTCAATCTCCAACCTCCACCACTATCACCTCCCTCACTATGTAAGCCAGAAAAAAAAAATGCGGAGCTCCCACCAACCTCTACCCCACCAAAAAAATTCGGAGTTCAAACCGAATCCTTAACACAAGAAATGGCACCCACTCGTTGGACTGAAGAACACGAAATCGCACTTGTAGCTGCCTGGACCTTTGTCGAAGACAACCCACATCCGGGTAACAAATGGTACCGAATCCTCAACGAGTTCAATCGGTTGGTAGGGGGCTCGAACCGAACCATTGACTCCCTCAACCGAAAATTGACCGATTTGAACACCAAGTGTCAACTCTTCAACGGGTACCACAATCGAACACTGCGAGCGGTACCTTCGGATATGCCCGAAGACGTGGCCATTGGTATAACCCAAATCGAGTATGAATCCAAGCAAGACAAAGAATTCAAACACATCTCTGCTTGACAAATGATGAGGGATAGACTTAACGCGTAGCCTATGTTTATTTTATTTTATTTTTTACTTTGTAATGATTATGTATTTATTTTATTTTATTTAGAATTTTATTTAAGTTGACAATTAATCAAATGACTAGTTTATTTAGAATTCTATTTAAGTTGACAATTAATGTTTTGAATAAATTTTATAAAATAATAAAGTTATAACTAAAATAAAATCAAGCCGGCAGCTCTAAGACATCATCGGAGACGTGTTGTTCTTTTATTGGTTGGAAATCAAAAGCTCTCGGGAGACGCCTCAGACGCGTTGGGAAACGTGAACCGTCTCTCCAAAAAGACAGGAGTGAGCTATTCTCATAAATCATTCAGTCAAGGGGTTAGTTTCATGATTTTCCCTTATTATTCTTTTGAATTAGAATTAGTTTGTAATTATAAGTTGGTTGGGTAATTAAAGATAGCTATTAGAATATTTACGTCATCAGTTTTTTTAGTTATATTTTATGATTAACAAAGTTTGTTTTTTTAACGGCCAAGAAATCAATCACTAGCACTCTCAAAGTACTCACTGAACAAAGGAGTACTCCGAGAGTATCCCGGGTCCACCAATAATTTCACACCAGTTCCTTAGGAAAACCCGCCGCCCGAAAACCCATTGCGGTAAAACCCGACCCACTAGCAACATTTTGATGTCGTTAGGACTCGAACTCCCCACTTCCCATAAGGAAGACAAGGAGGGTGCCACTCCACTAGGGGTGTAAACGAGCCGAGCCGAGCCCGAGCCTGAATGGGCTCGAGCTCGGCTCGTTATGGTTTTATGAAGCTCGAGCTCGAGCTCGGCTCGGTTCGAGCCTAAATCTTGAGCTCGAGCTCGACTCGCTAGCAAAATCAAAAGCTCGAGCTTGGCTTGGCTCGGCTCGTGGTGATTTGAGAACAATCTCAAACGAGCTCAAAGCTCGGCTTGAGATCGCAAAAGCTCGGCTCGCGAGTCTTATTAAATGGGCCTATGAAATAAGGACTTGGGCTTTGGAGATGTGGGCTATAAATTATAAGAGATATATAAATAACTTATAATTATGTTTGGGCTCGTTTAGGCTCGCGAGCCCAATCGAGCTTTGTATTTAGGGCTCGATCTCGGGCTCGATAACTAAACGAGCCATATTTTAGGCTCGGGCTCGGGCCCGGGCTCGTTAAGGCTCGGCTCGTTCGGGCTTTTTACCGAGTCGATCCCGAGTAGCTCTCGAGCCGCTACGTGTCATTTACATCCCTACACTCCACTATAAGGGGATTGGCAGTTTGTGATCACCCTTTCTCATATCACTAACTTGGGTAGTGATCATCAATTCCGTCTCTCTAATCTAACAAGTCATATTATTTTTATAACATAAATGCCCAAACATATAAGATATAAAAAATGTGCACAAGTTCTCTATGACATAACAAAGAAAAATATCATGACAATCCATTTTGTCATCATTTTGTTATGTCGTGCATCACATTTTCATCTACATCTAACATAAGTACATAACCCCCCCCCCCCCCCCCCCCCCCCCCCCCCCCCCCCCTCTTTTGGTGCATCCGTTACACTAGCAATTTGAGCATCCCAACACAGGGATCTAAGGGCCTTCTGACTGCTTAGGCGAATGTAAGGGTTTATGAGGGAGGCCGGTATGAAGGAAGAGAGCGTTTTTGGACAGGAGAGTGTGTTTGACATGTTCCTACCTTGTTATATACGGGTTTTGAACTTGCGCATGTTTTAAGAAACCGGAAATCTTCTCAATGTTAACTTTAAAAAAAATAGAAAACATAAACAATACAAATGTTAAGACTTTAAATTACACTTAATTGAATGTCCATTACAATCCAAATCTGTCCATTACAATCCAAATCAAGTTCGTGAAACAAGCGTGTCATACAACTCACTTATTTTTAACATTTAACCCGTTTTTATAACAAAAACTTAAGACGTGAACATTATAAAAACTAAAAAACCACTGCCATTTATGATCAACTTTAAAATATAAAGTAAATATTTATTCCCACTTACATTTAAATAGTCTAATCTCCATCATAATACAAAAGGAAATGTACGGAAATCTAATTTGCATCATTACCAACTCATTTATAAGATTTTCATCAGATTAGTGACACAATACAAAGCAAAAATAAAAATTAAAAACCTTTTGGTTGGCATTGCAAACCTGGCAAACACACACACTCACACAATATACATAGATACATATATATGTGTGTGTACGTGTGAATGACAAAACTGCATATGGTGGTTGATTGAAATATGCATAAATTGAAAAAAAGTGACCATGGCTGGTTGGAATCCATTTGTCGAGAATCAACCAAATGGCTTCCCATTTTCCTTTAAAAATATATATTAGGTTTGTTGAATGACGAATCTAAATTATTTTCATAATAATCTGATCTATATATATATGTGAAGAAACACGGATATAACAATCTACAATATGAGCATAATAAAGAGATATTTCTTGTTGATGATTGCTGGACAGTTACAAAGACTCAGACACAGATTGTTACAGCGTTTCAACTATAATCTATCTTTATCAACTATTGATAATTCTCTAAGGATTTCTCTGTCAAGTATCGAATGAATCATTTCTCCTGAGGGAGAAGGGGTATTTATAGGCTTTCGAAATCCTCTGTGATTGGCTGGATTGAGAATGACAGATGTGTTGTACGATCGCAGGCCACGATCATTGTGGGCGCTGGCGTCCTGCGATTGGTCCACGTGTCCTGTGTCTATCCTTTCTGTCCTTTTTTTGTCCTCATATATGCAGGTGATCATGGGGCAAGGAATAATGGCCTTTGATTGGCCACATGTCCCTTTCATTGCCGGATTGCATGTGACATGGACGAGGTGGCGTGCGCCGGCTTCTAGAAGGTCTAGTCAGCGTTCCTGCTGACGTGTTGAGTAGATATGGGGTCGTGAGCACGCGAGGGTACATGTCTCTTCAACATGAAAGCCTTGTTAGTTGAATAATGGTGAGTAATTCACTAGATGACATATCATATTTAGGTTGTTTTTTAAAGGAAAACTTCATTAAAAACACGTCAAAACGACTATCTCCAAGGCGGAGATAACCGCGGCTAAACACAATTACATCGGTTCAAGATTAAAAGAATTCCAATCCCAAGTAATCGAGTCCCCATCATTTCCAGTCTCGAACCTGTCCGCCACTACACACCAAACATCCGCCTCTAATCGAAATAAAGCTGGGAAACGATATTTAAGCGGCATGTGATCAATTCATGGGTCTCGTAGAAGATGGGATATCGCCAAAGCCATTTTAAAACCAAGGCATTATTACACATCTCAAGTTTATTAATGCCCAACCCACCATCTTTCCTCGAACGCGTGACCGTCTCCCACCTAACCCAATGAACTTTGTTTACATCAACACTTCCTCCCCATAGAAACTTCTTAATCAATACCGCCAATTTTTTTAATCACAACAACTGGAGCTTTATATAACGAAAAATAATACGTCGGTAGGCTCTCCAAGATCGATTTGATTAGAACAACCCTACCGGCAATTGAGAGCACTTTAGCCTTCCAATTTGTTAACCGATTATTAAAGACCTTCATGACAGGATCCCAACTCTTAATTCGACCCATATTGACACCCACTTGAACACCCAAATATGTAAATGGAGTAGAACCCGCTCTACACCCCAACTCGGCTGCTTTCACACCCACTTCATCTAAGCTCTTCCCAACCCCAAACTGAGTAGATTTGTGAATATTAATTCTCAAACCGTAGCACATATGGAATATCCTCAAAATACGCCTCAAAGTCATGAAATTAAAATCGGACCACTCACCCATCACCATAGCGTCATCAACATACAAAAGATGAGAAATACTAGGTCCTCCATTAGGAAAATCCACCCCATTAAACGACCCAATATAACTCGTTTTTTTAATTAGATCTGAAAGCGCCTCCATAATAATAACAAATAAAAATGGGGATATGGGATCACCTTGGCGAATACCTTTACTACAACTGAACTCAAAAGTCGGAGAACCATTAACCGGAACTGACGAGCAAGCCAAAAAAACAACTCCATAAATCCAATTACACCAGGTTTCGGGAAAGTTCATCTGTCGCATGACCATCAATAAGGCCCCAGTTGACATTATCATACGTTTTTTCAAAGTCGATCTTGAATAAAAAAAAATACTCTTTTCCACTTCGCTTAGCCCACGACAAAATTTCATTGATCAAAAGCGGACCGTCTAATATATACCTCCCCAAAATAAAGGCCGGTTGGGTCTCATTAGTAATACTGTTCATAACATTCTTCAATCTATTCGCTAAAACTTTATAAATCACTTTACTTATCACTCCAATCAAATTTATTGGCCGATATTCACCAAGCTCAACACGATCCTTCACCTTAGGAACCAACGTAATGAAGGACGACCCAACCTCTCTACTGATCAATCCCGTATGAAGAAATTATCAAAGATACTTACGAAATCGGCAGATAAAGAAGACCAAAACCTTTTAATGAACCGAAAATCATTTTAAAATTTTATTATTTATTGTTATAAGTAAGAGCAATAGCATATTATCTTGCAAAAATACCTTCTCTTACTAATTAACATATTATCACCTCTTCATCCTATTCTAAGCATATCTATATCTATACTATTATAAAGGGGGAGACATGGATAAATATGTTTAAAATGTAAAAGTTAAGATGACATTTGAAAAGACACATGTTTTAAACCTATAATGTTATATAAATCTTTCTCATATTATGTTACTTGTACATTCATTGCCTTCACTCTTTACATATCATTTTACATGAATTTTAAGATGGCATAGGAAAAGTCTCATGCTTAAAACACAAATGTCATGTATTTTTTTTCCTTTCTACCTTTCATGCAAAACCTACTTGTACATATTCTTTTATCATAACCTTTAATTACCATTAATCTATATCTATAATATCCTTATGTCTATGTTTGTACCATAAAAACTACACAATTTCACCCCCGTAATGATATTCCGCTGCAACGCACGGGTAAACCCACTAGTTCTTATTGGTATATTAAGCATTTCCTTATCAAAAGCTTATCTTAAGTTCACATAAGTTGATGAATGGTAAATACAACTCACTAATAAACCCACCAAATTAAATCAATTATGTGAATGCCATGCGAAACCAACATGCCATCATTTTTTTTTTTAAATACATGTTGAATCATGGTACACTCTTAGGTAGCGTTCGTTTCGTGAAATGTAATAGAATTAGAATTGGAATTGGAATTGGAATTAGAATTCACATGGGAACTGTAATTGATTTGGAATTTAGATGTGTTTGTTTCACATAATGGAATGAAATATGGATGGAACTAAAACGTAGATTCTCTTTCGTATGTTGTTCAATTACAGCTCTTTCTTTTGTGAAAACGAACAATATAAGAAATAAGAAACGGAATATACATCCTAATTTTATCCAGATTTTATTCCATTCCGTGAAACGAACACTGCCTTAGCTATGATCAACAATTGAGTTTTTAAGAAAAATAAAAACAATAAACATTCAACTGGCTATAACTACGATATTATAACAACTAACCATGTCAAAATACGGTTGTGGTAAAAAAAAAAATAGAGTGCTATGAAAATAATAAGATCATCAATCGTCAACCATAACCCAATGACTATGATTATCATTTCCCTATAGTCATCAATTGTTGCATAACTTTTTTTTAGAACGGCCAACGAAATATTTTTTATCACCATACTAGCGGGATGCTAGCAAAAACCCAAGTACAAGATTACAAGTTTAATCACCAAGGAAACAAATCACAAACAAAACAAACAGAAACACATAAGCTGCAGCAAGACAACATAAAACAACACATTTCACCTCATACTAGAAATATTAAAGCACCACCATCTGTCCCAGTCCAGATTACCACTTTTCGATCTCGTCTTTACCCACATGTGACTTCTAGCTTTAATTTCACCCATTAGTCTTTGTAACGACCCTTGTTTTTGGTTAAAAATCACCTCATTTCGGTATTTCCAAATGCACCGGATTGTAATAAGCAAACCGCATAAAACGCCTTCTTTGTATCTTGTGTCCCACCGCATAACTCATGTAATCGCAACAAATCTCTAAATTCAAATGCATACACATTACCTAGCTTGCACCATTGTGAAATTAGATGCCACACCAACTGCGCCAATTCACAACTTAGAAATAAATGCTCAACGGTCTTCGGATGATCCTCGCAAAACGGACACAAATTCGAGCCCACGTTTATGTTACGCCTAATAAGAGCCGTCTTCGTAGGAAGTCTTCCAAGCGCCGCTCTCCATGCCAATATCCATACCTTCCTTGGAATCCAAGAATTTCCTTGCACCACAAAACCACTTGGCCCATAATGAACCCCCTGTAGTAGTTTTTTTAATAACCCAACCCCAAAATAGCGTGACCCACCCAGCCCCTAAACCCATTGATCCACCCTGTCTAATACAACCGGACAAGAAACCAAATCAGATAGTACCCCCAGTTCTGCGGCAGTAGCCCCCCCAAACCTTGATGGAACCCAATCCCAAACCCAACCCAACCCGTTTGACGAAACCCGATCAGCAACAGTAGCACTTTTGAACCTTTCGGCAGCAAAAAGAGCCGGAAATCAAACCGCTAGAGGTTCCTCTAGAGCCCAGCAATCCAGCCAAAAGTAGATACCCAACCCGTTCCGAACCACCCTTTTTATCGCCCCGGCAACATCGATTCCTTCGTCTTTCAGAAAATGTACGGCTCCAGCAATGTTCTTCTACGGACCCGGCGTCGCCAATCTAATCGGAATGGAACTCCAATCTCTAGATGAGTGGTGTACAGCCCAAATCACTTTCCTCCATAAGCTATCTCGATCCACTTTAAAACGCCACCACCACTTCGCCAATAAAGCCAAATTAGCATCTTTAAAGGAACCAAACCCAAGACCCCCACTATCCACAGGTCCAATGACATTGTCCCATGCCACCCAATTCATCCTCGCTTTTTTGTCTGACCCACCCCAGAAGATGTGACAACCGACAACTCCCGATTTATACTGATGTGATTTTTATCATGTGAAATAGTTCTTTTACTTTAAAGATTGTTAATTATAAAGTTTCGGAAGTTTACTGATGGTTTTAACAATCGAAACTGCGACTGATTTAATTAACGCGGTGTTAACGTGTGCATCGAACGCACGTGTCAGGCGACGGAAATATTTATATTTTTGCTCGGTTTATTTTTATTTTTAATTACGAACAAAACCGACTAAATTACGTAATTTATTTTTAAACCAAAATATAAACCGAGACGTTTTACGTTATAACGGGTTCGGATACGCGGTATCCACCTACCAAACTAACCCTACCTATATAAGCATCTTATTCTCTTCTTCTTCTTCTTCTCATTTTCACCTAACACAAAACCCTAATCTCTCTATCTCTCTCTCTAAACCCGTATCTCTCTCTCTCTACCTCACTATCTCTCCCTCTCTTTCTTTCCTCTCGGTCACTCTCTCTCTCCCTTCTCTCATTTGCGGCGGCCGGCCACCACACAGTTCGGTGGTGGCGGCGCATGGTCTTTAGGTCGTAAGTGGGTCAGGTTCATGGCAATCATGTTGCTATGGTTGTTTAAGGTGGCTCGTGGCTGGAACGGGCTGTTATGGGTTCGATAATGGAGGTTGGTTATGTGGAGATGGCCTCCGGGTATGGTGGTCTGACGGTGGTGGTGTAACATTTCGCGTTTAATAATTGTACGTTACGAATAAAACGTCAAGTTTCTCATCATTATTTACCTTTTTAAAAATATTATTGCAAAGCATTTGGAACCCTAATATTATATTATTGATATATAATATACATATATATATAATAATTGTCAAAAAAATTATATGCTGAGGCCGGGGTTCGAACCCGAGTCCTCAGCCGGGTCACCCAACACACACACATAACCATCTGGTCTACACAAACTTCTTATTTCATTTCCAGCTCATAATTTACTTATCACGACCTTGGTTCTTCACAGTTGACTAGGGAAGTCAACTGTGAAGACAAACTTCCTTAATCAAGCCAATTAACGCGTTATTAACCTCAAATTTGGCAAGATTGCATGATGTCCGGCCTCATACGCGTACAACCCATTGATAATTATCATCAATTCATTTCAATTGTGGCCGATTATACACGCATACATTCAAAACGTGGTCAAACATTCCAATTATACAATCTAGACCCTATCACTATAAATTGAACACCACAATCTCTACTACACTCGCCAATTATCATCTTCATACCCCCAATTTCTTACTTGAATATGTTTTCTTGAGTTTTTGGTTCGTGCTTTGACATTCTGCGTTAACCGATCATTTGTATTCAAAACGTATTTGTAAGTTATATTTTTATATGGGTTTTGATCTTCGGCATGTACACAACAATAACCCTAACGTTAATTGGGTTATTGTTGTGTAATCTGAACAATTGAAAATCTAGGGCTCATACGTTTTTAATTTGGGGAAGAACATGATTTTACAATGGTTTTATAATTATAAAGAACTGGAATCAAACACAACCCCTGATCTAGATCAGGTGGTTGTATCTGATGTTGTTAATCAAGATCACGCGGGTTCGAGTCCCCTTGCAACCGGTTTTATTCTTTTATTTTAAAAACAATTATAAATCATTTTCTATTATCGTATATAATTAATTTAATCAAGAATCAAACGTTCTCATGGTCCAGACCAGTTGGTCTGGGCTTGTGATTTAAAGCCAACGAACCGGCCAAGGGCCCGGGTTCGAACCTCGGTATAAACAAACATATTTTTTAACTTATATATATATATATATATATATATATATATATTCCTTTATATTTTTTAAATTCATTTTAAAATACTTAAACTCTTTTAAAAATGATACAAAAATTATATTATGTTAATCTAGTGAAAAAGTTTAACATACAATTTTTAGTTTTCAAAAATTTATTTATTTAATATATATAATAAATAAATCAAGTTTATTCCATTTTATTTATAAAATTCTATAAAAATATCAAAACGATCTTATAAATTTCCACAAAAATTATTCTGAGTTTTTATAACAATAAACTTTTCTGAAATGATTTTTATTTCTAAAAAATCATTTATTTAATATTTTTAATCAATTTTTGTTAGTTATAAACATAATTAAACCATAATAAATTCATTTTTCAATATGTTTGCACCAAAATTTTATGTAAATTATTTCTGATTATTTGGAACAGAAATATAATTTTTAATCTGATAATTTTTTTAATTTTAGTATTTTTAAATATTAAAGTTAAATTTTGACAATTTGAAATAAATAGATTTAATATTCTGTTTTAAAGAAAATAATTTTATAAAAATTATTTTTATACTTTAAACTCATTATTGTGACCATCTTTGATTCAAATTTTATAAAAAGACTTTTGATTATTTATTTATCAAATTTCTCCCAATTGTCAAGCATTTTAATTATTAATCAAACGAGCACTTATCCCCAATTCGAAGCCCTAGAATATAATTGTAAACTAGATAGACTTAGACATATTTATTACCTTGATTATAGGGTAATACTTGGCATCGTTTGGGCAACACACTACTCTATTTTTCAAGAGATATAACATTTTGCTAAGGTGAGTTTTACATAGCCCCTTTTCTATTCATTACCATTTTTGGGGTGAAACATGTTACAACATTCTATATGCAATTCAATCATCAAAGTGTCTATGTGTTTTTCTATGTTGCATTATGTCTTGAACATGACTAGGGTAAGCACAATTCTAGCATAATCATTAACATTGATCGAGCTACGATTCAGGATAATTATACATTTCGGGGTACTAGTCCAACATGGTTTATACACAAATAGTAATAAGTGTGCAACGTGGGTGCTATGTAATACGAGAATTAAGATAAGTCACGATCGGTTCGTCGAGTTGAAACGTATTGAGACTCGTGTTGGTACACACGAGTCTAGATAGTCGGATAGACTATCTTTTGAGTGGTTAATAAGATTAGGCTTATGTGTGGTAGACTGTTAAGGTGTCATTTGTTGGTAATTAGGGCACAAGGAAGTCGGTCGAGGTTTCAGGCTTTGTTTGCTAGCTTAGCATGGAAATTAAGGTGAGTTTCATGGCCCCACTCTTTTACTGGTTTTACATTTTCGGGGGAGAAAACATGTTGTGTTCTTTAAACGTGTGTCAATCGTGTTCACAAGTTCATTATGGTTGGGAATGTTCATTTGGGTTCAAAGTATTCATTTATGTTCAGTATTATATGGCCTATGTTGTGGCAGTTCGTTAACCGTGATGCGGTAGTTCGTTAACCACAATGTGGTAGTTCGTTGGCTATGATACAGCAGTTCGTTGACCATGGGATGGTAGTTCGTTAATCGCAGTGGGCGATAGTTCGTCTGGGAGGTTCGTTATAGAGTTCAAACGTTTAACGAGTGTTTATATCGGTCGGTAGTATCATGATAGTCTTTTAAAAGTTCATGAAACTTTTTACTTAAAAACCTGTGAACTCACCGGCATTATTTGCTGACGTTTTTAGCATGTATGTCTCAGGTCGCTAAGATAGCAGCTATCGATAGGCGCACGGAGTCTCACGACGTCTAGGATTCATTTGCATTCCATTTGAGTATTTCAGACTTGAGTCTTACCTTTGAGTTGTAATAATACATTTTGCTTCCGCTGTGTTGATGCGGTTTTGAAAACCTAATGAGCAGTTACGTTGATTTCATATCATTTAGTGTCGTTTATTGTGACCGTTGACTTGGATCCTGGTGTGTCACGCGCCTCGCGGTAAAACCCCGAACGTGGAAATTTGAGGGTGTGACAGAAGAACACTCTTCTCATACGATCAAGATCCTCCAAAACTTTCAAAGGCGCCTTATAGAGGGAGAAGATGTATGTAGGAAGAGCATTCAAAACTGATTTAATGAGCACCACCCTCCCGCCAAATGATAATTGCTTCGCCTTCCATAGTGACAACCGCTTACGAAATGCATCTAGAACCGGTTTCCAATGTTTGGATATGTTCATATTTGCGCCAACAATCAGCCCCAAGTATGGAAACGGAAACTTCCCCGGATTGCAATTAAGAATATTAGCCCAATCCTGCACCACTCCATCCTCCACACCCACCCCATAAACATTACATTTTCTCAAATTAACCTTAAGCCCTGACACCAAGTAAAAACATCGTAGTATCCTCTTTAAGTTTAGAACGTTCGACACGGACCATTCACCTAAGAAAACAACATCGTCTGCATACATTAAATGTGACAACACCAAGTCTCCATCACCGCACACCATCCCCATATACAAGCCGATTTCGCAAGCTCTCTTCATAACACCCGAAAGTGCCTCCGTAACAAGTACAAATAGAAAAGGGGATAGCGGGTCCCCTTGTCTAAGACCACGCCCACAGGTGAACTCGTTTGTCGGAGACCCATTAATAAGTACCGACGCACGAGCCGTCTTAACCAACGCCATAACCCACCTAATCCATCTCAAAGGAAATTTCATCTGTGAAAGGACAGATTCTATAAAACCCCAATGAACCGAGTCATATGCCTTGTCTATATCTACCTTGAAAATCATACCACTCCTTTTCGCCCTCTTCATCCAACCAACAACCTCATTCAACATTAGTGGCCCATCAACAATGTTGCGACCCGACAGAAAGGCTGACTGTTCTTGAGATACTAATTTCCCAATCACCCCTTTTAGTCTTGCCACCAACACTTTAGATATCACTTTATTAACGCAGCCAACCAAACTAATAGGTCTATAAGCATGAAAACCCATCGGGTCCTCAACCTTCGGAATAAGTGCAATAAAAGACGTAGAGCAGGACGACCCCAAAAACGGCTCCTCATAGAAATCCTGGAATAGTTTAACAAAATCCGCTTCTAACGCACCCCAACATCACCTAATGAATTTGAAGTTGAAGCCGTCCGGCCCCGGCGCCTTATCAGTTATCCCCATCACAATCCCATACGGCGTCTTTGATCTCCTGCAATGAAAAAGGCTGTGAAATAAACTCTGCCTCCTCCACTGACAACTTATTTAAATGCTCGCACTGTAGGATCGGCCAAATAGGCATTGGCTCCCGAAATTTCTCTTCAAAAAACGAAAACGCCAAATCCTTAATCATTCTTGGACAAGTTACCCAACCCCCTTGAAATTGAATCCCATTTATCCTGTTCGACGCCGTATTAGCCTTAATTATCCCTTGATTTGTTGCATAACTAACAAGTGTTATGAAAATAAGAATTAACCAACTAGTTAATTCTTGGCGTTCGAGATTACTCATTTAAATTACTTAGTAGTTTGTAATGTTTTAAAAATACATAAAACATTTTTAGCGATTTGGGTGAAGAAAAAAAAATATATACGCATTTACTTGTTTTACTGTAAAAAAAGGTTACTTTCAATAAGCATATGAGAATTCCTTATTATAAACTAGTTATTCTTAATATCTTTAAAGTTAAATGTCTATCATTACATTATTACAATTACAATATATTAATAACTAGCTGATTACCCTGGGAAGATCCCGGGGTTGAAAAATCTAATTTTACGTGATAACCTATTGCAAATGGCTCAAGTTAACTAACCACAAAATCTTTCAATCATTGCATGTCTATAGTATTCTAATCAGTAATAACTCGTATTCCCTAACCTAAAACATTATCAGTAATCATCTAAAGAATCACTTATGTAAGCTGCAACTATTCAAAAACTCAATGATAACATGGCGATTGGGCTGATTTTCAACATCGTAGATAAGAACCTGGTTTAAAAGAAAAAACATGATTAATGAATAACATGAACACTTTGTGTGTTTTTTTCCTGTATGAATGAAACCCCACAAAAAATAGTTGATTTTTCTCAGTTTTTTATATAGGACTATGGTACTCGTTGATAATAATAATAATAATAATAATAATAATAATAATAATAATAATAATGCACACAATTATTCTAAATTAGAATAGAGTTGCTTATTAGATAATAATCTTAAACCACCGAGAGGGAGAGAGATAGAGTGAGAGGGAAAGGTTGTTGGTGATAAAGGGTTTGGAAGAAAACAATTAGGATTTGAATTTGGGGAGAGGATGTAGGATATAGGGTTTTATCTATAATATTTTTAATTTATTATAAAACTCAAAAAATTAAAAAAAATCTCATATAATCCCACATGGCACATTCAAAAAGTGGGGGATTGCTCCATTGAATGCCATGTCATCAAAGGGCTTTTCTTTTATATATATTAATAGATACAACTAAATGAATAGTACTTAAAATGAATAGTAAAATATTAATATTTTATTTATATTATTATTATATTTAAAAACTTTATTATATTATATACTATTAATATATTATACCGATCCCGACAATACCGATACCGAATAGTACGGTATCGGTTTGGTATCGGTACAGTACCGGTATGGTATCGGTATTTTACCTTAAAATACCGATACCATACCGATCTCGTACCGATACCGATAACACCAAAACCGAAAATCCATAAATGATCCCGAAACCACTCGGTTCGGTACGGTATCGGAATCGGGACGGGACAGGATCGGTATTCGGCCTTATATGCTCATCCCTAATTAATATAGTATATACTATTATTTTATTCAAAAACTTTTTATACCGATCCCGACAATACCGATACCGAACGGTACGGTATTGGTTCGGTATCGGTACGGTACCGGTATGGTATCGGTATTTTACCTTAAAATACCGATACCATACTGATCCCGTACCGATAATACCGAAACCGAAAATCCATAAATATGGGTACCGATACTGATCCCGAAACCACTCGGTTCGGTATCGGTTCGGTACGGTATCGGGATCGGGACGGGATCAGTATTCGGCCTTGTATGCTCATCCCTAATTAATATATTATATACTATTATTTTATTCATATTATTTTATTAAAAAAAATTATTATATTATATACTATTAATATAGATAACATAATCTTATGTAATTTCGTTACCAATTTCATGTGTTACCTTATGTGTAGATTTCTTTATTTTTTTTTTAATGTTTACAACTAAAATGGAATCTCAATTGTATAATTCATTGATTGATTAACACCTCATCTAAATCTTGACTGTAAAATGCGTAACGCGCATGATTTTATACAACTAGTTATAGTAAAATGCATATTTTTAATAAATCATTTATATATTTCTTTTTAAATGTAGAGTATATATATATATATATATATATATATATATATATATATATATATATATATATATATATTCAAATAAACAATTCAACACATCCATAAATAATTGATGCACAAGGTATTAAACTAGGTGAGTAATTGATGCACAAGGTATTAAAAAACTAAGCGAGGGGCACATGTTGATAAAGTGATGGTGAAATATTGGAGGAAACATTGATGGAAACACACTTTGTCATTGTCCACACAATTTGCTTTCACAATTTCGTGTAAAATAGTTTGCTTGTCATCTCTACCCCCTTTTCCTAATTGTTGAAAATACATATAATTGCCTTCTTAGTTTTTGTTTTTCTAAATTACTTTACTTAAATAAATGTATTATAATAGGGGTTTGCGTATTGAATTAGGAAATATTTGTCGGGTACCTTGTACATGACATAAACTTTAACAATTTGTCTTTAATTAACTTTTGGGTTGTAATCAACGATTACTGAAAAAAAAAACGCTATTCGACTCACCACATGATGGGGCTTCTTCCATGACCACCTCTGCGCATGAGAATATGTATTGTTAAAAATATAAAATATAATAATAATAACAATATAAATAATAGTTATATTTTTAATCTCATTTTATTTCATTAAAGATTTTAATTCATCATATTGCATAAGTATAAATGCAGGTTATGATGTGGGCTGATGGTGGTCCAAGTGAGTTGCAGGCCAAGTCTAGTATTGGTTGTGTGCGGCCCAGGATAAGAAGCTCAGTCTCTTCTCAGCTAGTGATGTGGCAATTCGTGTGACTCTTATAACACGGATTGTACACCGTTGATAGATAAAGTGTGCTTCTTTATTGATCGTTGGATCATCTCGTGATGTGTGTCCAGAAGACCAGCTATAAAAGCATTGTGCTTCTTCGTTTTCGAGACAACTTATTACGATCAAAATTTTATTCTCTCTCACACTTTGTATTCGTTCAAATCTAGGGTTTTAGTCTTGAGTTTTCAACAGATTCATCCTGAATATGTTGCTAGTGGCTCTGTTAAGATCTTGTAGAGATTATCTGTACTTAATCTCTTTTGTATTCTGTATTTGTTCTCTGTGAGTTGTGAGAGAAATCAGTGATCTGTTCAATCTTGTAAGGGTTTAAACGATTAGGGTTGGGTTTTTTTCTTTAATAAAAGTTAATAGTTATGATTCCATGTTTCTGACATGGTATCAGAGCTTTTGGCTCTTATTCCTGGATCTTCCGCTGTAATCTGTTCTTAATTGTGTCTTCTGTCTACCATTGTGGATCTATAGGTCTGAGATTGATCGATCTGGTGATTGATTGGAATAGATCCATCTCGATCTAATCCATACGTTGGATTGTGGAATTAGCTGGTCAGATCTAGGGTTTCTTGATCTTCAAGAAGGCTGAATCTGTTGGCTGGACGTTGGAAGCACATTTTCTTGCTCTCTGATACTATAACCCTAAGTGAAGGTTATAGTATTACGAGTTTATTTGGCGAACCCTAACTTGGGCCTTACTGGTGAGATTGTTTTGATTCTTATACTTTTGTTGGTTTATAGAGTCCTGTTTAGATGATTGATTGCTAGGGCTTGAGTCCCTGTTTAGCTTTAAGGATTGTCTAGGTCTAGGAGGCTCCCTTTCCAGGACCTGCGTTGGCATCCTTGAGTGACGAACCAACGATCTGGATCACCGGATTGGCTTCGCCGATTGTGTGTGTCTTCTTGTTTGATTTAGCATTTACTGTGTGGTTCTTTGACTGATATTGTGTGTATATTTGTTAATTTCTCGTTGGTACTATGAGATATGGATCCTGATCCTGATGAGGCTGCTGCAGCTGCGGCTAAGGCTGTAGCTCAGGCAGCAGCTGGTGGTGGTGGTGGTAACGGTCCAATAGTTAATCAGGTTGAGAATAATGTGACACTTGTAAGTAAACTTGATGCTAGTGACCCATTATATCTGCATGCTAGTGATTCAACAAATTTAACTATAACAAATATCAAATTAAAAGGTACTGAGAACTACACTATGTGGGTTAATTCCATGATCCTAGGGTTACAAGTTAAGAACAAATTAGGGTTTGTTAATGGCAGTTGTGTCAAACCCACAAATGATCCTGTGTTAGCTAGACAGTGGGATATATGTAATTCTGTGGTGCTTACATGGATTTTAAATTCTGTGTGTGATGAACTTTATATGGGTCAAGTCTATTCCAACCTTGCATCAGAGGTTTGGAAAGACCTAAATGAAACATATAATAAAGTGGATGGGTCAGTGGTATTTGACCTTTATCAAAAAATTAACTCATTCAGCCAAAATGGTATGACTGTTTCAGAATACTATCATAAACTTAATGTAATGTGGAAACAACTTGATCAGATACTTCAATTGCCTTCCTGTACATGTGATGCCTCTAAGGACTTTAACAACTATAATCATATGATAAAACTTATGCAGTTTTTAATGGGATTAGATAGTTGTTACCAATATGTTAGGATTACTCTGTTGATTAAAACTGAACTTCCTTCTATCAAGGAAGCTTTTGCTGTAGTGTCTAGAGAGGAATCTCATAGACAGTCCAGCAGTTCTTCCAAAACTTCCTCTACAACTGTAGGGTTTGTTTCTAAAGTCAGTCAAGGAAGTGACAGTTTTAGTAACAAAAAGGTTTCAAAAAACACTAATCAGTCTTTAAAATGCACTCATTGTAACAAAGTAGGGCATACAATAGACAAGTGTTTTGAAATAATAGGGTATCCCAATTGGGCAAAACCTAGGGGGTATCAAGGAAAGAAGGCAACTGCTAGTATCAATAACACTTGTTTAGAAAAAACTAATTCTTCTCTTACTACTTTAACAAGTGAACAGGTTGCTAAATTGTTAAGTATGATAAATGAAAAGAGTTCTGAATCTACCCAAAGTTGCAATCTGTCTGGTAGGTTGTATTGTGCCTCTGTGTTAGGACGTGGTATATATTGTTTTACTAGTTCTGAGGGGAAGATTATTGGTATTGGGTGGATTGTAGATTCAGGAGCTAATGAACATATGGTTAAAAATGATAAAGGTCTATTTGATTATGTTGATGTTTCAGATTTAAATATCAAAGTAAAACATCCAAATGGGACATCTGCTTTAGTAACTAAAATTGGCAAACTTAAACTTGCTGAAAACATTGTATTACAGGATGTTCTTGTAGTTCCTGAGTATAATGTTAACTTGTTGTCTGTTCACAAGTTGGCTAGGGATAATAAGTTGTTTGTAGGATTTGATGAAAATCAGTGTTATGTACAGGATTTATCAACCAGGAAAACCCTGGTGACTGGTAAACAAGTAGATGGGTTGTACATGTGTGGCAGTGCTAATGTGTTCTCTAAGGTGTGTTATAACAATGTCAATTTGTTTGATGTTTGGCATGCTAGGTTAGGACACCCTGCTGATCAGGTTTTACAAATTTCAAAACCAGAATTAAAAATCAAAGCATTAGTTAATCATGGTCCCTGTGATGTTTGTCAAAGGGCAAAACAACACAGGGAGCCTTTCCCACTCAGTGATCATAAAACTTTTCATGTAGGACAGTTGGTTCATTTAGATGTATGGGGACCTTATAGGGTAGCTGATAGAGAAGGTCGCAAGTATTTTCTAACTATAGTAGATGACTTCTCTAGGGCAGTATGGGTGTGTTTGATGAAACAAAAAACTGAAGTTTTTGAACATTTTAGAGATTTTGTACAAATTGTTTTAACTCAGTTCAAACAGAATGTAAAAATTATAAGGTGTGACAATGGGTTAGAATTTGTTAACTCTCAAATGAAAAACTTTTGTAGAGATAAAGGTATAATTCATCAAACAACCTGTGCTTACACCCCACAGCAAAATGGGGTGGTGGAAAGAAAGCATAGACATTTACTTAATGTGGCTAGGTCACTCTTGTTTCAAAGTAATCTACCTATAAGGTTGTGGTCTGAATGTATTTTAACTGCTTCTTATTTGATAAATAGGATACCCTCTTCTGTGCTTAGTGGAAAATCTCCTTATGAAGTAATTCATGGTTTTAAACCCTTCTTAGATCATTTGAGAATCATTGGTTGTCTGTGTTTCTGCACTATTTTAAATGAATCAAATAAATTAGATAGTAGGGCAGAGAAATGTGTTTTTATTGGTTATTCACAGGAAAAAAAAGGGTTACAAGGCATATAGTTTAGATAATAGATCTATTCTATATTCCAGAGATGTTAAGTTTTTTGAGTCATGTTTTTCTTTTAAAGAAAAAACTATTTCTGAAAAACATGAAACTTTTTCTGATACACAAGTAACTTCTTTAAACTTTTTTGATATTTTTGAAAACACAGAAGGTCAACAGATTCTCAATGTGGATGATCCCTGTGATGATAAGAGGGGTAAAGGTAAGGAAGATTTAGGAACACATGAAAAGGAGCAACCAGCTCCTAGTCAATCTAGTGGCTTGGCTGATACGCAGCAGCCTAGCTTTGACAGTATAGGAGCTAGGAAGGCACCACATGTGAGTACTGAAAATGATTCAAATTTAGAATCTGAGGGTGACACATCTGTTGAGCTTAGTCAGTCTAGAAGGTCAACTAGAAGTGTCCAGTTTCCTAGAAAGTATAGTGATTATGTGGTTGAAGGAAAAGTTAAATATGGTATAGAACATGTGGTTAATTTTTCAAATTTAATTAGTGAAAATAAATGCTTTGCTTCTAAACTTGACAAAGGTGTTGAGCCTAAAACCTATTCAGAGGTTGTTAATGACCCAAATTGGGTAAATGCCATGAATGAGGAGTTAGAGGCTTTGTATAGGAACAACACTTGGGAAATTGTTGATTTACCTAAGGGTAGACACAAAATAGGGTGTAAATGGATTTTTAAAATCAAATACAAGTCTACAGGAGAAATAGATAGATATAAGGCTAGGTTAGTTGCTAAGGGGTATAGTCAAAAAGAAGGGTTAGATTATGATGAAACCTTCTCACCTGTGGTAAAAATGGTTACTGTGAGATGTTTGATTACCTTAGTTGTTCAGAATAGTTGGAAAATTTTTCAACTAGATGTGAACAATGCTTTCTTGTATGGTGACTTGTATGAGGATGTGTTTATGTCATTACCTGAAGGTCATGAAAATATGTCTAAAACTAAAGTTTGTAAACTAAATAAATCATTATATGGGCTTAAGCAAGCTCCAATAATGTGGAATGAGAAGTTAGTTAAGGCTTTGACTGAGTTTGGGTTTTCACAAAGCAAATGTGACTATTCTATGTTTGTGAAAAATGAAAATAGTGTGTTCCTTATGTTATTGGTTTATATAGATGACATAATAATAACTGGTAATTCTGAAAAAGAAATTGAACACATTAAGTCTTTATTTAAAACTAAGTTTCTAATTAAAGATTTTGGGGAGCTCAAATACTTTTTAGGAATAGAAGTTTTAAAAAATGAAGATGGAATTTGTTTATCACAAAGAAAATATTGCACAGATTTATTAAGTGAATATGGGATGCTTGGTTGTAAACCAGTGACTTGCCCATTGGAACAAAATCATGTGTTGACTAATATCGTCAAACATGGTAATAAACCTTTGGATAGTATCACTGGCTATCAACAATTGATAGGTAAACTGATTTACCTATCACATACAAGACCTGATATCTCTTATAGTGTGCATTATTTGAGTCAATACATGCACAAACCTACACATGGTCATCTTAAAATAGCCTTTAGGTTGTTGAGGTACCTTAAAAATGCTCCTGGTAAAGGGTTGGTGTTTAAAAAGGGTGATTGTCTTAGTCTATCAGCTTTTGCTGACTCTGACTGGGCAAAGTGTACAGAAACTAGGAAGTCTGTTACTGGTTTCTGTGTGTTCTTTGGAAGTTTCTTGGTTGTTTGGAAAAGTAAAAAAACAAGCAATAGTTTCTAGGTCCTCTGCTGAAGCAGAGTATAGGGCCATGTGTGCAGCAACTTGTGAGGTAATATGGTTGAAAAACTTGTTGTCTGAGTTGGGAATTGTTGTTAAACATCCAGTGCAGTTGCATTGTGATAGATCTGCAGCAATGTCAATAGCCTCAAATCCAGTTTTTCATGATAAGACCAAACATTTTGGTCTTGATCTTTTTTTCTTAAGGGATCTAATTTCTCAGGGTGTAATCAAAACAATAAAAGTTGAGTCTACTGATCAGCTTGCTGATCTGTTTACAAAAGGTTTGTTACCATCTCAACATAATGTGTTGAGCACTCGAATTAACATGCATGATTGCTTTGGGAAATAAAATGATGGGGGGGGGTGTTAAAAATATAAAATATAATAATAATAACAATATAAATAATAGTTATATTTTTAATCTCATTTTATTTCTTTAAACATTTTAATTCATCATATTGCATAAGTATAAATGCAGGTTATGATTGTGGGCTAAGCTGATGGTGGTCCAAGTGAGTTGCAGGCCAGGTCCAGTATTGGTTGTGTGCGGCCCAGGATAAGAAGCCCAGTCTTTTCTCAGCTGGTGATGTGGCAATTCGTGTGACTCTTATAACACGGATTGTACACCGTTGATAGATAAAGTGTGCTTCTTTATTGATCCTTGGATCATCTCGTGATGTGTGTCCAACAGACCAACTATAAAAGCCTTGTGCTTCTTCGTTTTTGAGACAACTTATTACGATCAAAATATTATTCTCTCTCACACTTTGTATTCGTTCAAATCTAGGGTTTTAGTCTTGAGCTTTCAACAGATTTATCCTGAATCTGTTGCTAGTGGCTCTGTTAAGATCTTGTAGAGATTATCTGTACTTAATCTCTTTTGTATTATGTATTTGTTCTCTGTGAGTTGTGAGAGAAATCAGTGATCTGTTCAATCTTGTAAGGGTTTAAACGATTAGGGTTGGGTTTTTTTTTTTTTTTTTTTAATAAAAGTTAATAGTTATGATTCCATGTTTCTGACATGTATTAGTTCTTTGGGAGTACAAGATTGAACGAACTACATTGCCTTATCATGGAGTATTTATACAAGGAAAATTATTGTTGATGTCACTTATCATGGAGTATTTTTAGATAACGTTTCGGTCCTAAGAGATACAGAAGACAGTTCATTAAAAAGCTCGGGTCCTTTTACAAACTATAAGGGTTTGTTGGGCTTTATTACGTCCTAAATAATAAATACTAGGTTAGAGTCCCGTGGGGACCACGGTTCACCCAAAAGTAAAATGAAAAAAAAGTAGGAAAATAAGAATTGTATTATACGATTTGTTTTAGTTACTAAATGTTTGATAATGCAATATGTATGATTTTTGATGTTAAATGCAAAATGTCATCTAACAGTTTAATGTAACGAAACGATGGATATATCGAGTAAGTAAAGTTTAAGTTGACAACTGCAAACTACATAGCATACTATCACAATATCACACATTACATCATTTAGGTAATATCTATATTCTAATCATAACTAAGCTTAAGCATAGAACACTTATCATTTAGTTGGGGCTTAACGAACTTCAACCAATATCACACATTACATCATTTGGGTAAGGGTAATATCTATATTATAATCATAACTAAGCTTAAGCATAGAACACTTATCATTTAGTTGGGGCTTAACGAACTTCAACCAATGGTCCATTTTCATTACTTCAATCAAAATCTTCCAACTCTTGCTCATTGATAGCTGATTTTTCACCTTCGAAGTTGTTATCATTGTCATCACGATCCTCGGAGTGCAGCTCATTTTCAATAATTTATGAAAACCTCCACCATTGTATTCCATATTTGTGTTCTACATAAAATATAGTTGTTGTAAAGATATGGATACGGTGATAAGTAAATCAAGAAACAATCCTTAACCCACTTACTTGAATGGGTAGCTTAAATTTTCATGTTATCTCTCTAATGGTTCAAACCGATTACATAGCTAAAAAACAACTAATAAGAAAATGGGTCCAATGTCACATGCTGTAATATAAATTTCCTATATTTTATTAAAAAATAGACACCAAAAGGATCAACCCCAGACCCATGTCAACATGTAGCCAAAAGGACCCATTGTACACACACTTTAGGCAACTTTTGACATGTTACAAAAAGCCGCCAAAAAAACGTCATTATTTAAACTGTGTATAAATAGTACTTAACAATTAAAAATCTTAATAAATAATATCAAAATCATAATCAATCATTCAAATCAATGACATTAAAATAATCCACGTCTGAAATTAACTTACCCGTTATATACAAATTATTATTAACATCTTAAAATTAGCACACTTAAAATTAGCACACTTATTGAAATCAAGATGATGATTATCGTTTAGTTACAAATGATTAAAGGAAAGTCGTAATATCAAAATGAAAGTCGATCAACAATGTTAAAATGAAATTCGTAATATTAGTAACATCAGTAAATAAGATTAAAAATCTTAATAAATAACATCAAAATCGTAATCAATCATTCAAATAAATGACATTAAAATCATCCGCGTCTCAAATTGCCTTACCCATTATATACAATTTATTATTGACATCATTAGTAATCATTATTAGTTGTACCAAAAGTAACATTTTGAAAATTTATATTATCATTTAATTTTGTTGTTAAATTTGGTATGACGATAAAATTATTTTATTATTTGTTAAGGTTTATATAGTATTGTTGTGTCTCGAACAATTATGCAAAATCGGAAATAATGTGCCTCGATTGACGTGATCGAGTAGGAATATTTATTTATATATTTGAATTATAAAAATAGAAGGATTGGTAATTGACGTGAATTGGTCAACAACGCTTAAAATTAACACAATCAAACTCAAAGCCATAAAGTCAAAAAATTGACCTCCATCAAATTAACAAAAACGTAAAAAGTTTTTACTAATATTTGATCAACAATATTAAAATTAAGGTCGTAATATTAGTAACAGCATTGAAAATTATCTTGAATACATTATATATTTTAGGAAACTATTAAATAGATTTAAATTATATTTATTATTAAAAGAATAATAAAAGTGTAGGAAAATGAATGTACACTCCTATCTTTGGATTATATATAAATTATAAACTGTTAAATAGATTTAACATTGTTAAATAGATTTAAATAAATGTTTAAAGGAAACTCGTATATGTTTAAAAGAATATCGTTTCATTTCAAATGATTAAAGGAAAGTCTTTGAATTATAAAAATGGGAAGGATTGGTAATTGACGTGAATTGGTCAACAACGGTTAAAATTAGCACAATCAAATTCAAAGACATATAGTCAAAGAATTGACCTCCATCAATTTAACAAAAACGTAAAAAGTTTTTATACAGATTCGGTCAACAATATTAACATTAAGGTTGTAATATTAATAATAGCATTGAAAATTATTTTGAAAACATTATATATATTTTAGGAAACTGTTAATTATATTTAAATTATATTTATTATTAAAAGAATAATAAAAGTGTAGGAAAATAAATGTACACTGTTATCTTCGGATTATATTTAAATTATAAACTGTAAAATAGATTTAAATAAATGTTTGAAAGAAAGTCGTATATGTTTAAAAAAAATATCGTTTCATCACAATTGATTAAAGGAAAGTTGTAATATCAAAATTAAAGTCGGTCAACAATATTAAAATGAATTTCGTAATATTAGTAATATCAATAAATAAGATTAAAAATCTTAATAAATAACAACCAAATCATAATCAATCATTCAAATCAATGACATTAAAATTATCATAAATAACAACAAAATCATAATTTAAATTTCAAAATCAATGACATCTTGTGGTGCAACCTTAGTAACAAACATTTTGTGCTCGATTGAACACCATTTGAAGACACAGTATTCGCCAATGGAAGTATCTTTTGATTGAAGTAAATCAGGTCATCCAATCACAGTAAACCTTTACAAAAGAATTATGTATAGAAAATTTAAAATGTGTAACTAATTATAAAATAAGAATATTGTAAACATAAATGTTTAATATGCAAATAACAAACCTAGCGACTTGTGAAACAATTTCTGCACGTAATATTAGTATTAGTATTAGTAATTATTAGTAATTAGTAATATATTCGTAAAAACAGTAATAGAAAATTTTAATTCGGTCAATAAGATATAAATGAGATTAAAATTAAAAATCGTAATATTAGTTTTAGTATTAGTAATATATTCGTAATTTAATTGGGTCAATTCGGTCAATAATAAATAAATAAGCTTAAAAATCATAATATATAACATTAAATTCGATCAATATTATTAATGTCATTAAAACTTATAATAAATAACATTAAAAAATGAATAAATCCTATTAATTGCAGGCAAGACCAATAATAATTCATAAAAATAGATTAAACATAATTTCATAGTAACATTAATATAAATAAATGAGATTAAAAATCGTAATAAATAACATTCAATTCGGTCAATTATTATTGTCAATTAGAATTAGTAATATATGCGGTCAACAATACTATTTTTGCGAATAGTAAAACTAAAATCGTAATATTAGTTTTAGTTAATATTAGTAATTATTAGTAATTAGTAATATATTCGTAAAAATAGTAATAGAAAATTTTAATTCGGTTAATAAGATATAAATGGGAATAAAATTAAATATCGTAATATTAGCTTTAGTATTAATAATATATTCATAATTTAATTCGTTCAATAATAAATAAATCAGATTAAAATTAAAAATTGCAATATTAGTATTAGTAATATATTCGTAAATTAATTCGGTCAATAATAAATAAATGAGCTTAAAAATCGTAATATATAACATTAAATTCGGTCAACTATTAATAATGTCATTAAAACTCATAATAAATATCATTAAAAAATAAATAAATCCTATTAATTGCAGGCAAGACCAATAATAATTCGAACGAACAGTAATATAAATAATATTAAACATAATTTCATAAAGACATATTAAACATAATTTCGTAGTAATATAATATAAATAAATGAGATTAATAAATCATAATAAATAACATTTAACTTGGTCAATTATTATTAATGTCAATAAATAACATTAATTCTAACATACTAAAAATACATTAAAAATAATTAAATCTTATTAAACATAAACTCGAAAAAAGTAATATAAATAAATGAGATTAATAATTTTAATAAATAACATTAAATTCGGTCAATTATTATTAATGTCAATAAATAATATTAAACATCTTAATAAATAACAGTAAAAATGAATAAATCTTATTAATTGCAATCAAGACTAATCATAATTCGTAAACATACTAATATAAATAAATGAGATTATAAATCTTAATAAATAACCTCAAAATCGTAATCAATAATTCAAATAAATTACATTACAAACATAAAAAATCGTAATTTTAATTTGAAAATCAATGATTCTTGTGGTTGAACCTTTGTAACAAACAACCTGTGCTGGATTGAACACCATTTAAAGACACAATATTCGCCAATAGAAATATCTTCTAATTGAAGCAAACTAAATTTGTAATATTAGTATTAGTATTAGTTAGTATTAATAATTAGTAATATATTCGTAAAAATAGTAATAGAAAATTTTAATTCGGTCAATAAAATATAAATGAGATTAAAATTAAAAATTGTAATATTAGTTTTAGTATTAGTAATATATTCATAATTTAATTCGGTCAATAATAAATAAATCAGATTAAAATTAAAAATCGTAATATTAGTATTAGTATTAGTAATATATTCGTAAATTAATTCGGTCAATTCGGTCAATAATAAATAAATGAGCTTAAAAATCGTAATATATAACATTAAATTCTGTCAACTATTATTAATGTCATTAAAACTTATAATAAATATCAATTAAAAATAAATAACTCCTTTTAATTGCCGGCAAGACCAATAATAATTCGAATGAATAGTAATATAAATAATATTAAACATAATTTCATAAAAACAGATTAAACATAATTTCATAAAAATAGATTAAACATAATTTCGTAGTAATATTAATATAAATAAATGAGATTAAAAAATCATAATAAATAACATTCAACTCGGTCAATTATTATTAATGTCAATAAATAACATTAATTCTAACATACTAAAAATACATTAAAAATAATTAAATCTTATTAAACATAAATTCAAAAAAAGTAATATAAATAAATGAGATTAATAATTTTAATAAATAACATTAAATTCGGTCAATTATTATTAATGTCAATAAATAATATTAAACATCTTAATAAATAACAGTAAAAATGAATAAATCTTATTGATTGCAATCAAGACTAATCATAATTCGTAAACATAGTAATATAAATAAATGAGATTATAAATATTAATAAATAACCACAAAATCGTAATCAATAATTCAAATAAATTACATTACAAACATAAAAAATCGTAATTTTAATTTGAAAATCAATGACTTCTTGTGTTGGAACCTTTGTAACAAACAACCTGTGTTGGATTGAACACCATTTAAAGACACAATATTCGCCAATGGAAATAACTTCTAATTGAAGCAAACTAAAATCGTAATATTAGTATTAGTATTAGTTAATATTAGTAATTAGTAATATATTCGTAAAAATAGTAATAGAAAATTTTGATTCGGTCAATAAGATATAAATGGGATTAAAATTAAAAATCGTAACATTAGTTTTAGTATTAGTAATATATTCGTAATTAGTTCGGTCAATTCGGTCAATAATAAACAAATGAGCTTAAAAATCGTAATATATATCACTAAATTCGGTCAATTATCATTAATGTCATTAAAGCTCATATTGAATAACATTAAAAAATGAATAAATTCTATTAATTGCAGACAAGACCAATAATAATTCGTAATATTAGTTTTAGTATTAGTAATATATTTGTAATTTAATTCGGTCAATAATAAATAAATGAGCTTAAAAATTATAATATATAACCCTAAATTCGGTCAATTATAATTAATGTCATTAAACTCATACTAAATAACATTAAAAAACAAAATAAATCCTATTAATTGCAGGCAAGACCAATAATAATTCATAAAGATAGTTTAAACATAATTTCGTAGTAATATTAATATAAATAAATGAGATTAAAAATTTGTAATAAATAACATTCAATTCGGTCAATTATTATTAATGTCAATTAGTATTAGTAATATATTCGGTCAACAATACTATTATTACAAATAGTAAAACTAAAATCGTAATATTAAAAATAAATGAGAGTTATTTCGTTCATAAATGAAGGTTAAATTGATTAATAATCAATCATTCATAATAAAAAATAAATGAGGCTTCTTATGGTAAATTGAAATTAATATTAATATTAATATAAATTCGGTCAATTATTAAAAGATAGTAATAAATAACATTAAATTCGGTCAATTTTTATTAATGTAAATAAATAACAATAATTCACATTCAAATTTCAGATTAAATGACATTAAATTCGGTTAATTATTATTAATGTAAATAAATAACAATAATTCAGAATTGATGACATTAAATTCGGTCTAATATTACAATAATATTAAAATAATTTCAAAAAACAGTAATATAAATAAATGTGATTAAATTTTTTTTCGAAAAACAGTCAATTATTACAATAATATTAAACATAAATTCAAAAAACAGTAATTCAAATAAATTACATTAAAAACATTAAAAATCGTACCAACCAAGATTGTCCTTCGTATGTGGTAACTGTAACGTCCCTGTTATGTATGTTTTTAGACAACAGAAATTTGTTTATGGCCTTCAGCACAGTCTGGATTGACACGTTAAAAACAACATCAAAAAATAAAGAATCATTTTTGAAAACTAAATAGGCATATGTACATGAAAATAACAAATATACCAAAACTGTTGCCGAAGGGTCATGCAATACCTTGAAGAATTGAGAACCATTATGATAAGACATAATAGCGTTTGTGTCTTCGGATCAAATCCTGTTTTTCAAATGTTAAAATATAGCATTACTAAATCCGATCGAATAGTAAATCCGATTCAATATATGTCTAAAAAAACCGTGATGACAATAATAAAATTAACATAAATCTGATTGAACGCAATCCTTATTATCCCTTTTATCACAAATCCGATTGAATATGTGTTTATCACAAATACGTTCATCACAAATCCATTTCATTAGAACATGTGATAAGCACAAGAATGATTTCAAATGGTAATTAGATTATGAAATATTAAAAAGAATAAAAAAAAGTAACAATAGGAATCTATAGTATCTTTATTATCCCTTTATCACAAATCCGATTGAATATATGTTTATCACAAATCCGTTTCATTAGAACATATGATAAACACCAGAATGATTTCAAATGGTTATTAGATTAGGAAATCTTAAAAAGAATAAAAAAAATAACAATAGGAATTGATAGTATCTTTGTTATCACTTTATAATAAATCCAATTGATTATGTGTTTATCACAAATCCGTTTATCACAAATCCATTTATCACAAATCTGTTTCATTAGAACATGTGTTTAAGAAGAATGATTTCCACATAAAAGAATAAGAATTTTCATTCGGTTTGATTTGTTCTTAATAATGTTAACAATAAAAAAAAGTCGAAATAATAATAGGAATCAACATTAGAAGAGTAGTATGGATGTTTACCTTTAATCAGTTGTGGATAATCAACAAATGATGCAAGGTGAAGAAGAAAGATTGAAAGATTTGTTAGGAATTAGGAAGAATAGGAGAGTTTTGATATGGAGAATGAAAAAAAAAAGAAAAAGGTTTTTATAGTCATAATTTGGAGCTCCATATTAGTTGTTGGATCATAAAGGCCCTCTCTAAGGCCTTGATTCAACCCAAGTGACCTCAATTATTATATAGATAGAATAGATTACTTTTCATACCCAGTCCTGTCTTTGGGTGAAAACTTACCACTGACATTACATATACGGATCGATAGGAGATCTTTAATAGCAAAACTTACCACTGACATCTTTTGTTTCATTTTCTTTTAACATAAGTAAACAAGATATTGAACATGGTTAAATACTTGTCTTTGAAAATGCTATTATAACTTTTTTTAGTTAAGGCCTTAAGGGATTTAAGAAGCTGTAAGTATTTAGATACACTGCAGGTCGCATTTTATATGGTTTACTAGGTTAGAGTCCCGTGGGGACCCACGGTTCACCCGAAAGTAAAATGAAAAAAAAAGTAGGAAAATAAGAATTGTATTATGCAATTGATTTGGTTACTAAATGTTTGATGATGCAATATGTATGAATTTTGATGTTAAATGCAAAATGTCATCTAACAGTTTAATGTAACGAAATGATGGATATATCGAGTAAGTAAAGTTTAATTTGACAACTACAAACTACATAGCATACTATCACAATATCACACATTACATCATTTAGGTAATATCTATATTCTAATCATAACTAAGCTTAAGCATAGAACACTTATCATTTAGTTGGGGCTTAACGAACTTCAACCAATATTACACATTACATCATTTGGGTAATATCTATATTCTAATCATAACTAAGCTTAAGCATAGAACACTTATCAATTAGTTGGGGCTTAACGAACTTCAACCAATGGTCCATTTTCATTACTTCAATCAAAATCTTCCAAGTCTTGCTTATTGATAGCTGATTTTTCACCTTCGAAGTTGTTCTAATTGTCATCACGATCCTCGGAGTGCAGCTCATTTCCAATAATTTATGAAAACCTCCACCATTGTATTCCATATTTGTGTTCTACATAAAATATAGTTGTTGTAAAGATATGAATACGGTGATAAGTAAATTAGGAAACAATCCTTAACCCACTTACTTGAATGGGTAGCTTAAATTTTACATGTTATCTCTCCAATGGTTCAAACCGATTACATAGCTAAAAAACAACTGACAAGAAAATGGGTCCAATGTCACATGCTGTAATATAAATTTCCTATATTTTATTAAAAAAAATAGACACCAAAAGGATCAACCCCAAACCCATTTCAACATGTAGCCAAAAGGACCCAATATACATACACTTTAGGCAACTTTTGACATGTTACAAAATGCCGCCAAAAAACGTCATTATCTAAACTGTGTAAATATAATACTTAACAATTAAAAATCTTAATAAATAACATCAAAATCATAATCAATCATTCAAATCAATGACATTAAAATAATCTGCGTCTGAAATTGCCTTACCCATTATATACAAATTATTATTGACATATTAAAATTAGCACGCTTAAAATTAGCACACTTATTGAAATCAAGATGATGATTATCGTTTAGTACAATTAATTAAAGGAAAGTCGTAATATCAAAATGAAAGTCGGTCAACAATGTTAAAATGAAGTTCGTAATATTAGTAACATCAATAAATACGATTAAAAATCTTAATAAATAACATCAAAATCATAATTAATCATTCAAATAAATGACATTAAAATCATCCGCGTCTCAAATTGCCTTACCCATTATATACAAATTATTATTGACATCTTTAGTAATCATTATTAGTTGTGATTGAAGTAATATAATTCTTTAACAGAAAATAACATTTTGAAAATTTATATTATCATTTAAGTTCGTTGTTAAAATTGATATGACGATTAAATGATTTTATTATTTGTTAAGGTTTGTTTAGTATTGCTGTGTCTCAAACAATTCTGCAAAATCGAAAATACTATGCCTCAATTGACGTGGTCAAGTAGGAATATTTATTTATATTTTTGAATTATAAAAAAATGGAAGGATTCGTAACTGACGTGAATTGGTCAACAATGCTTAAAATTAGCACAATCAAACTCAAAGACATAAAGTCAAAAAATTGACCTCCATCAAATTAACAAAAACGTAAAAAGTTTTTATTTAGATTAAGTCAACAATATTAAAATTAAAGACGTAATATTAGTAATAGCATTGAAAATTATCTTGAATACATTATATATTTTAGGAAACTGTTAAATAGATTTAAATTATATTTATTATTAAAACAATAATAAAAGTGCAGGAAAATAAATGTACACTCCTATCTTCGGATTATATTTAAATTATAAACTGTTAAATAAATTTAAATAAATGTTTAAAGGAAACTCGTATATGTTTAAAAGAATATCGTTTTATGACAATTGATTAAAGGAAAGTCTTTGAATTATAAAAAATGGAAGGATTAATAATGACGTGAATTGGTCAACAACGCTTGAAATTAGCACAATCAAACTCAAAGACATATAGACAAAGAATTGACTTCCATCAATTTAAGAAAAACATAAATTTTTTTACTAATGTCAATTAGTATTAGTAATATATTCGGTCAACAATGCGAATTTTTACGAATAGTAAAACTAAAATCGGAATATTAGTATTAATATTAGTTAGTATTAGTAATTATTAGTAATTAGTAATATATTCATAAAAATAGTAATACAAAAATTTAATTCGGTCAATAACATATAAATGAGATTAAAATTAAAAATCGTAATATTAGTTTTAGTATTAGTAATATATTCATAATTTAATTCGGTCAATAAGAAATAAATGAGATTAAAATTTAAAATCGTAATATTAGTATTAGTATTATATTTGTAAATTAATTCGGTCAATAATAAATAAATGAGCTTAAAAACCCTAATATATAACATTAAATTCGGTCAATTATTATTAATGTCATTAAAACTCATAATAAAATATCATTAAAAATGAATAAATCCTATTAATTACAGGCAAGACCAATAATAATTTGAACGAATAGTAATATAAATAATATTAAATTTACTTTCATAAAGATAGATTGAACAAAATTTCGTAGTAATATTAACATAAATAAATGAGATTAAAAAATCGTAATAAATAACATTCAATTCGGTCAATTATTATTAATGTCAATAAATATCATAAATTCTAACATACTAAAAATACATTAAAAATGATTAAATCTTATTAAACATAAATTTGAAAAAAGTAATAATAAATAAATGATCTTAAAATTCGTAATATATAACATTAAATTCGGTCAATTATTATTAATGTCATTAAAACTCATAATAAATAACATTAAAAATGAATAAATCCTATTAATTGCAGGCAAGACCAATAATAAATCATAAAGATAGATTAAACTTAATTTTGTAGTAATAATAATATAAATAAATAAGATTAAAAATAATAATAAATAACATTCAATTCGGTCAATTATTATTAATGTCAGATAGTAGTAGTATATTCGTAAAAATAGTTATAGAAAATTTTAATTCGGTCAATAAGATATAAAAGGGATTAAAATTAAAAACGTAATATTAGTTTTAGTATTAGTAATATATTCGTAATTTAATTCAGTCAATAATAAATAAATGATCTTAAAAATCGTAATATATAACATTAAATTCGGTCAATTATAATTAATGTCATTAAAAATCATAATAAATAACATTAAAAATGAATAAATCCTATTAAAAGCAGGCAAGACCAATAATAATTTATAAAGACATATTAAACAAAATTTTGTAGTAATATTATTATAAATAAATGAGATTAAAATATCGTAATAAATAACATTCAATTTGGTCAATTATTATTAATGTCAATTAGTATTAATAATATATTCGTAAAAAGAGTAATAGAAAATTTTAATTCGGTCAATAAGATATAAATGACATTAAATTTAAAAATCGTAATATTAGTTTTACTATTATTAATATATTTGTCATTTAATTCGGTCAATAAAAAATAAATAAGATTAAAATTAAAAATCATAATATTAGTATTAGTATTAGTAATATATTCTTAAATTAATTTAGTTAATTCGGTCAATAATAAATAAATGAGCTTAAAAATCATAATATATAATGTTAAATTCGGTCAATTATTATTGATGTCATTAAAATTCATAATAAATATCATTAAAAATGAATAAATCCTATTAATTGCAGGCAAGACTAATAATAATTCATAAAGATAGATTAAACATAATTTTGTAGTAATATTAATATAAATAAATAAGATTGAAAAATCATAATAAATAACATTCAATTCGGTCAATTATTGTTAATGTCAATTAGTATTAATAATATATTCGTAAAAAAAGTAATTGAAAATTTTAATTCGGTTAATAAGATGTAAAAGGGATTAAAATTAAGAATCGTAATATTAGTTTTAGTATTAGTAATATATTCGTAATTTAATTCAGTCAATAATAAATAAATGATCTTAAAATTCGTAATATATAACATTAAATTCGGTCAATTATTATTATAATTATTATTAATGTCATTAAAACTCAAAATAAATAACATTAAAAATGAATAAATCCTATTAATTGCAGGCAATACCAATAGAAATTCATAAAGACATATTAAACAAAATTTTGTAGTAATAGTATTATGAATAAATGAGATTAAAAAATCGTAATAAATAACATTCAATTTGGTCAATTAATATTAATGTCAATTTGTATTAGTAATATATTCGTAAAAAGAGTAATAGAAAATTTTAATTCGGTCAATAAAATATATATGACATTAAATTTAAAAATCGTAATGTAACACCCCAACCGATGGCGGAATCATCGAGGTGCCACGTAGTGACGATTGTTCAAAAGCTCATGGTACAAAAATGTAAATATTTGATTATTGAATATTGTTTTACAACATGTGAAATTAAATATAAGACAACGTAAATAAAGATAATTGATTGATTTAATCTAAGTCCAAAGTCCTATGTGAAGCGTCAAGCAGCTTATCCTGAAACATGCACAAAAATAATTTTGTCAACATATGATGTTGGTGAGTACTACTTAGCTTTGTACATATAGTATAAGTTTTGAAAAGTACAATTCATGTGTCTAGCATCACCAAGGCATTATGTAAACACGCAAGTAACCAAACAAGACAAAGATCAAATGTAAAGTTGATAAGTTGAAATTGATAATGAGCACCTCAACACGTGTCAAGTCTAAAAGAGCACCATAACATAAGTTATGTCTAAATGAGCACCGTAACATAAGTTACGTCTATATGTAAAGAGCACCATAACATAAGTTATGTCTAGATGTATGATTTTGTATGTAAGCTACGTTCATGTTCAAACATAAGCACAAAGATAAACAAGGCACGTATATGAATTATAAATGAATAAAAATGTATGTGTAATTGAA
Source organism: Ambrosia trifida (assembly GCA_028751855.1). Classification (NCBI taxonomy): domain Eukaryota; kingdom Viridiplantae; phylum Streptophyta; class Magnoliopsida; order Asterales; family Asteraceae; genus Ambrosia; species Ambrosia trifida. The sequence continues at coordinate 37,266,034 of CM054126.1, forward strand.
TATGAAAGTTTTGTATACTTGTGCATGAATCACCCCAAAAGTTGTAAAAGCGAAAAAGGGGATAAGTAATACTCACCTCAGCAAGGTGGTAAGTCTTGTGGAATTGAATAAGTATAATCCAACGTTGCCAAGTATCACCCTATGTATAATGTAACAAATAGTCTAAGTCTATCTAGTCTATAAGTATTTTCTAGGGCTTCGAATTGGGGATAAGTATTCGTTTGATTAATAATTAAACGTTTAATAAATATGAGAAATTTGATAAATAAATAAACAAAAGTCTTTTTTTTTTTGTAAATCTTAAATTAAAGATGGTCACCATAATAAGTTTTAAGTATGAAAATAATTTTTATAAAATTATTTTCTTAAAAATAGAATATTTAATCTATTTATTTCAAATTGTCAAAATATAACTTTAATCTTTAAAAATATTAAAATTAAAGAATTTTTAAATTAAAAATTTTATTTCAGTTTTAAATAAATAGAAATAATTTATATAAAATTTTGGTGCAAAAATATTGAAAAATGAATTTATTATGATTTATTTATGATTAAAACTAACAAAAATTGATTAAAAATATTAAATAAATGATTTTTTCAAAAATAAAAATCATTTCAGAAAAGTTTAATGTTATATAAACTCAGAATAATTTTTGTGGGAATTTATATAATTGTTTTGATATTTTTATAGAATTTTTATAATTAAAATAGAATAAATTTGAATTATTTATTATATATATTAAATAAATAGTTTTTGGAAAACTAAAAATTGTATGTTAAACTTTTCCACTAGAATAACATAAAATAATTTTTGTAGAATTTATTAAAGAGTTTTAGTATTTCAAAATGAATTTTAAAAAAATATACAAAGGAATATATATATATATATATGCTTAAATGAAAAAAAAATGTTTTGTTGATGCCAAGAATCGAACCCGCATCAAACCCGGGTCGGGTGTTTTAAATCACAAGCCCAGACCAGTTGGTCTGGACCCTGAGAACGAATAGTCTTAGTTTAAATTAATTATATAGTATATTTAAAACACATTTATAATCTTTATAAAAGAAAGGAAAAAAATCGTGTATTGTGGGACTCGAACCCGAGTCAATGTGGTGGGTGTTCCACGCCTAGCCAACTGATCTAGGTGTGGGTTTTGTAATCTGTGTGGATCTGTTATTGTTTTATAGACAACCTGATTCTAACAAAAATCCCCAATTCGTGTTCTTATAAACCCTAACCCATCTAACCAATCAATTGCCCACGAAAACGATACAGATCACAAACAAAACATTGGGGCTTTCATTCCTAAGCTAAAAACCGGCCTATAACTACTTTCAATTGTAAAACTTACTTGATGATCGAGGTGGAACGAACGGGATAAAAAAACGAGCCTAAGAGCTTCAATTTCGTGATACAGAGGATTGGTTAGGAAGGATTTGTAGTTGGGATCACTTAATCGGCACATATAGGTGATCTTGGAGTCCTCAATTTATAGTGTAATCGCTCAATTAACAAATTGGAAGGTTTGACTAAGGCTCGGTCAAACCGAGCAATAAACTCAATTACGCATGTATATATGGCACTATTAGCTTAATTGGATGCGAAAATGATATATTAACCATCAATCAAATTTAATTGTGACATTGGTTTCTAGCTAGTAGCTAAATTTGTGGTCAAAGCACAAGGTCAATGGTCAAATAAAAAAAAAAGGAAAACTGAATGGTGTGTCCCTGTTCTTCGAGTAGCAAGCAGGCAAGGGAAAAAAAAGGAAGGTGGGCTTGAATGGGCCGATTTATGGGCTCAGATTTTTTTTTAAAAAAAAAGTTTTGAGTGGGCTCTAAGTAGGGGTAAAGGGATGGTTGGGTTGGGTTTGTAGGTTGGGTTTAGAGATTTAGTTTTAGTGTTTATTATTATTATTATTATTATTATTATTATTATTATTATTATTATTATTATTATAAATAAGGATAAAATGCGACGTACAAGATAGGAGGTACGAAATAATATATATATATATATATATATATATAATAATGATAAAAGTGACGGATGTCACAGCATCCCCTACTTTTAGAAACTTCGTCCCGAAGTTATTAGAAACATAAGGTTTCGGATGTTGGGTAGTAACTAAGATAACCGTGGTTTGGAAAAATTCGAATGATTTGGATAAGAGGTTTGGTAGGTGTGAGTTAAGGATTGGATTAGGTTCGTCTCGAATAATAAGGAGAATAAGGATCTAGTAAAACACTAAACTTCAAGTTTTAGGAATCCTAAAATAAATGTACGAGTTGATTGACTATAGAAAGACCAAATGAACTACCAAGTAACTAGAGTTTGTTCCTGGTCCGACTTCCAGTCTCACTTTCAATGCATCATTAGTGTTTATATATAGGGTGTACCACAGCTGTGACACCCGGCATGTTTGGGTCAGCATTTTTATAAACACATAAGTCTACCTTAGCGGGAAACGTTTATAAACGAACTTAACTGGGTTAGTTGAGTCGGGTCAAGTTAGGATTGTCCAGGGGTCAATGATCTGGAGGATCATTGGGAGTCATTTTGGGAATACACTAGTACCGGGTCCCGTTGTTGGTGACATTACATGAACAAATTAAGTATATGTGTAGATTATGGGTCGTGTGGTGGATTATATACATAGATGTGTTTAAATGATGTGTAAATGATTATCCGTGCTTAAATATGTTAAACATAAACTTAGGTTGCATGCTTATATGTTAAGGTATGTGATGTCTTGTAAAATACATCTATTTCCGGTGTAAAGTTTGTACAGTTTTCGAGTCGTTTAGATAGTGTTTTTATTAGTTTTAGGCTTGTACCGATCTATTTTATTTAGTATAGGTTTTTTATAGATTTTTATTGGTTTTGTATCTTTTGTAGTACTTATTTATTTATTTTATATTTTGGTAGGTGTTCGAATGAACGTTAGAGCGTAAACGAGCAACTTTGGTCAAGTCAAGAACACCCGAGTTCAAGAGCACGGAGTTATACCACTATATAATAATAATAATAATAATAATAATAATAATAATAATAATAATAATTGACAAAATAACGTGACTTTGGTCAAAGTCACTATTAAAGCCCAAAACATGAAATAAGAATTTTTTGGAACCTATTATTTGAGGGTTATTTATTATCTTCGAGATTGAAGGCGGCGCAGATTATAATTATTTTGGGGAGCCAATATAAATCGTGGAAGGAGGAGCCGCATAGGGAAGGAGATTAGCGATATTATTCCTCAGGAAGCCATCGACAAATATTTTGGGGGTGATTTTATTATTCTTTCGACAGCAACAAGGGAGAGCAGCCACATCCTCAAAGGCAAATAATTATTTTGTTTTGGGAGAGCACAATATTCTAAGGGAGCACAGCAGTAGATAATATTCTTGAAATATTAATAGAGAGGCAAGCCAAGGATCAAAGATTCTAAGCCAGAGAGCGATTATTCGGGTGTCAATCATTCGGTTTTTTCGTTCCTTTATTATCTTTGTTCTAGACCATGATTGCTGAATTTTTATTTGACTTTGTTTCTCTTTTCAAGATGATTTGTGGCTAAAACTTTTATAGCTACCTAGACTAAGACAAATAACTATGTTTTGATTTGTTTTTATTTTCTATGGTTTTTGGAACGTGTTTTGGATTTATGATTCAGTAAAGATTTTGATTTCTCTAGATCTGGTGTATGTGCGTATCTATTATTTTTTAATTGTCACTTATTCACTCCACTTGCACTTTTGTGAATGTCTTTCATGTATGAGTGCTAGTTAGGTTGCAGACTTTGTGTAGCAATTAGTTTATGGTCAATAGTCGCGAGTTTACCATAGGAGTGATATTTGATGGTTAGAAGATTTTAGGTATTCTTCCAAGTTCAATAGCTGTGAGGTGAGGGCTTGTTGGTATGTCTAGGTTGTTAGATTGCTAGGTTAGAGGCTTTGTGAGAAGATCTGCCTGGTTTCCCTTTCAACTCCTCCATATCAAGCTAGATCTAGGCTTCAATAATTACCCCTTGCACCTAGTGTAGTGAGGCTTTCGCGCTGTGAGGTAGATTGTCTAGCGGGTACTCGATCATAAGAGTTAGATAACGTGTGAGGGTTTGTACTCCAACCGGTAGTTTAACAGCACAAAAATATTCTAGGGTTTCCCCTTGAGAAGGGTCGAGGGTGTCTAGTTTATTCTTGATGTTTAGTATTTTAAGATCCCGGTTCCAAATCAGTTCCATAACCATAGAAGCTTATCAGGCATAGTTAGGAGTCTGGTCTAGGTAGTGTCTTGTCATCATCTGAATTCGGCTCAGCTAAGTTCTCGTTTTTTTTAGTTCACTTTAGATCGTCTTAGTTAACCTTTATTTTATAGCAATTTATTTTTCAGTAAAACCCCCCTTTAAAATAATAAATTAATTTAATCAGTTTTAGGATAAGTAAACGAATCTAGTTTTCGTTTTCCACATTAGAGTCTCGTGGGTTCGATATCCGGACTTACTTTAGCTTTACTAGAGTCGATAGGTTCACTTGCCTGTCAGTAGTTTAGTTTTAGAGAGTCTAGAGTATTACTAGGTGTCCAGTTTTAGGTTTAATTTAGTTATTTTTATTAAACTACTTTTAGCACATCAAGTTTTTGGCGCCGTTGCCGGGGACTCTTGGCGATTGCGTTAACTAGCTTTAATTACATTTATCTGCCATATCTGTGCTATTTGTTTTTGTTTTGAGTCTGTCTTTTTGTATTATGAGTTGTAGGAGTCTAATTTTATGTGTCTTTTATTTCTTTTGAGTCTGTAAATATGTGTGAAATTTGTGGAGGACCCCATTTTACCATTTTATGTCCACAATATGAGGGGTCCTCTGCACATTATTATGCTAATTCCTTTGTGCAGCCGCAGCCATACTATTCACAGGGGTGTCCTACATATTATTATGATGACTCGTATCAGCAGCCACATTTTTATCAATACCCTAATCAATTTTCTGGAAGCAATTCTCGTGAGAATAGTGGTAATGATTGGAGTAAAATAGAGAGCCTGTTGACTTTATTAGTTGCGAAAGATGCCAATACCCAGAAAATGTTAGCAGAGCAGGACATCCTGATAAAAAACCACGACACCATCCTTAAAAACCGACAGGCTGCTATTTTAGATCTTCAACGAACACTAGAAGATATATCTAGGAGATTAGAAGAAGAAAAAGAAAAAGTTCAGCAAGAGCAGTTGCCGAAAGTCGGTTATACATATGATGAGGAGGGCAACTACCTCGGGTACATGAACGCTCGAGGGGAGTTGTTCCCAACGTTTCCAGAAGAAGGGAAAGAACCGATCATGGAATACGCATATGAGTCAGATGAAGAGATCATCCCAATCACGGAGACGAAAATGGACGTTGAAGTCCCACCTCCGGTGCCACATGTTACTATATATGATTTTGGGAGTGACTCTGATGAAGAGGATGATGAAGAAGAATGGGCGGCGTATCAGAGGTCGTTAGTAAAAAGGGAAGTGATTGAAGAAGTGGAATTGGGAGATTCCGTTGGTATGATGTTTGGTGCAGAGGAAGACAATGAGATGGGTGAGAAGTCATTGTCTGAAGAGGATGAGTTTTTAGATCTGGAATTAGAGAGTTTGCCTATTTATGAAGAAGTGGGGGAGTCTGATCCCGATGGGGATATAGCATACCTAGATGCCTTACTCGAAGGTGAACCGACAGACATGACTGAACCTGCACCAGATGAAAGAACTAAGTGTGGGGATCATCCCATGGAAATGGTGGAAGAAGAAGCGCACCATAGCTGGCCCATGGTATTAGTAATAGATGGAACTTCAAAATCAACAACACCACGGGAGAGGGCAAGGAAGAGAAAAAGAAAGGATCGGAATCGGAATCGGAATCGGAAGAGGATCCACGTCTGGCACGAGTTGGAGAAGAAGAAGCCAGTGAAAGTCAAGCACGATCAGTCTTCTTGCTACATGCCACGCATCCGGTTCAATCCAGGTAAGTTTAAATTTTGGTGGTCTGACCCGTTAAGAATGCTTAGATTATTTTTCAATTCCACTAATAAATATTCAATTGTTAACGAGGACCGGGTGGAATTAAACAGGTTAGATCGGGTCCAGATAAAAGAGAAGCCCCCTGATTAACTTTAAGTGTGGGGAGGCTCTGTAGAGTTTGTAAATTTATTTTTATACTTATTTATTTTTTTTCTAGCTGTTCATTTTTTTTATTTGTGGTCCGTCTTTCGATAGTTGTTCATAGGTTTTTATCTTTCTATTTTATTTTTTGTTTTTGTGTCTTTGAGTCTGTTTGCAGGTTTTCGTGTTTGCCTGGGTGGAGGAAATTTCACCATGAGCGGATCCCATGTATTTATCTTTATATATATTTTATGATTGGGAGTTTTGGTAGAGGTTTGGGTAATAAAAGATATTTTTTCTTAAAAAAATAAAATAAAATAATAAATAGTCTTTCTGTGAAAAAAGTCTTTTCACGTAATGTGAAGAGTCTGGGCTGACCTGTTCGCCTTATGCGACCAGCTATTACCCCGGAAAGTTATTTTTTTTTCTCTTGCAACGCGTGTTGTGATCACCAGTGTCCTTCACGTTGAGCGAGAACCAGATTTTTTTTCTTATACCCATTTGGTTCTACTACCATTCACCGCCATTTTGCTAAGCAGGTACGTCTTCTTGTTTGTTGTTATATTATGAGTCTAAGTTAGTAGTTGTGTCTTTTTATTTTTGTGTAGTTCGGTATTATGCTCGGGTTTTGTCTGTTTCGTTTTGCGCAAGTTTGGATTGCACCACCCGTACCCAATCTCCATTCGGGTGATTCCGAAGCTGTTTATCATTTATCAAGGCAAGCCCAGAGTTTACCATTGTGTCAGAGCCGATCGCGAATGAAATGCTATACGATCGAGCTGGATTGGACTAGATTTTTTTTGAGCTTACGCGTTAATAAACCAGCTAAGTTCTTTCCAATTTGCCCTTGTCTTTTTATTTTTGTATTCGGAATTTAGTTTTTTGTTTTGAGTCGTTTTCGATTCCTACATTGAGGGCAATGTAGAGTTTAAGTGTCGGGATGGAAATTGTCGTGTAGTCTGTATATAGAGTCGTTTTGAGTCCAAAAAAAAAAAAATTAAAAAATCCAAAAAAAAAAAAAAGTCCCTGATTTTGAAGTTTGCATTATATAAAATATGGAAAATGATAGGTAAAGTTAGGTGTCCGGTTTTCAAATAGTATGTATAATAAGAGATTAAAATTAATTGAAAACGTGTCTGATTTGAGATATGTGGGTAGGCTCAACCGGTAGAAAGGTTTTCTTTGAAAAGTAATAAGTTAATTATGTTAGGCTATTTTGTGGGTTCTCATCTAGGAGAAACGGGGAGACCGAAACCGGCAAAAATAGTATAAGAAGCACCGTTATAAGTAGAAAACCGTAAGAATTTCTAATCACTTAAAAAAATGGAAATCAAAGCAAAAATGCTGAAGCTTAAGGTGCCTGGCCACTGGGATAGCGACTTGGATTGGTCACACCCTCTGAGTTAAGTATGCTGAGATGAAAAAAAAAAAAAAAAGAATGCTGAAGCTTAAGGTGCCTGGCCACTGGGATAGCGACTTGGATTGGTCACACCCTCTGAGTTAAGTATGCAGAAAAAAAAGTGATTTTAAATTCTCTTGGTTTTCTACATAAGACGGTTGGGAAATGGTCAATTGGTCGTTCCTTTAGCTTCATAAGCTTGAGGCGGGATTAGGAGGAACTGTGGCTTCATTCGAGTGAGACCCTTGATAGACTAATCAACATGAACTTAACAAAAATAAAAAGGGGCTTGGAAACCGGTGTGGGTTTAAGAGGATCAATATACCTGCAATCGCAATCAACACGTTAGTAGATTATTAATTAAGTAACCTATGTTTTGAAACTGGATGTAAACCTAACTGTGATTCCATAGCATAATTCTTTTTCAGGGACGAAAAAAAGATAAGTGTGGGGATATTAAGCTTAAGGTGCCTGGCCACTGGGATAGCGACTTGGATTGGTCACACCCTCTGAGTTAAGTATGCTGAGATGAAAAAAAAAAAAAAAAGAATGCTGAAGCTTAAGGTGCCTGGCCACTGGGATAGCGACTTGGATTGGTCACACCCTCTGAGTTAAGTATGCAGAAAAAAAAAATTGATTTTAAATTCTCTTGGTTTTCTACATAAGACGGTTGGGAAATGGTCAATTGGTCGTTCCTTTAGCTTCATAAGCTTGAGGCGGGATTAGGAGGAACTGTGGCTTCCTTCGAGTGAGACCCTTGATAGACTAATCAACATGAACTTAACATAAATAAAAAGGGGCTTGGAAACCGGTGTGGGTTTAAGAGGATCAATATACCTGCAATCGCAATCAACACGTTTGTAGATTATTAATTAAGTAACCTATGTTTTGAAACTGGATGTAAACCTAACTGTGATTCCATAGCATAATTCTTTTTCAGGGACGAAAAAAAGATAAGTGTGGGGATATTTGATGTCTTGTAAAATACATCTATTTCCGGTGTAAAGTTTGTACAGTTTTCGAGTCGTTTAGATAGTGTTTTTATTAGTTTTAGGCTTGTACCGATCTATTTTATTTAGTATAGGTTTTTTATAGATTTTTATTGGTTTTGTATCTTTTGTAGTACTTATTTATTTATTTTATATTTTGGTAGGTGTTCGAATGAACGTTAGAGCGTAAACGAGCAACTTTGGTCAAGTCAAGAACACCCGAGTTCAAGAGCACGGAGTTATACCACTATATAATAATAATAATAGTAATAATAATAATAATTGACAAAATAACGTGACTTTGGTCAAAGTCACTATTAAAGCCCAAAACATGAAATAAGAATTTTTTGGAACCTATTATTTGAGGGTTATTTATTATCTTCGAGATTGAAGGCGGCGCAGATTATAATTATTTTGGGGAGCCAATATAAATCGTGGAAGGAGGAGCCGCATAGGGAAGGGGATTAGCGATATTATTCCTCAGGAAGCCATCGACAAATATTTTGGGGGTGATTTTATTATTCTTTCGACAGCAACAAGGGAGAGCAGCCACATCCTCAAAGGCAAATAATTATTTTGTTTTGGGAGAGCACAATATTCTAAGGGAGCACAGCAGTAGATAATATTCTTGAAATATTAATAGAGAGGCAAGCCAAGGATCAAAATGTCTAAGCCAGGGAGCGATTATTCGGGTGTCAATCATTCGGTTTTTTCGTTCCTTTATTATCTTTGTTCTAGACCATGATTGCTGAATTTTTATTTGACTTTGTTTCTCTTTTCAAGATGATTTGTGGCTAAAACTTTTATAGCTACCTAGACTAAGACAAATAACTATGTTTTGATTTGTTTTTATTTTCTATGGTTTTTGGAACGTGTTTTGGATTTATGATTCAGTAAAGATTTTGATTTCTCTAGATCTGGTGTATGTGCGTATCTATTATTTTTTTAATTGTCACTTATTCACTCCACTTGCACTTTTGTGAATGTCTTTCATGTATGAGTGCTAGTTAGGTTGCAGACTTTGTGTAGCAATTAGTTTATGGTCAATAGTCGCGAGTTTACCATAGGAGTGATATTTGATGGTTAGAAGATTTTAGGTATTCTTCCAAGTTCAATAGCTGTGAGGTGAGGGCTTGTTGGTATGTCTAGGTTGTTAGATTGCTAGGTTAGAGGCTTTGTGAGAAGATCTGCCTGGTTTCCCTTTCAACTCCTCCATATCAAGCTAGATCTAGGCTTCAATAATTACCCCTTGCACCTAGTGTAGTGAGGCTTTCGCGCTGTGAGGTAGATTGTCTAGCGGGTACTCGATCATAAGAGTTAGATAACTTGTGAGGGTTTGTACTCCAACCGGTAGTTTAACAGCACAAAAATATTCTAGGGTTTCCCCTTGAGAAGGGTCGAGGGTGTCTAGTTTATTCTTGATGTTTAGTATTTTAAGATCCCGGTTCCAAATCAGTTCCATAACCATAGAAGCTTATCAGGCATAGTTAGGAGTCTGGTCTAGGTAGTGTCTTGTCATCATCTGAATTCGGCTCAGCTAAGTTCTCGTTTTTTTTTAGTTCACTTTAGATCGTCTTAGTTAACCTTTATTTTATAGCAATTTATTTTTCAGTAAAACCCCCCTTTAAAATAATAAATTAATTTAATCAGTTTTAGGATAAGTAAACGAATCTAGTTTTCGTTTTCCACATTAGAGTCTCGTGGGTTCGATATCCGGACTTACTTTAGCTTTACTAGAGTCGATAGGTTCACTTGCCTGTCAGTAGTTTAGTTTTAGAGAGTCTAGAGTATTACTAGGTGTCTAGTTTTAGGTTTAATTTAGTTATTTTTATTAAACTACTTTTAGCACATCAAGTTTTTGGCGCCGTTGCCGGGGACTCTTGGCGATTGCGTTAACTAGCTTTGATTACATTTATCTGCCATATCTGTGCTATTTGTTTTTGTTTTGAGTCTGTCTTTTTGTATTATGAGTTGTAGGAGTCTAATTTTATGTGTCTTTTATTTCTTTTGAGTCTGTAAATATGTGTGAAATTTGTGGAGGACCCCATTTTACCATTTTATGTCCACAATATGAGGGGTCCTCTGCACATTATTATGCTAATTCCTTTATGCAGCCGCAGCCATACTATTCACAGGGGTGTCCTACATATTATTATGATGACTCGTATCAGCAGCCACATTTTTATCAATACCCTAATCAATTTTCTGGAAGCAATTCTCGTGAGAATAGTGGTAATGATTGGAGTAAAATAGAGAGCCTGTTGACTTTATTAGTTGCGAAAGATGCCAATACCCAGAAAATGTTAGCAGAGCAGGACATCCTGATAAAAAACCACGACACCATCCTTAAAAACCGACAGGCTGCTATTTTAGATCTTCAACGAACACTAGAAGATATATCTAGGAGATTAGAAGAAGAAAAAGAAAATGTTCAGCAATAGCAGTTGCCGAAAGTCGGTTATACATATGATGAGGAGGGCAACTACCTCGGGTACATGAACGCTCGAGGGGAGTTGTTCCCAACGTTTCCAGAAGAAGGGAAAGAACCGATCATGGAATACGCAGATGAGTCAGATGAAGAGATCATCCCAATCACGGAGACGAAAATGGACGTTGAAGTCCCACCTCCGGTGCCACATGTTACTATATATGATTTTGGGAGTGACTCTGATGAAGAAGAATGGGCAGCGTATCAGAGGTCGTTAGTAAAAAGGGAAGTGATTGAAGAAGAAGTGGAATTGGGATATTCCGTTGGTATGATGTTTGGTGCAGAGGAAGACAATGAGATGGGTGAGAAGTCATTGTCTGAAGAGGATGAGTTTTTAGATCTGGAATTAGAGAGTTTGCCTATTTATGAAGAAGTGGGGGAGTCTGATCCCGATGGGGATATAGCATACCTAGATGCCTTACTCGAAGGTGAACCGACAGACATGACTGAACCTGCACCAGATGAAAGAACTAAGTGTGGGGATCATCCCATGGAAATGGTGGAAGAAGAAGCGCACCATAGCTGGCCCATGGTATTAGTAATAGATGGAACTTCAAAATCAACAACACCACGGGAGAGGGCAAGGAAGAGAAAAAGAAAGGATCGGAATCGGAATCGGAATCGGAAGAGGATCCACGTCTGGCACGAGTTGGAGAAGAAGAAGCCAGTGAAAGTCAAGCACGATCAGTCTTCTTGCTACATGCCACGCATCCGGTTCAATCCAGGTAAGTTTAAATTTTGGTGGTCTGACCCGTTAAGAATGCTTAGATTATTTTTCAATTCCACTAATAAATATTCAATTGTTAACGAGGACCGGGTGGAATTAAACGGGTTAGATCGGGTCCAAATAAAAGAGAAGCCCCCTGATTAACTTTAAGTGTGGGGAGGCTCTGTAGAGTTTGTAAATTTATTTTTATACTTATTTATTTTTTTTCTAGCTGTTCATTTTTTTTATTTGTGGTCCGTCTTTCGATAGTTGTTCATAGGTTTTTATCTTTCTATTTTATTTTTTGTTTTTGTGTCTTTGAGTCTGTTTGCAGGTTTTCGTGTTTGCCTGGGTGGAGGAAATTTCACCATGAGCGGATCCCATGTATTTATCTTTATATATATTTTATGATTGGGAGTTTTGGTAGAGGTTTGGGTAATAAAAGATATTTTTTCTTAAAAAAATAAAATAAAATAATAAATAGTCTTTCTGTGAAAAAAGTCTTTTCACGTAATGTGAAGAGTCTGGGCTGACCCGTTCGCCTTATGCGACCAGCTATTACCCCGGAAAGTTATTTTTTTTTCTCTTGCAACGCGTGTTGTGATCACCAGTGTCCTTCACGTTGAGCGAGAACCAGATTTTTTTTCTTATACCCATTTGGTTCTACTACCATTCACCGCCATTTTGCTAAGCAGGTACGTCTTCTTGTTTGTTGTTATATTATGAGTCTAAGTTAGTAGTTGTGTCTTTTTATTTTTGTGTAGTTCGGTATTATGCTCGGGTTTTGTCTGTTTCGTTTTGCGCAGGTTTGGATTGCACCACCCGTACCCAATCTCCATTCGGGTGATTCCGAAGCTGTTTATCATTTATCAAGGCAAGGCCAGAGTTTACCATTGTGTCAGAGCCGATCGCGAATGAAATGCTATACGATCGAGCTGGATTGGACTAGATTTTTTTGAGCTTACGCGTTAATAAACCAGCTAAGTCCTTTCCAATTTGCCCTTGTCTTTTTATTTTTGTATTCGGAATTTAGTTTTTTGTTTTGAGTCGTTTTCGATTCCTACATTGAGGGCAATGTAGAGTTTAAGTGTCGGGATGGAAATTGTCGTGTAGTCTGTATATAGAGTCGTTTTGAGTCCAAAAAAAAAAAATTAAAAAAAAAATTAAAAAAAAAATTAAAAAATCCAAAAAAAAAAAAGTCCCTGATTTTGAAGTTTGCATTATATAAAATATGGAAAATGATAGGTAAAGTTAGGTGTCCGGTTTTCAAATAGTATGTATAATAAGAGATTAAAATTAATTGAAAACGTGTCTGATTTGGGATATGTGGGTAGGCTCAACCGGTAGAAAGGTTTTCTTTGAAAAGTAATAAGTTAATTATGTTAGGCTATTTTGTGGGTTCTCATCTAGGAGAAACGGGGAGACCGAAACCTGCAAAAATAGTATAAGAAGCACCGTTATAAGTAGAAAACCGTTAGAATTTCTAATCACTTAAAAAAATGGAAATCAAAGCAAAAATGCTGAAGCTTAAGGTGCCTGGCCACTGGGATAGCGACTTGGATTGGTCACACCCTCTGAGTTAAGTATGCTGAGATGAAAAAAAAAAAAAAAAGAATGCTGAAGCTTAAGGTGCCTTGATGTATTGTAAAATACATCTATTTCCAGTGTAAAGTTTGTACAGTTTTCGAGTCGGTTAGATAGTGTTTTTATTAGTTTTAGGCTTGTACTGGTCTATTTTATTTAGTCTAGGTTTTTATATATTTTTATTAGTTTTGTGTTATTTTTATTACTTATGTATTTATTTTATATTTTAGTAGGTGTTCGAATGGACGTTGGAACGTAAACGAGCAAATTTGGTCAAGTCAAGAGCACCCTACTCAAGAGCATTTATATTAAATAATAAAAATACTAATAAACTAGTAATAATAATATGTTATATATATTTAATAAAGAAAAGAAAAGAAGTGGCGTGACTTTTTTTTGTCACAAAGGCCTATGGCCCAAATTCACATCAAGGGCTCCACTAATTGTTGAAGAGGATAATAGGAGACCTTTAAATCCGAAGAGAAAGAAATCAGCTGGACGAGGGATTATATCTTGGGAGCAATATTACTTTACGAAAAAAGGCCAATAATATTATTAAGGGGGCGGCGCACATATTTTAGGGGTAGAGCACATTGGACATCGAAGGAAGCAACTTCTTGGCAGAAGAGACAACAGAGCACAACAGGAGCAATTTTAGAGAGGAGGCAGGCCAGGGATCAAAGGTTTTAAGCCAGCGATTATTCGGGTGTCAATCATTCGGTGTTCTCGTTCCTTTATTATCTTTGTTCTATATAATGATTGTTGAATTTCTATTTGGCTTTGTTTTTCTTTTCAAGATGATTTGTGGCTAAAACTTTAATAGCTACCTAGGCCAAGACAAATAACTATGTTTTGATTTGTTTTTATTTTCTATGGTTTTTGGAACGTGTTTTGGATTTATGATTCAGTAAAGATTTTGATTTCTCTAGATCTGGTGTATGTGCGTATCTATTATTTTTTAATTGTCACTTATTCACTCCACTTGCACTTTTGTGAATGTCTTTCATGTATGAGTGCTAGTTAGGTTGCAGACTTTGTGTAGCAACTAGTTTATGGTCAATAGTCGCGAATTTACCATAGGAGTGATATTTGGTGGTTAGAAGATTTTAGGTATTCTTCCAAGTTCAATAGCTGTGAGGTGAGGGCTTGTTGGTATGTCTAGGTTGTTAGATTGTTAGGTTAGAGGCTTTGTGAGAAGATCTGCCTAGTTTCCCTTTCAACTCTTGCGTATCAAGTTAGATCTAGGCTTCAATAATTACCCCTTGCACCTAGTGTAGTGAGGCTTTCGCGCTGTGAGGTAGATTGTCTAGCGGGTACTCGATCATAAGAGTTAGATAACCTGTGAGGGTTTGTACTCCAACCGGTAGTTTAACAGCACAAAAATATTCTAGGGTTTCCCCTTGAGAAGGGTCGAGGGTGTCTAGTTTATTCTTGATGTTTAGTATTTTAAGATCCCGGTTCCAATTCAGTTCCATAACCATAGAAGCTCATCAGGCATAGTTAGGAGTCTGGTCTAGGTAGTGTCTTGTCATCATCTGAATTCGGCTCAGCTAAATTCGTGTCTCTAGTTCACTTTAGTAAATTTTAGTTAACCTTTATTTTATTGCAATTTATTTTTCAGTAAAACCCCCCCTTTAAAATAATAAATTAATTTAATAGATATTTAGGATAAGTAATCGAGTCTAGTTTTCGTTTTCCATTAGAGTCTCGTGGGTTCGATATCCGGACTTACTTTAGCTATACTAGAGTCGATAGGTTCACTTACCTGTCAGTAGTTTAGTTTTAGAGAGTCTAGAGTATTACTAGGTGTCTAGTTTTAGGTTTAATTTAGTTATTTTTATTAAACTACTTTTAGCACATCAAGTTTTTGTCGTCGTTGCCGGGGACTCTTGGCGATTGCGTTAATTAGCTTTGATTGAACTTATCTGAAATATCTGTGCTATTTGTTATTTTATTTTAGCTAATTTTTATTTTTATTTCGAGTCTTTTCTATTTTTCTTAGTTTATTTTATCTGTTATTCTCTTACCTCTTTTACTGTCTACTCTGCAGTTTTATGCCAGTTACTCGTTCAAGGAGCAAATCAGCTGCTGAAGTTAAGCTTGAAGAGGTAAGTTCTTCTAGCTCTTGTTCTTCTAGGTCATCCTCCCCACCACCCAGTCCACCACCAAACCTTTTCCAAATGGCTGAGCGTCGCACTGTCCACCAACAATCCACCCAGGGTTTTACGGGAGTTAACTCCCCTATTACCATTCCAGCCATCAACAATGATGGGTCCTGGCAGATACCCTCCTACATCATGACGGCCATTAATAACACCTGTCAATTCCACGGCCGCGATGATGAGGATGCCCCGGCCCACATAGCCCGCCTGACTCGCATCCTAGCTACCTTTAAGCTACAGGGTGCCACAGATGATGCTAAATTCCTCCACTTGTTCCCCTTTTCCCTTTCTGGTCGAGCCGCCACTTGGCTCGACTCTCACCCTACTGACACTTTTACCACATGGGATGCCCTTAAAGAAGCTTTTCTGAATAAGTACTTTCCACCTAGCAAGGCATCCCGCCTTCGCGATCAGATCCATTCGTTCCGGATGGAACCTGATGAGCCTTATTATCTTGCATGGGAGCGTTTTCAAAACCTGCTTAGCAGGTGCTCCCAACATGGTCTGACTGATTGGGCCCTTGTAGAGAAATTCTACAATGGCCTAACTTATGAGGCAAAGAACCGCTTTGATACTTCTGCAGGCGGCCACATGATGGGTAAGAAAACTGCGGCCGAATGCAATGACTTATTTGAAAGTTTTGCCCAAACAGACCATGAGCAGCGGACTTTACTCAGGAATTCCATTCCTGCACCTAGTACCACCTCCCCAGCTCGAGGTGTTCACCAAGTCGCATTGGACACTAGTGTGGCTGCTGCTCTAGATGCTCTAACTAAGGAAGTGAAGGAGTTGAAATTGAAATCTGAAAAATGTGAGATGTGTAGGGGAGGGCATGCTACTTCTGAGTGCCCTTTGATTCACCAGGAGGAGCAAGTGGATTTTGTAGGCGGTCAGAACCGCGGGTCAAATAACACTTATGGAAATTCTTACAACCCAGGTTGGAGGAATCATCCAAACTTCAGCTGGAAATCTTCCGGTAATCCCCCCGGTTTCTCATCAAATTCTACTCATAACCAGGGGCAGGGTCAGTATTCGGGAGGAAATTCGGGTAATAAGGTAGGTTCGGGCATTGAGGGTGGTTTGGGTGAAATAAAAGAACTTTTAACCCAGTTAGTAGCTAAGGATGCCCACACCCAGAAAACTCTTGCAGAGCATGACACCTTGTTGAAAAATCACCACTCTGCATTTTTGGATCTTCAGCGTACTGTTGGTGATATTGCTAGGCAGTTGGAAGGGCGGCCCCAAGGCCAGTTCTCGGGTAGTACTCAACCCAACCCAGCCGCCCAACTGAAAGCAGTCACCACTCGTAGTGGTAGAGGGGCAGAGAGAGTTAGTGAGCAGGTAGAGTGTGAGGTAGAGGAGCAGGTAGATGAGGAAATAGAGATGGAGGCTCCTAGTAGGGTGCAACCTAGGCTAGTCCCAGCAAGTACCGCACCAAATAGTGAGCCTCAGATAGAGAAGGTTGTAGGTAGGACACCCACACCGATTAGGCCTACCCCTGAGATTGATCCTTCTCGTCTTCCATACCCAGCCCGCCTTAGGAACCAGAAATATGCTAAGGAGTATGGTCATTTTCTAGATATGTTTAAGCAGCTCAAAATCAATCTCCCGTTCATTGAGGCCCTCCAGCATATGCCTAAATATGCCAAATTCCTTAAAGATCTTCTGAAAAGGAAAGACAGGCTGGGGGAGGTCTCAAACATTCCATTGACTGCGGGATGTTCTGCGGTGGTTTTGAACAAGCTACCGGAGAAATTGACAGACCCCGGGATTTTTACAATCCCGTGTATGTTTGGTAGTGACACTCAGAACCACGCGTTGGCAGACTTAGGTGCTAGTATCAACCTGATGCCTTATTCTCTTTATGAGAAACTAGACCTAGGTGACCTGACCCCAACGCGCATGACTTTATCCCTTGCTGACCGATCAGTCAAATATCCACGGGGCATTGTGGAAAACTTGTTGGTGAAAGTTGATAAATTTGTTTTCCCCGTGGATTTCGTTATTCTTGATATGGAGGTAGACGACAAAGTACCTCTAATTCTAGGTCGTCCGTTTCTACGCACCGCCAAGGCACTCATTGATGTCTTTGACGGGAAGATCACTCTACGCGTAGGAGATGAGACGGTCACCTTTGAGATCGTCAAATCCATGAGATACCCTGGTAGTCAAGACGATTTTAGTGGTCCCACTGACTCTGTTTACTTCATAAATTCTTTTATTTCTCGGGTGGACCGATGTCTTGATTACATCTGTGGGGGTGATTTGGTAGTTGAAACCCATGATGAGGAGTTAGATTTAGTTGGAGAGGAAGCCCCTTTGTTTCCCGAGGCATTAGAGATTAGTGAGGTTCGTGAGGAGAGTAGTAAACCTTCATTAGAGATACCACCGCCTTTAGAACTTAAGGTTTTACCGTCTCACTTAGAGTATGCCTACTTAGGGGAGAATGCTAGTTTGCCCGTCATTATTTCATCTAAACTGACGGAGGAGGAGAAGAGTCGGTTGCTTGATGTGTTGAAGGCACATAAGCAAGCCATTGCATGGAGGCTCTCTGACATCAAGGGCATCAGCCCTACCTACTGCACCCATAGGATACTCATGGAGGATGATTATAAGCCTGTGGTGCAGCCTCAGAGACGCCTAAATCCAAACATGCAGGAAGTAGTTAGGAGTGAGGTTCTTAAGCTTATGGATGCTGGTCTGATCTATCCCATCTCTGATTCCCCGTGGGTGAGCCCGACTCAGGTTGTCCCTAAGAAGGGAGGGATGACAGTGGTCACTAATGAGAAAAATGAGCTCATTCCCACTCGTACTGTCATTGGTTGGCGTGTTTGTATTGATTACAGGAGACTGAATGACGCCACCAGGAAAGACCACTTTCCTCTCCCGTTCATTGATCAGATGTTGGAGCGTTTGGCAGGGCAGCAGTTTTACTGTTTCCTTGACGGATTTTCAGGTTATTTCCAGATCCCCATTGCACCGGAGGATCAATAAAAGACCACCTTTACATGCCCCTACGACACTTATGCGTATCGCCGCATGCCGTTTGGGTTATGTAACGCTCCAGCCACTTTTCAGCGTTGCATGATAGCTATTTTTCAGGATATGATTGAGACGTCTATGGAGGTTTTCATGGATGATTTTTCGGTTTATGGTAGCTCTTTTGATGTTTGTTTGAGTAACTTAGAGAGAATGCTAGAGAGATGTGTAGAGTCTAAGTTAATGTTGAATTGGGAGAAGTGTCACTTCATGGTGACTGAGGGGATAGTACTAGGACATAAGATTTCTAGGGATGGTATAGAGGTTGATAGGGCTAAGATTGACACCATTAGTAGGCTTCCACCTCCGACCAATGTCAAGGCCATCCGTAGTTTTCTAGGTCATGCGGGTTTCTATCGTAGGTTCATTAAGGATTTTTCCAAAATCACTCGCCCCATGACTCGTCTTCTTGAGAAAGACGTTCCTTTTGTCTTTGATGAGGAGTGTCTTAAGGCTTTTGAGTTTTTAAAGGAGCGGTTGGTGAGTGCTCCTATCTTAGTTTCACCCGACTGGAGCTTGCCTTTTGAGCTCATGTGTGATGCGAGTGACTACGCGGTCGGGGCAGTCTTAGGGCAGAGGCGTGACAAACACTTTCATCCTATCTACTACGCCAGTAAGACCCTTAATGATGCTCAGGAGAACTACACAACCACCGAGAAAGAGCTCTTGGCGGTTGTGTTTGCTTTTGATAAATTTCGTTCTTATCTCGTGCTTTCCAAAACCACCGTCTTTACTGATCACTCGGCTTTGCGGTTTCTTTTCGCAAAGAAGGACGCCAAACCTCGTCTAATTCGGTGGATTCTTTTGCTTTCTGAGTTTGATATTGAGATTAAGGATAAACGGGGAGCGGAGAATGTGGCTGCAGATCACCTTTCTCGTTTAGAGGATCCGAGTAGAGATGAGATTCGTGAGGAGGCGATTGGAGATAAATTCCCTCACGAGTCCATTGATTTCGTTGAAGCTGAGAAGCAGGGTATGCCATGGTTCACTGATTTGGCAAATTACCTTGCTCATGGGATGTTGGTAGAGGGTATGAATACCCAACAGCGTAAGAAATTCCTGAGAGATGCTACTAGGTATGTGTGGGATGATCCTTTTCTGTTTAGGATAGGAAGTGATAGAATTTTGAGGAGATGTGTTAGTAGAGAGGAGGGACTAGAGATTATTAGGCATTGCCATGAGAGTCTCTATGGAGGGCACCATGCTCATCACACCACTGCGCAAAAGGTCTTTGATAGTGGTTTTTATTGGCCTACTGTGGTGAAGGATGCCCTCGATTTCGTGAAGCGGTGCGACGCCTGTCAACGCACCGGTAACATTTCATCCAAGGATGAGATGCCTCAGAACCCCATTCAGGTTCTTGAAGTTTTTGATGTCTGGGGCATTGATTTCATGGGACCGTTCCCCATTTCTGGAGGGAACCGGTACATCCTCGTGGCCATTGATTATGTTTCAAAGTGGGTGGAAGCGCAAGCTTTACCTACTAATGATGCCCGAGTGGTGGTGAAATTTTTGAAGAAGTTATTCACTCGGTTTGGTACTCCCAAGGCACTTATTAGTGACCGTGGTACGCATTTCTGTAACACCATGATGGAAAAGGTGTTAGCGCGCTACGGGGTCACTCACCGTTTATCGACCGCTTACCATCCCCAAACAAGCGGTCAAGTGGAGAATGCAAACCGAGGAGTGAAGAGAATTCTTGAGAAAACCGTTGGGAAAAGTCGGAAGGATTGGTCCGACAAGTTAGATGATGCGCTTTAGGCGTTTAGGACGGCTTATAAAACGCCATTAGGTACTACACCTTTTATGATTGTTTATGTTAAAGCGTGTCATCTACCCGTTGAGCTAGAACATCGAGCTCTTTGGGCCCTCAAGGCGGTTAATCTTGATCTTACCGAGGCTGCTAGGAGACGATTTTTCCAGCTTCATGAGTTGGAAGAGCTTCGGGATGCAGCATATGCACGGTCGTTAAGCATTAAAGAGAAAACTAAGGAGTTGCATGATAAGAGGATCAAGAAGGTGAAGGAGTTTAGAAAGGGAGATAGAGTGCTTTTATATAATTCACGGTTGAAGTTGTTCGCAGGTAAGCTTAAGTCCAAATGGGCGGGTCCATACAAAGTTAATGAGGTTTTCCCATATGGCACAGTCGAATTACTAAATGATGCAGATGGAAGCACTTGGAAGGTTAACGGTCATAGGCTTAAAATTTATATCGGAGGACCGTTAGACCTGACGGAGAAGGAGGAAACTCCTCTCGAGACTCCTTAGAATGAGAGATGGTTGAGTTCTTGGGTACCATCCCAAGTGTAGAGTTTGTAAATTTATTTTTGAACTTATTTATTTTTAGCTTTTCATTTATTTTATTTTATTTGTGGTTCGGTATTATGCTCGGGTTTTGTTTGTTTCGTTTTGTGCAGGTTTGGATGGCACCGCCCGTACTCAATCTCCATTCGGGTGATTCCGAAGCTGTTATCATTTATCAAGGCAAACCCGAGAATTTATTATTGTGTCAGAGCCGATCGCGAATGAAATGCTATACGATCGAGCTAGATTGGACTAGAGTTTTTGGAGCTTACGCGTTATTTAACCAGCTAAGTCCTTTCCAATTTGCCCTTTTCTTTTTATTTTTGTATTCAGAACTTATTTTTTTTGTTTTGTGTAGTTTTCTATTCCTACATTGAGGGCAATGTAGAGTTTAAGTGTGGGGATGGGAAACTGTCGTCTAGTCTGTATATAGAGTCATTTTGAGTCAAAAAAAAAAAAAAAAGTCCCTGATTTTGAAGTTTGCATTATATAAATATGGAAAATGATAGATAAAGTTAGGTGTCCGGTTTTCAAATAGTATGTATAATAAGAGATTAAAATTGATTGAAAACGTGTCTGATTTGGGATATGTGGGTAGGCTCGGCCGGTAGAAAGGTTTCCTTTGAAAAGTAATAAATTAATTATGTTAGGCTATTTTGTGGGTTCTCATCTAGGAGAAACGGGGAGACCGAAACCGCCAAAAATAGTATAAGAAGCACCGTTATAAGTAGAAAACCGTTAGAATTTCTAATCACTAAAAAAAAAATAGAAATCAAAGCAAAAATGCTGAAGCTTAAGGTGCCTGGCCACTGGGATAGCGACTTGGATTGGTCACACCCTCTGAGTTAAGTATGCTGAGATGAAAAAAAAAAATGCTGAAGCTTAAGGTGCCTGGCCACTGGGATAGCGACTTGGATTGGTCACACCCTCTGAGTTAAGTATGCTGAGGAAAAAAAAAAGAAATAAGTGGTTTTAAATTCTCTTGGTTTTCTACATAAAACGGTTGGGAAATGGTCAATTGGTCGTTCCTTTAGCTTCATAAGCTTGAGGCGGGATTAGGAGGAACTGTGGCTTCCTTTGAGTGAGACCCTAGATAGACTAATCAACATGAACTTAACATAAATAAAAAGGGGCTTGGAAACCGGTGTGGGTTTAAGAGGATCAATATACCTGCAATCGCAATCAACACGTTAGTAGATTATTAATTAAGTAACCTATGTTTTGAAACTGGATGTAAACCTAACTGTGATTCCATAGCATAATTCTTTTTTCAGGGACGAAAAAAAGATAAGTGTGGGGATATTTGATGTCTTGTAAAATACATCTTTTTCCGGTGTAAAGTTTGTACAGTTTTCGAGTCGTTTAGATAGTGTTTTTATTAGTTTTAGGCTTGTACCGATCTATTTTATTTAGTATAGGTTTTTTATAGATTTTTATTGGTTTTGTATCTTTTGTAGTACTTATTTATTTATTTTATATTTTGGTAGGTGTTCGAATGAACGTTAGAGCGTAAACGAGCAACTTTGGTCAAGTCAAGAACACCCGAGTTCAAGAGCACGGAGTTATACCACTATATAATAATAATAATAATAATAATAATAATAATAATAATAATACTAATAATAATAATAATAATAATAATAATAATAATAATAATAATAATTGACAAAATAACGTGACTTTGGTCAAAGTCACTATTAAAGCCCAAAACATGAAATAAGAATTTTTTGGAACCTATTATTTGAGGGTTATTTATTATCTTCGAGATTGAAGGCGGCGCAGATTATAATTATTTTGGGGAGCCAATATAAATCGTGGAAGGAGGAGCCGCATAGGGAAGGAGATTAGCGATATTATTCCTCAGGAAGCCATCGACAAATATTTTGGGGGTGATTTTATTATTCTTTCGACAGCAACAAGGGAGAGCAGCCACATCCTCAAAGGCAAATAATTATTTTGTTTTGGGAGAGCACAATATTCTAAGGGAGCACAGCAGTAGATAATATTCTTGAAATATTAATAGAGAGGCAAGCCAAGGATCAAAGGTTCTAAGCCAGGGAGCGATTATTCGGGTGTCAATCATTCGGTTTTTTCGTTCCTTTATTATCTTTGTTCTAGACCATGATTGCTGAATTTTTATTTGACTTTGTTTCTCTTTTCAAGATGATTTGTGGCTAAAACTTTTATAGCTACCTAGACTAAGACAAATAACTATGTTTTGATTTGTTTTTATTTTCTATGGTTTTTGGAACGTGTTTTGGATTTATGATTCAGTAAAGATTTTGATTTCTCTAGATCTGGTGTATGTGCGTATCTATTATTTTTTAATTGTCACTTATTCACTCCACTTGCACTTTTGTGAATGTCTTTCATGTATGAGTGCTAGTTAGGTTGCAGACTTTGTGTAGCAATTAGTTTATGGTCAATAGTCGCGAGTTTACCATAGGAGTGATATTTGATGGTTAGAAGATTTTAGGTATTCTTCCAAGTTCAATAGCTGTGAGGTGAGGGCTTGTTGGTATGTCTAGGTTGTTAGATTGCTAGGTTAGAGGCTTTGTGAGAAGATCTGCCTGGTTTCCCTTTCAACTCCTGCATATCAAGCTAGATCTAGGCTTCAATAATTACCCCTTGCACCTAGTGTAGTGAGGCTTTCGCGCTGTGAGGTAGATTGTCTAGCGGGTACTCGATCATAAGAGTTAGATAACTTGTGAGGGTTTGTACTCCAACCGGTAGTTTAACAGCACAAAAATATTCTAGGGTTTCCCCTTAAGAAGGGTCGAGGGTGTCTAGTTTATTCTTGATGTTTAGTATTTTAAGATCCCGGTTCCAAATCAGTTCCATAACCATAGAAGCTTATCAGGCATAGTTAGGAGTCTGGTCTAGGTAGTGTCTTGTCATCATCTGAATTCGGCTCAGCTAAGTTCTCGTTTTTTTTAGTTCACTTTAGATCGTCTTAGTTAACCTTTATTTTATAGCAATTTATTTTTCAGTAAAACCCCCCTTTAAAATAATAAATTAATTTAATCAGTTTTAGGATAAGTAATCGAATCTAGTTTTCGTTTTCCACATTAGAGTCTCGTGGGTTCGATATCCGGACTTACTTTAGCTTTACTAGAGTCGATAGGTTCACTTGCCTGTCAGTAGTTTAGTTTTAGAGAGTCTAGAGTATTACTAGGTGTCTAGTTTTAGGTTTAATTTAGTTATTTTTATTAAACTACTTTTAGCACATCAGTATGTTAGAATGCGTTAAACACGACAAACTGGAAATCTGGAAAATAACACTTCTCAGGTTCGACCGTTCGAAGGGTCGAACCAGGCCCTCAGTCTGTTAAGGGCCTCCTTCGACCGGACAAAATTTCCTTCGACCCACACGAAGGGTCGAACCTGGCTAACTGTTTTGAAAATACTACCTTCGACCACTTAAGCTCCACATTCGCCCATACGAAGGGGTCGAACGTGGACATAGTATAAATACCATCCTTAGTCATTTTTCATCATTTCACAAACCCTAAACGCCTCTAAACACTCTCTTTCGGCTATTATCATTGGGGAAGGAGTTTTCGAGCTTATTTTTCATAATCCAACTCTCTAAATCATTACAAGCAAAGATCTAAGGTGTGTTCTTCATTCTAAATCCTTTTTAAACAATTTTGATTTGTTTTCATTCAAACCCCAAGAGTCCAGATCTGATATCAACATGTTTTATGGGTAAAAACCTTCCTAATATCTTTCTAAATAAAACCTATTCATAAACAATGAGTTTTCATACAAACTAACATGTGTTAATGGTGTTTTATGTGATGTTATGTATTGTTTGATGATAGATTGTTGTATAGATGTTATGACAATGATCTAGGACTGTTATTGATGATGATTTATGATTGAGATAGGTTACAATTGATTATTGATGATATTATATTCATTTTGGGGATTTTGGGTTAGATCTAGGGCTTGTTCATGATGATAGTGATGAGGATATGATTGGGGGGTTTATTGTTCATGATAATCTGAGCATATTAAGTTGATTATTGATTGATTTAATAAAGCTTCCTAATTGAGTAAAGATTGCATGCATGATGATGTGACATCTCCATAATTTACTATTTTGGGAAACTTGTAAAACGACTAGATTTTGGTGTAAAATCGGTAGAGTTTCGTAGGGATATGTTAATGATAGTTGACTGCTGTAACTCATGATGTTTCGCGATGTTTTCGGGTGTTTTTGATGCGTTTTTGAGGAAACTAAATAACAGGGTCGAACCTGGAGTACCTTCGACCAGTCGCTAAGGTAAGTTAAAAACCTGTGAACTCACCGGCATTATTTACTGACGTTTTTAGCATGTTTGTCTCAGGTCGCTAAGGTAGCAGCTGTCGATAGGCGCACGGAGTCTCACGGCGTCTAGGATTCATGTGCATCTCATTTAGTGTTTTCAGACTTTCATACTTTTGATTTCGTGTTGTAATAAAGTTTTACGCTTCCGCAGCGATGGATCATTTATGAAAAACTTAATGGTTTGCTTATGTCTTTTTTTACGTATCATATAGTGTTGTTTATTGTGACCGTTGACTTGGATCCTGGTGTGTCACGCGCCTCGCGGTAAAACCCCGCACGTGGAAATTGGAGGGTGTGACAGATTGGTATCAGAGCCAATGGTTATAGTGAACTAGGACTGCATGTAGAGTCTAGTCTATAGCCGAGTATCACACACATTAGACGGTCACACATATTTACGAGTCGTGTCATTTGGTAAACATACTAACCTTGTCGGGGTGTCGGTGTCCTCATCACGCAGTATCACGTTACCTATCTTTTGTTATTCCTACCTTGGTTCTATCTTCTTCTTCGGGTTTGAAGATGAAGGGGCTTATCGCTTATACTTGGCAGTAGTGTGCATTGGGGTGGCTTTGGCACATTCTTGAGATCTTTCCGGGTTTTGGATATCTCCCCTCTATGCTCTAATGTACATGCTTGCCTACACACACACTACCATGCACTAGTACTTGTCATAGTACACTTCTGGATGACTGTTCACTTTGGGATCCTTGTGCGATAACAGTTTCTTTTAGGAATGTGGGTATCGGGTGATTTGAAGTTCTAGCTAGGAGCACGCCTAGAGGACCATGTAGAGCGATTTGTTATTTCGGGTGCACACGAAATCATAAATCGAAATGCATGAAAATCTTGGTGGACTTCGTGTTCGGATTAATGGTCATGCTGGAACCACGTTCTGAATTCGTTTGGTTACTTGTAGCTCGATCTGTTGGTGGTTTTGAGTATCTTGTCTCATGTTTGGTAGAACATGTCTGGTCGCGCTGGTGGACGTGCTGGTGGATGCCGTGGCGGCGGCGGGGGTCGCAATGGCGGTGGACGAGGTGGTGGGAACATCACCATGACTCAGGCGGAGTTGGAGAACATGATGCAGCAGCAGTTGAACGTTGCGTTGGCTGCTTTCCAGGCTGCTCAACAGACTTTTGGAAATACTAATCAGGTGCAGTCTGGATGCACCTACAAGAAGTTCATGGACTGTAAGCCCCATTTCTTCAATGGGACTGAAGGGGCAGTGGGTCTGCTCCGGTGGTTAGAGAAGGTCGAATCGGTGTTTGCTATGTGTAACTGTCCTGATGCTGATCGTGTCAAGTATGCTTCTGCTACTCTTGAAGGACACGCTCTGACTTGGTGGAACTCCACCACTACGAATCTTGGCCTGGGTGAGGCCAATGCTATGCCGTGGTCCGAGTTTGTTCAGATGTTGAGGGCGGAGTATTGCCCAAGAGACGAGATTATGAAGTTGGAGCATGAGTTTTGGAATCTGAAGATGGTTGGGTCGGAGATCGAGGAGTTTACTGCTAGGCACAACGAGTTGGCTGTGATGTGCCCCGGTTTGGCTACACCGGAGTACCGGAGGATTGAGCACTACGTTGCTGGGTTGGTGCCGGAGATTGCTGGGCTTGTTGCCGCTGCTGATCACACTACCATGTTGGCCACTGTTCGGGCAGCTCACAAGCTGACCAACATGAAGGTTGCTGAGGGTGTCCTACCTCCGAGGGGTGCTGCTGTGAAAGCCCCTGTGGACAACAAGAGAAAGTGGGAGAGTGCTGGAAAGAGCGCTGGGTCGTCCCAGCCGCAGGCGAAGAAGCAAGAGGTTGTGGGAGCATCATCCGAGCAGAGGTCTGGGGGATATACTGGGAAACTCCCGAAGTGTGGTGAGTGTGGGTTTCATCATACGGGTGATTGTGAGAGGTTTCGCTGTCGTCGGTGTCAGCGTTTTGGTCATCATGCTAAGGACTGTAGGACTACTCTTCAACCACAACCGGCACATGCCACTACTGCTGCTACCACTGCTACTGTTCCTCAGGGGAGGCAGGGATGTTATCATTGTGGGGATAATGGACACTTCAAGCGGGATTGTCCTAAGCTGAAGCAAGGGACTGCAGGTGGTGTTGGGGACAATGAAGGTGGCGGTCGAGCTACTCGTGGTCATGTCTACGTCATTGGCGCTAGGGAGAACCAGGAGGATCCTGACACTGTTACTGGTGAGTATTCTTTCCTTGATTCTCGTTATGCTCGTATTCACTCTCGTTCACGTTGTTTGGCGATTCGTATTCATTGTGTGCATTCAGTTGGTATTTGGTCATCGTTTTGCATTCATGGGTCTGATATGGGTCCTTTAGAGATGCTACTTGGACGGTACCGGTGTATCATTTATACCGACCATAGTAGTCTCTAGTAGGCCTTCGATCAGGAGGATTCATTGTTTTGTATTCACTTTGGGGAGGGTGGTTCCCCGGCATAGAGTACCTGTTGATATCATCTCTCGTTCGTGACTATCATTTCGTTTGTGTTCTGGGAAAACGTTACTTGGGTTGGGTTGACACTCATTACTGTCGAAGAGTGAATCTCGGGGCGAGATTCCTTTCAACAGGGGAATGATGTGACGACCGGGAAAATTTTTCTTTTTGTCGCTTCGTTTTCTTTGACTTCGGGAAATTTTCGGGACGAAAATTCTTTCAACAGGGGGATGATGTGACACCCGGCATGTTTGGGTCAGCATTTTTATAAACACATAAGTCTACCTTAGCGGGAAACGTTTATAAACGAACTTAACTGGGTTAGTTGAGTCGGGTCAAGTTAGGATTGTCCAGGGGTCAATGATCTGGAGGATCATTGGGAGACATTTTGGGAATACACTAGTACTGGGTCCCGTTGTTGGTGACATTACATGAACAAATTAAGTATATGTGTAGATTATGGGTCGTGTGGTGGATTATATACATAGATGTGTTTAAATGATGTGTAAATGATTATCCGTGCTTAAATATGTTAAACATAAACTTAGGTTGCATGCTTATATGTTAAGGTATGTTAGAATGCGTTAAACACGACAAACTGGAAATCTGGAAAATAACACTTCTCTGGTTCGACCGTTCGAAGGGTCGAACCAGGCCCTCAGTCTGTTAAGGGCCTCCTTCGACCAGACAAAATTTCCTTCGACCCACACGAAGGGTCGAACCTGGCTAACTGTTTTGAAAATATTACCTTCGACCACTTAAGCTCCACATTCGCCCATACGAAGGGGTCGAACGTGGACATAGTATAAATACCATCCTTAGTCATTTTTCATCATTTCACAACCCCTAAACGCCTCTAAACACTCTCTTTCGGCTATTATCATTGGGGAAGGAGTTTTCGAGCTTATTTTTCATAATCCAACTCTCTAAATCATTACAAGCAAAGATCTAAGGTGTGTTCTTCATTCTAAATCCTTTTTAAACAATTTTGATTTGTTTTCATTCAAACCCCAAGAGTCCAGATCTGATATCAACATGTTTTATGGGTAAAAACCTTCCTAATATCTTTCTAAATAAAACCTATTCATAAACAATGAGTTTTCATACAAACTAACATGTGTTAATGGTGTTTTATGTGATGTTATGTATTGTTTGATGATAGATTGCTGTATAGATGTTATGACAATGATCTAGGACTGTTATTGATGATGATTTATGATTGAGATAGGTTACAATTGATTATTGATGATATTATGTTCATTTTGGGGATTTTGGGTTAGATCTAGGGCTTGTTCATGATGATAGTGATGAGGATATGATTGGGGGGTTTATTGTTCATGATAATCTGAGCATATTAAGTTGATTATTGATTGATTTCATAAAGCTTCCTAATTGAGTAAAGATTGCATGCATGATGATGTGACATCTCCATAATTTACTATTTTGGGAAACTTGTAAAACGACTAGATTTTGGTGTAAAATCGGTAGAGTTTCGTAGGGATATGTTAATGATAGTTGACTGCTGTAACTCATGATGTTTCGCGATGTTTTCGGGTGTTTTTGATGCGTTTTTGAGGAAACTAAATAACATGGCGAACCTGGAGTACCTTCGACCAGTCGAACGGTCGAAGGAGGATCTCCAGGGTCGAACCTGGTACTAAATGGTCGAACGTATTCCAAATGGGACGAAGGAGGGAGAAAAGGGGGCGAAGGTAGCCACATTCGACCGTTTAAAGCCTCATTCGTCCGTTTAGAGCTACATTCGACCCTGCGTTAACAAAAATGAGATTTCTGATGCAAACTAAGTGTTTTATGCTTGAAACTTATGTGTTAACTTTATGTTCATGACTAATTGATGTAATGGGTCCCCAACGGGATGTCGGGTCAGTCTGGGCTGTCTGGTTAACGTTTAAACACACTTTTAACACGCGTAGTCAAGATCTGGACAATCGGGGACTAGTTAGCCTTCGGGTTAGTAGTCATCGCACTTATGTAAACTCACTAATAGGTTGTTACTAGTCGGGAGTACCGTACACGGGTTGGATCTCTAGTTATCAAGAAGACGCACTCTAAGGTGAGTTTCACGGCCCCACTCTTTTACTGGTTTTACATTTTCGGGGGAGAAAACATGCTGTGTCCTTTAAACGTGTGTCAACTATGTTTTCATAAAAGGTGTTTCAACTATGTTTTCATAAAAGGCATTTCAACTAAGTTTTCAGGGAAGATGTGTCAACTACGTTTTGGTATTCATGAATTCATTGGGTTTGGAGTATCCATTATGTTTTCACGTATTCATTATGTTTTAGAGTATTCATTATATTACTATGCGATCTTTGGAAGTCCCGGGGGAAACCATGAATGTGCGGGGATGCACAACGGGGGAAATGTGGATAGCGCTATTTGGGCTTGACCCGCCCCACTCGTCGACTGGAGGTCGGACGGGTGCATGTTGTCTCTTAGGTATTCAGTATTCAGTATTCAGTATGCAGTATTCAGTATTCAGTATTCATTCGGGCACGTATGCAGTATTCACAGTATTCGAGTCCAGTAATGGTTTTCCAATCGCAGTAGTAAGGTATTCATATGTTTTGCATGCATGTGGTCTGGATTGACCATGGGTATTCATTTGTTGTCGATTTTCACTTGGAGTTGGTATACATTTGGAGTCGGTATTCATTAAAAACCTGTGAACTCACCGGCATTATTTGCTGGCGTTTTTAGCATGTTTGTCTCAGGTCGCTAAGGTAGCAGCTGTCGATAGGCGCACGGAGTCTCACGGCGTCTAGGATTCATGTGCATCTCATTTAGTATTTTCAGACTTTCGTACTTTTGATTTCGTGTTGTAATAAA
Organism: Ambrosia trifida; assembly: GCA_028751855.1. Lineage (NCBI taxonomy): Eukaryota > Viridiplantae > Streptophyta > Magnoliopsida > Asterales > Asteraceae > Ambrosia > Ambrosia trifida. The sequence continues at coordinate 37,296,481 of CM054126.1, forward strand.
GTTTTACGCTTCCGCAGCGATGGATCATTTATGAAAAACTTAATGGTTTGCTTATGTCTTTTTTTTACGTATCATATAGTGTTGTTTATTGTGACCGTTGACTTGGATCCTGGTGTGTCACGCGCCTCGCGGTAAAACCCCGCACGTGGAAATTGGAGGGTGTGACAGCAGCTAACCCACCACACCTTTGATACCTTGAAAATGTACTGGATGCCTACCAAAAACTCTAATAGAATTTCATACCACCTTAATGTACCTGTAAATTCATGATTACGTTCCGGACCGGAATCATCAATTTACCTTACATTAGGGTTTTATGTCCTTCTATGATCCTAATCTATCACACATTAAAGCAAATAAGTTCCACAAGAAGATGACACAACAAACACGTTGGGTTACAATGAGACGTTATCTATGAAATGAGGCTATGTAATAATGGCACACCCTCAAATTTCCACATGCGGGGTTTTACCGCGAGGCGCGTGACACACCAGGATCCAAGTCAACGGTCACAATAAACGACATCTATATGATAAGAAAACAACGTGAACCACCATTGAGTTTCAAAACCGTTCTAACACAGCGGAAGCAAAATGTATTATTACAACTTAAAAGTAAAACTCAAAGTCTGAAATAATTAACAAAACATGCATATGATCCCTAGACGCCGTGAGACTCCGTGCGCCTATACTCAATGCTGCTACCTTAGCGACCTGAGAAAACATGCCAAAAAGACGTCAACATATAATGCTGGTGAGTTCACAGGTTTTAAGTTCGTAAACGTTTTCATGTGTAAAGTGATTTCTCATAAAGTGCCAAGTGTGCAAAAGTTCCAAGTAAATAACAAACGTCCCCTTACTACTATGACTGTGTTGCTAAAACCATTACTGACAAACGTTGCTCGAGTTGCTGCCCATGTGCCAAGTGTCAAGTGTCAAGTAGAGACAATATGCACCCGCCCGGCTCCCAACCGTCAGGTGGGGTTCGTCACACCCGATAGATCTATCCACATTTCCCCCGTTGTGCCCCGCACATTCATGGTTGCAATAGGGACTTAGGTTTCGTCGTATAGTAAATAAGTGCCAAGCGCCAAGTGCCAAATGCCAAGTGTCAATGTTTAAAAGTGTCAAGTGCCAATGTTTAAATATGCCAAATGCCAATGTTCAAAAGTGTCAAATGCCAATGTTAAATATGCCAAGTGCCAAACGTGTCACGTTTCTTAAAAGAGTCACATTCCCAAAAGGCGTCATGTTTCTAAAAGCGTTGCGTTTCAAAAGCGTTGCGTTTCATAAGTGTTGTGTTTCAAAAGCGTTGTGTTTCAAAACATAAACGTTGTATTTGTTAAAACGTGTGGCATGCTTCTCCCCCGAGAGAAAAGTGTATAAAAGAGGGGCCGTGAAACTCACCTTAGAGTGCGTCTTCTGATAATTAGAAATCCAACACGTGTATGATAATACCAACTAATGACAACCTATCAATGAGTTTACATAAGTGTGATGACTATTAACCCGAAGGCTAACTAGTCCCCGATTGTCCAGATCTTGACTACGTGTGTTAAAAAGTGTGTTTAAACGTTAACCGGACATCCCAGGCCGACCCGACATCCCGTTGGTGACCCATTACATCAATTAGTCATGCACATAAGTTTAACACATAAGTTTCAAGCATAAAACACTTAGTTTGCATCAAAAATCTCATTCCGGACATCAGATGGTCGAATGTGGTTTTCCCATTTCCACGTTCGCCCGTTTGAGCTACGTTCGCCCGTTTTTCCCACATTTTGTTCCACGTTCGCCCGTGTGAGCCACGTTCGCCCGTTTTTCCCACGTTCGCCCGTTTTTCCCACATTTTGTTCCACGTTCGCCCGTTTGAGCCACGTTCGCCCGTTTTTCCCACGTTCGCCCGTTTTTCCCATGTTTTGTTCCACGTTCTCCCATTCGAACCAATTTTATTCCACGTTCGCCCGTTTTCATCAGCATTTTATAAAACGCACCAAAACGCATCTAAACGGTCCGAAAACATCACGAAACATTACCAATCACAGCAGTCAACTACCATTAACATATTCCTACATAACCCTACCAATTTTATCCCGAAATCCGTCCGTTTTACAGGTTACCCGAAATAGCAAATTATGGAGATGTCACATCAAACGCATGCAATCTTTACCCAATTAGGAAACTTTATGAAATCAATCAATAATCAACTTAATATACTCAGATTATCATGAACAATAAATCCCCCAATCATATCCTTATTACTATCATCATGAACAAGCCCTAGATCTAACCCAAAATCACCAAAATGGACAAAACATCATCAATAACAGTCCTAGATCATTGTTATAACATCTATACAGCAATCAATCATCAAACAATACATAACATCACATAAAACACCATTAACACATGTTAATTTGTATGAAAACTCATTGTTTATGAATAGGTTTTGTTTAGAAAGACATTAGGAAGGTTTTTATACATGAAAACATGTTTGGATCAGATCTAGACTCTTGGGGTTTAATGAAAACGAATTGAAATGCTTTAAAAATGATTTAGAATGAAGAACACACCTTAGATCTTTGTGTAGAAGATGTTTGTAGGTTAGATTATAGAAAACAAGGGCAAAAACTCCTTCCCCAATGTTTAAAGTTGCTAGAGAGTGTTTTGAGACGGTTAGGGTTTGTGAAATGGTGAAAAATGACAAAGTGTGGTATTTATACTATGTCCACATTCGCCCCTTTTACCTGGGCGAATGTACCCTCCTTCGACCCTTTCACAGGGTCGAACGTACCCTGACTTGGTCGAATGAAATTCTTCCAATTCCATATCCCAGGTTCGCCCCTTTTACAAGGGTCGAACCAAGAGTATTGTCCAGGTTCGCCCATTCGATTGGTCGAACCAGGACTCAAGTTTTTCTAGTTTTTCCAATTTGTCGTGTTTAACGCATTTTAACGCACCCTAACATACGAGCATGCAACCTTAGTCTATGTTTAACATATTTAAGCACGGATAATCATCTACACGTCATTTAAACACATCTATGTATATAATCCACCACACGACCCATAATCTACATATACACTCAATCAGTTTATGTAATGTCACCAACAACGGAACCCGGTACTAGTGTATTCCCAAAACGACTCCCAATGATCCTACAGATCATTGAACCCTGGACAATACGGACTGTGTTCCGACTCTACTGACCCCGTCAAGTATGTTTAATAAACGTTTTTCGCTAAGGTAGACTTATGTGTTTATAAAATGTTGACCCAAACATGCCGGGTGTCACATCATTCCCCTGTTGAATGAATTTTCGTCCCGAAAATTTCCCGAAGTCAAAGAGAACGAAGCGATAAAAAGAAAAATTTTCCCGGTCGTCACATCATCCCCTTGTTGAAAGGAATCTCGCCCCGAGATTCACTCTTCGACAGTAATGAGTGTCGACCTAACCCAAGTAACGTCTCCCAGAACGCAAACGAAGTGATAACCATGAACGAAAGATGATATCAACAGATACCTGATGGGTTAGCTAAAAGACATGAATAAAAACACCTTTAAGTGAAATTTAAAGAATGATAAGTTGTCAAAATGGTGTTGCTTTGATGATAGTATGTATTTCAGGATTTGATGATTAAAGGGGACAAATATGATGTCTTGGAGCGGTTCGGGCAAGAAACGGAAGCTTACGCGAGTTGGAAAACCAAAAAACGACAAGAACAGGATTTTTGGCGTAGGATACGCCAAAATTGGCGTACCCTACGCCATTGGCGTAGGCAAGGGCAGACAAGCTGGCGTAGGCCAGCAGGATTCACCTCAGGGAAAAGTGGGTTGGCGTAGGATACGCCAAAAGTGGCGTATCCTACGCAAAAGTCAATTTTGGTCAAAACATTCCTTTTTTCAAGTCAAAGCTGGTGGAATGAGTTTTAAATACCAAATTTATGAAGGAAGACCCGTTTTTGGTGGCTGTTTCATGTTTAGTTCACTATATCAATCATCACCATGGAAGACAACAACACACACCATTCTCTAAAATCATCAGACATTATTCTCCAAGCTTATTACACAATTTCTTTGAAGATTGAAGATCATATTTTGAAGATGATGAACACCAAAGCCATGTTTGGCTAAAACTCTTGTATTACACTAGGGATGTAAGTTTTTGATACCTAGGGCTTTAACATTTGGGGCATTGCTTAAACTTTTGATTAATGTTTTTATGTACTTGAATTACTTGTGTTGACTAGTGATTAATCTTATGTTGAAATCATTTCTAGTTAATTGATCTTGTGCCAATTTCTAAATGATATGAACATGGTTCCTTGCATCAACACTATCATAGGATTGTATGTTCTAAATGATAAAGTATAGTTTAGTCCATTGTGAATGTTGATGAAACTTGATACCTAAGTTTATTGAACAATCAATCCGTTAGTACCAATTGCATTATCTTTGTTTATCCAATTATGCCTAATTGTTGAAAGCCTTAGTGTTCAATTGCCCAAATCTTTAGTGTAATCATCTTTATCTTATTGTTTACAAGTCTTGTTAATTATTTCTTACACATTCAATTTATGCTTCATATTAATCAACAAACCTTTCAATCAAATTTCTAAACACCAATTCATAATTTACATAAGTAATTAGCACCTTCATAAACGACAAATTCAAAGTTAACTAGGAAATACTCACTAACCACACGCTCCTTGGATTGATACCCTACTTATCCTATCTATTTAGGTTATTTAGGCTTTGTATGAACCGTGACGACCGGCTCATCAAATGGCGCCGTTGCCGGGGAGCTAGTGCGCTTAGTGTTTATTGAGTAGTTAATATTGTGATAATCTGTTTAATTGTTTGTTTGGTTTATTCTCTACTTTTCCTTGTTACGCGTGGTGTGTTACTTGTGCAGTTTACAGGTAGTGCATGCGTACGCGACATTCCGGGAGAACATCTCCTTTAGTGTTTGAACCGGAAATCGAGAGAGTAGCAAGAAGAAACCGACAACACATGTTAGAGGAGCCGATTCCTTCTAACTCCCAATCACCACCCATAATTCAACCTTTGTCTTTTGAAACCATTCAAATGGCAAGTTCAAACCCAAATCGCCGTTCAGGTGAAAATCGAAGACCACCCACTCCACCTCATCAAAACCAAGCCCAAAATTCACAACAACACCCACCTCACCAACCAATTCACAACCGAAATTCCAACACCCGAAATGTAAACCAAGGTCCCTCCATGTCTAACCGTGGCAATCCCACATTTGATCCGGTCAATCGGTACAATGAAGCCGGATATGAAGATTATGTGGAGACTATTGAAGAATTGAGGGTGAACATTAATGATGATGACCCATTCAGTGTACCAAGTTATCAATCATCAGACAGAGTTAGTGTTCATTCCTACCACTCGGGAGAAGATGAATATTCTGAAAGGGATTACAATGAAGATGATGAGGATTGGGGCTACAGAAATGTTAGTGATGATTATGGAGATGAGGAAGAGTATCACGGTGATAATAGTTCTAACGTGGGTGCAAATCGAAACGGGGACAATGATGGTTATTACAATCACGTCATTAATAATCATCAACCAAGACAAAACCCAAGAAGGCATCAAATTCCCAATATTCACCAAAACCGGGGTGAAAATTTTGTGGGTCGAGCAGAAAGAAGACCTAATGGGGGAAGACAACATAGAGGTGAAGAAGTTAATGCTCCAAGACGAAGGCCCCCAGTTCCAATGCAAGGAGTCAATGGTCGGTTTAGACCACTTGCATCTGAGAACGAATCGCCTATTGTACCACCACCTCCAGGGAGAAGATCCTTTGATTGCAAGCCCAACTACATCAACATCATTCCTCATTTTCATGGAATGGCTAATGAAGACCCATATGATCACTTATCCGAATTCAAGGCAATGTGTGGAACTATGGGAGGTCATAATTTTTCATTAGATGAAGTACAATTGAGGTTATTCCGGTTTTCTCTCAAAGATAAAGCAAAGACATGGTTCCTCACTTTACCCGCACACAGCATCTACACTTGGGGGGAAATGCAACAAGTATTCTTGGATGAATATTTCCCCAGTTTTAAAACAGATGCGATACGGCTAGAGATTCGTTCTTTTCAACAACTACAAGGGGAACCGCTTCATGAAGCTTTTACTCGTTTCAAGGAGTTAATTCGAAAATGCCCACACCACAATATTGACCTTTGGGAATTGGTTAGCAGTTTTGTGAATGGACTAAGCAAGGAGGAACGAAAATATCTCAAGTCTACTAGCAATGGAACATTGTTGTCTAATCCGGAGCAAGAAGATTGGGATTTTTTGGAGTTAATGGCGAAGAACTCAAAATCGGAAGAGGCAGCTGATCGCAGAACTAAACACCCGGTCTCTAAATCTCTTCCCGATGCAGATTCAAGTTCTAAGGACCGGATTGCTCAGTTGGAAAGAGAATTGGTAAGAATGAAGAAACGGGAGGTGTCATCGATACAATACCCCGTGTGTGATAATTGTGGAGATTTGGGGCATAAAGCTAGTGAATGCTCCGGTGATATGGGTCAAGCAACCGAAGAGGTAAATCAAGTGTATGGAGAAAGGAAGTATGACATGAACTCCAACACTTACCATGCAGGCTTGAGAAACCATCCTAACTTTAGGTATGGTAATCCTTCTAACCAAATGAACCCGAATTTCCAATCGGGTAATCAAAGCGGTAGTGGACAATATCAAGGTCGCCAAGGTGGTAATCAAGGCAGTTACCAAAGAAACAACTACAACCAAGGTGGTAACCAAGGGTACAACAACAATTATCAAAGAGGTTACAACCAAGGCGGCTCCTCAAGTAATCAAGGAAATTCTTCGGGAAATCAAGGTGGTGATGAATCCTTGAGTTCAAAGTTGGATGCATTAATGAACATGATGAAAGACTCCAACAATGACATCAAGGAAATAAAGAAAGGGAATGAGGTGAGGGATAAATCTCACGAGGCCTTGGCTAAACAAGTGGGCTAATTAGCAGAAGAAATGGCTCAATGGAGAGGAAGCACGGGGAAGCTTCCTAGTGATACCACTATCAACCCGCAACATCAAGGTTCGAGTTCGAAGAACACTCGCAATGTTCCCATTAATAAGGTAACCGTTCTTCGTAGTGGTAAAATTATTGATAATAAAATTGAAAATAAAATTGAGCCACCATCTCCCCAATTTGTTGAAGGGGAGGTGGAAGATGTGAGTGATGAAAGTGAAAGTGAGGAGAGAACGGGTCAAAATAAAAGTAAACAAAATGTTGAAAGTTCAAAACCCGTTGAGAACAAACAAGCTCCAAAGGCTAAGGAAAAGGGTATGGAGGTTAATACCGTCCCTTATCCCGAAGCATTGTTGGAGCCATCTAAAAAAGTGGTCAAGAAAAGAGGCCCGCAACAAGAAGAGTTGTGGGAAATTTTTAAACAAGTAAAAATTAATTTACCACTTTTAGATGCAATCAAACAAGTCCCCTCGTATGCAAAGTATCTAAAGGACATGTGTACCCAAAAGAGAACTCATAAAATACCTAAGAAAATTGATTTAACTGAAAATGTGAGTTCTATTCTTTCGGGTTCACTCCCACCTAAGTTACAAGATCCGGGCACACCTATTATATCCATTCAGGTTGGGGAATTTAAAATGACTCGGGCGCTCTTGGATCTTGGAGCTAGTGTAAGCATCTTGCCGGGTAGCCTTTATGACCAATACGAATTTGGTCCACTTCAAGAATCTAATACCACGGTGGTATTAGCCGACTTGACTCCTAAGCTACCCCGCGGGATGGTTACCGACGTGATAGTAAAAGTTGAAGATTTTTATTATCCGGTAGATTTCTTAGTACTTGATTATGTTTCCATGGACCTAACCAAACAACCAACGGTTATTCTTGGTCGACCATTTTTAGCCACATCTAATGCACAAATTAATTGCAAGACAGGCACGCTTGACATGACCTTTGGTAATCGTAGGGTCCGATTAAATGTTTTTTCAAATGGGACTGACCCTCTAGTCAATGACGAATGCTATATGGCGGACATTGTTGACGAGTGTATACCTCTATACGACACTGTTGTAGATGAGGAAAACACAATAGAGGAGTGTTTTATGTTTGACAGGTCACAGGTGGAAATGTTGAAAAGCATAGCTGAGGAGGAGAAGAAGCAAGAAGCAAAGGCGGTACAGGAAGGAAGACCACCATGGACTCACCAAGTGGAAAGTCTTCCGGATCATATTGACACAAAGTTGAAACCATCATTGGTCGAGCCGCCACAAGTGGAATTGAAGGAGTTGCCTAAGCATTTGAAATATGCTTATGTTGGTGAAGGCAACACACTCCCGGTAATCATTGCTTCAAACTTGACTGGGGAGCAAGAAGAAAAATTGATGAAGGTGTTGGTGACCCATAGAGCTGCTATTGGGTGGACTGTGGCGGATTTGAAGGGTATTAGTCCGTCAATTGTGATGCACAAAATCATCACAGACGAGAAAGTAACTCCTGCAAGAGACGCTCAAAGGAGATTAAATCCTAACATGCGGGAAGTTGTGAAGAAAGAAGTGTTGAAATGGTTAGATGCGGGTATCATTTACCCCATCTCGGATAGCCAATGGGTTAGTCCAACTCAAACCGTTCCAAAGAAGGCAGGTATTCAAGTCGTGAAAAACGACTCGGGTGAGGAGGTAGCCACCCGACCGGTAACCGGGTGGCGTATTTGTATCGATTATAGGAAATTGAATGCTGCAACTTCTAAAGACCATTTTCCTTTACCTTTTATTGACCAAATAGTAGAAAAATTAGCCAGACAAAAATTTTATTGTTTCTTGGATGGGTATTCAGGTTACAACCAAATTGCTATTCATCCTGAGGATCAACAAAAGACCACGTTTACTTGTCCATATGGCACATTCGCATTTAGGCGAATGCCATTTGGCCTTTGTAATGCCCCCGCCACCTTTCAAAGGTGTATGATGAGTATCTTTTCAGATATGGTGGGGGAGTCATTGGTAATCTTCATGGATGATTTTTCTATTTTCGGGTCATCATTTAACTCTTGCCTAAGTCAATTGGAAAAGGTTTTGCAAAGGTGTGTTGAGACAAATCTGGTTTTGAGTTGGGAGAAAAGTCATTTTATGGTCCAAGAGGGGATAGTGTTGGGCCATGTGGTTTCTAGTCGTGGGATTGAGGTTGATCACGCTAAAATACAAGTCATTTCAACTTTACCTTATCCCACTAGTATTAAGGGCATTAGATCATTTTTGGGGCATGCCGGTTTTTATAGGAGGTTCATTAAAGGTTTTAGCGACATAACAAAACCTTTGTGTAATTTGTTATTGAAAGATGCTCCATTTAATTTTGATGAAAAATGTATTGAAGCCTTTAATATTTTGAAAGAAAAGTTAGTTGGGGCCCCAATTTTGCAATCACCCAATTGGTCTTTGCCGTTTGAAATCATGTGTGATGCAAGTGGGTATGCGGTTGGGGCCGTGTTGGGTCAACGGGTAGAAAAGAAACCTGTTGCTATATACTACGCAAGTAAGACTCTTTCGGAAGCACAATTGAATTACACAACTACCGAAAAAGAGTTACTTGCGGTGGTATATGCGCTAGACAAATTCCGGTCTTACGTATGGGGTAGTAAAATTATTGTTTATACTGATCACAGTGCTGTCAGGTATTTAATGGACAAAAAGGATGCTAAGCCCCGACTGATTAGATGGATACTCTTACTACAAGAGTTTGACTTGGAGATACGTGACAAGAAAGGCACGGAAAATGTGGTTGCAGATCATTTGTCTAGATTGATGATTGAAGAGGAACACTCAACAAATGAAATTAATGAGTTGTTCCCAGATGAGCATTTATTAGCAGTTTCGACATTACCTTGGTTTGCTAACATTGTTATTTTTTTAGTGACAGGTACAATGCCGGAACATTGGGTGAGGAAGAAGAGACTCCACTTTTTGTCCCAAGTAAAACACTACATTTGGGATGATCCTGATTTATTTAGAGTGGGAGCGGATCAAATCATTCGAAGATGCATCCCGGATGAGGAGATCATGAGTGTATTGAAGCACGTGCATTCTTATGCATGTGGAGGGCATTTTAGTGGCCAAAAGACGGGTCACAAGGTTTTATCTAGTGGGTTGTATTGGCCAACAATTTTTAAGGATTCGTTTGAGTATGCTAAAAATTGCTTACATTGTCAACAATTAGGAAGCATCTCAAAACGTGATGAAATGCCAATGCAACCCATTTTGGTTGTTGATGTGTTCGATGTATGGGGAATTGACTTCATGGGACCATTTCCCAATTCTTTCGGTAATCTATACATTTTGGTGGCGGTAGATTATGTTTCTAAATGGGTTGAAGCTATCGCCACCAAAACCAATGACCATATTGTTGTTTGCAATTTTATACAAACATATATTTTTTCAAGGTTTGGGTTACCTCGCACAATCATAAGTGACGGGGGATCTCATTTTAAAAACCAAAAATTCGGAAAATTGCTTAAGCGATATGGTGTTGACCATAGAATTGCCACCCCATATCATCCACAAACTAGTGGACAAGTTGAGGTGTCCAATAGGCAAATTAAAGAAATTCTACAAAAAACGGTTCGTGCGGACCGAAAGGATTGGTCAACCAAGATCAATGATGCTTTATGGGCCTATCGCACGGCCTACAAAACGCCTATTGGAACAACTCCTTATCGACTAGTGTATGGTAGGGATTGTCATCTCCCGGTCGAATTAGTTCACCGGGCATATTGGGCCATCAAAAATGTTAATTTACGATATGATGATGCAGGCCGAGAAAGGAAACTCAAATTGTGTGAGTTAGAAGAGCTAAGGGATGAAGCTTACGAAATCGCGTCAAAATACAAAGATCAAATGAAAAGAGCTCATGACGCGAAAATTCGCAAAAAGGAATTTGAAGTGGGTCAAAAAGTTTGGCTTTACAATTCCAAGTTGAAGCTCTTCCCGGGAAAACTCAAGAGCAAATGGACTGGCCCATACATCATAAAAAGGGCTGGAAAGCTTGGCGAGGTAGACATCGAGGACCCGAAAGATGGGTCAAGGCAAACTGTGAACGGGCATCGGTTGAAGCCCTACGTGGAGTACCCCACAGAACATGGTAACATTGTCGAGTTGGTAAGTTTCTTAGAGGGCTTACCAACTTATGAAATCAATTAAAATGCAGGTGAAAACTCCCATCCCAGGTACGTATTTTAATTATAGTATTGGGGACAATACTAATTTTTCGGGGGGTGGGAAGCATAGTTGTAAAATTTGTATAAAAAAAAAATTTTTGAGGGTTAGCGTAGCCTACGCCAAAAGTGGCGTAGGGTACGCCAAGTCAAGTTGCCTTAGCCATTCTCCCCTGCCCTACGCTAACTAAGCACCATGTTCCTACGCAAATGGCGTTGCCTACGCCAAAAGTGGCGTAGGCTACGCTAAAACATGCCAAAAAAAAAAAAAAAATTTTTTTGCTCGGCGTTGACTTTATTTGACCGACCCCACATCTCACCAAAACATTTTTTTCATCAAATAAACTCACCCTAACTCAATCAAAACTCACCAACCAACAATCTTCTTTATCTCTTTCATCTACAAACCCTCCAAACCTTCAATCCTTCATAATTCTTTCAATCCTCCACCAAATTTAACAAATCTTATATGAAAATCATATAGTTTTTCGAGACCTACAAAACCCCTAACTTAGAAATTGTTAATTTTAACGTTTTGAGGGGCGAAACAAGGGTAAAGAAATCGCAAATTTGGTGGTGTTCTTGTTATTGTCTTATTTCTTGCTTGTGGTTATTTCCCTACTCAATAATCATCATGAAGGTATGTTTCTCATAATTTTTGCTTGTTATTTTCATCATTTACATATTATGTGTTCATGAATGTTTGAGAAATTGATACTATGTATACTAGTGTTTAGGATGATTATTGCTTGGGTATAATACTTGTTGTTGATAAAAAAAAAACGATTTTTTTACAATAAAAGCAAGAAATAAGTGTGGGGAGGGGATTGTAGAGATGTAAAATATATGGTTGTGAATTTAGGCGATTAGTACAACATCCTTAATCGCTAGTGTATGTTCATAGCCATAGGATGCCGTGTTTGGGTAGAATGTAGTTAAGGTGCATGCTAGTCTTATTGGGATTAGACACCTAATGCTACATTATTGTTTTGAATGCAGAACATCTTTAGAAGAAAGGGTAAGGAGCATGCTGAATCATCTTCTCAACCAAAAAGGAAAAAGGGAAAACGATCCAATTTATGCGATGAGTCTGATGACGAGGGTGATGAAATTCAACATGAATTGGATCGTAGTGAAAGGACGGAGCGTACTGAAGGAATGGATGTTGATCTTCCCACTTGGACAGAAAAGTCTAAAAGATTGTCAGCTTTCCCTGAAGCAATCAGGCCAGCCATGTGGTACCAAAAAAATGTCAACATTGAAACATGATACCGAGGGAGTGTTGGTTTGTGAGAGATCATATGATAGGGAGAAGTTGCGGTTAGTGGGATTAACACAGAAATTTGAAAGAATTGGTTGGGAAGCAGCATTAGACTTTTGTGCGAATAGAGGAAGAAAGGTTTACTTGAAAGCAATTGAGCAATGGATGTCCACGCTGGAGCAAGATCTTGGTAATAACCCACCTCTTACAATGAAGTTGATTGGTATTGTGGGGAAGAAAAAGATGACCTTATCATTTGAGACACTGCGTCAAATTGCCAATTTTGACTCTTGTCCGGAAAATGAATATTATTATATCCCCGAGCATCTCTTTTGGGCTAAAACGCAGTTAAAAACCGATCCACATAATATGTTTGACAATGTGGCTCCAGTAAAAAGGGGAAATAATCATTGCAGAGAGGATATGGAGTGCGAGGCTAGATTTCTTTTGGGCATCTCATTTGAAAACTTAATGGCAAGGCTCGGGGATAGATCAAAAGTGAGAGGTTGGGACGTTCGAGTATTACACGCAATCATGTATGGTACACCACGCCTATCATTTAGGCATTTGGTCTTGATGAACGTTTGGGATAGCCGAGAAAGCCAAGAGCGGAAAATGATACCGCATGTTAGGCTATTGTCATACTTGATGGAAGCTCAAGGAGTGGTGACACGATCGACACCAGCCATTGAAGTAAACATCAGTAAATGAAATGAGAGAGTTTTAGCAAGGCCAAGTTTACATATGAGAGGACCGCGGAGTATCATGTCTTGCTCGATAAACAAGGTAACACACAGATAATGGCATTGCGAGAAGATGTGGAACATAGAGGTGATGAAGAGGTACACACGGATGAAGCCGAGGAAGTAGAAGAAGAAGTGCAAGTTGTGAGAGAGTGGCCGGTTCGAGAGATGAGCAGAGAAGAAATGGAGATGGTAGCAGGGATCAACCAGGCAAGGCCTGGAGGTTTCCATGGTTGGACTTCATTCAAGAAGAATATTTGGGACCGAGGGACGCGAAACATGATATTGGCGCGACAAAGAGAAGAAGCGGCAATCAAAAGGGAACAAGAGCGAATAGCAAGAGAGGAGCAGCGGGAGAGAGATCAAGTGGCAAGAGAGGAGAGAAGAGAGGCGGAAAGAAAGGCACGGGAAGACAGACATTGGTGGGTAGTTAATTATGCCCGAGAGATGGACACGGTTAACAGGTTTCTAGAGACTGAGCAGGTCAGACACCACCAGGACCTAATAGCGGGGCGTCCTTATGTGCCAGTTGTTCCATACGTTGATTATTCAACCATAAGGGAACAACCACAGGAGGTGATCGATCAGGTCAGGTGGCCCCAAGGGATCTCATCCAGCTATCTTCCCACTCCGCAGCCGCCACCGCCACCACCACCAGTTGAAGGATCTTCCTCTTCTGCCGACCCACTCAGTGACTACCATGGATGGATGGATGCAATTTTCGGGCATCCGAACACGCCTTATCCACCACCGGGTCCGAATGACCCCTACTACCGCTGATGGATGGTCTTGGTAACATTTTATGTGTATCACTGTAGACTATTTATTTTTATTGTTTTTCTTTTATTTCGTGTTGGTTGACTTTATTTTGGTTTGCTTGAGTATGTTAGAATTTATGTTTTGCATTTTAGTTTCTTTCTAGTTGTTTTGTATGTGTTGATGTTTTGAGAGTGAGCCTAGGATATGCATCACCGGTGAGTGTTCAGTGAAAAGGAGGAAAAATGGAGGATGGGAAGCATTCAAGTATGGAGAGCAAGGATTCATCGATGAAATGGAGACATCTTTTGTTTATCAGGTGCTTTCTATTCTTTAATCTTTTGTGTATTGTTGAATAAGGTTTGGGGTGGATCTTTAGTTTTCACTTGAGAAAAGAATGTAGTAGGGTGAGACAAAAAGCATCCTCGCACTTTTGAATTAATCGGCTATTTAGTTACTTTATTTGTGCAAGAACCCACATTGAGGACAATGTAAACTTTAAGTGTGGGGATGGGGGAATAGCCATATAAAAAAAAAATAAAAAAAATAAAGACCTTCAAGCTTAAACTGTAAGAAAACCATTTTTTTCACCATGATATTGGATCACAAAATTCGACCCCTAGTCATGGTCATAATTCTTTAAGTTCCTTGATGTGTTTTTCCAAGGATGGTTTTTGCAAAATATGGATTGCCTAGTTAGAAAAGACTAAGGAAGAATATAGCACTTTTGCATATCGGCAACCCATATTCCCTTTAGGTTCAGGAAGAGATTATTGAGCCACCACAACATGCTAATACCCCACAAATATTTATCCACATCATCCGGCATGTTGTGTTCATTTGAATTGAGTGTACTATTATAGGCGCATAAGGTAGAACTTGCAATTTTTGATACGCCTACCACTCTAGACCGATTGTGGACACAAGAATGATTAAGGCATTAGGCTAAACCTTTTATTTTTTTAAAAAAACCATTTTTATCATCCTTGACCCATTCCAATATCCCTTAGTTAACCAATCTTGAGCCTGAAATCTTTTCAATTGATCACCCATATCAACCTTTTGACCCATTTAACCTTTTCAATTTTTAAACCCAGTGTGATGAAAATTCGATTGTAGGATTTGGCTTTGTTTTGTATATGATTTGCAATGTTAGTTTAAAAAAAAAAAAAAAAAAAAAAAAAAAAAAAAAAACTGAAAAGCATGAGAACAAATACGCTTCAAACAAATGAGAGTTCTCATAGAAAAGCACAAAAATATGCTTGAGTTAGTAATTGAATAAAAGGCGAAACATTGCCTTATAGTTTAGTGATTGTTTAAAAAGTCGAATTTTCATCATTATAGTCAATTGTAAATATAATTTCCATACCCTTCGCCTAGCCCCATTACAACCCGTACTAAGACCTTTTGACTTGTGTTCACTTTTGAGAAATTTTGTGGTGGGTGATTGAATTGCAAGCTTATGCTAACATGCCCTATAATCGGTTTCGAGTGATTGATATGAAATACTAGCACACTACTTGCTAGCCGAGATAGTAAACCGAGTGGAGTGAACCATTGTGAGGGGTGTGCAAAAGTGTGAAATCGGAGCTAGTTGGATTTGGCTAGGCATTTGTTTTTAACAAACATATAAAAACCTTGGAATGTAAATCTACTGACAGGCGTAAGTCTTGTGAATTGGGGTATGACTAGGGGCCGTTTTTGAGAATCGATAAAATGGTTGGAAATTAGTTAAACTATTGATTGAGCTTGATTTATTGATTTGCTTGAGGGCAAGCAAAAGACAAGTGTGGGGATGTGATGGGTTAGCTAAAAGACATGAATAAAAACACCTTTAAGTGAAATTTAAAGAATGATAAGTTGTCAAAATGGTGTTGCTTTGATGATAGTATGTATTTCAGGATTTGATGATTAAAGGGGACAAATATGATGTCTTGGAGCGGTTCGGGCAAGAAACGGAAGCTTACGCGAGTTGGAAAACCGAAAAAACGACAAGAACAGGATTTTTGGCGTAGGATACGCCAAAATTGGCGTACCCTACGCCATTGGCATAGGCAAGGGCAGACAAGCTGGCGTAGGCCAGCAGGATTCACCTCAGGGAAAAGTGGGTTGGCGTAGGATACGCCAAAAGTGGCGTATCCTACGCAAAAGTCAATTTTGGTCAAAACATTCCTTTTTTCAAGTCAAAGCTGGTGGAATGAGTTTTAAATACCAAATTTATGAAGGAAGACCCGTTTTTGGTGGCTGTTTCATGTTTAGTTCACTATATCAATCATCACCATGGAAGACAACAACACACACCATTCTCTAAAATCATCAGACATTATTCTCCAAGCTTATTACACAATTTCTTTGAAGATTGAAGATCATATTTTGAAGATGATGAACACCAAAGCCATGTTTGGCTAAAACTCTTGTATTACACTAGGGATGTAAGTTTTTGATACCTAGGGCTTTAACATTTGGGGCATTGCTTAAACTTTTGATTAATGTTTTTATGTACTTGAATTACTTGTGTTGACTAGTGATTAATCTTATGTTGAAATCATTTCTAGTTAATTGATCTTGTGCCAATTTCTAAATGATATGAACATGGTTCCTTGCATCAACACTATCATAGGATTGTATGTTCTAAATGATAAAGTATAGTTTAGTCCATTGTGAATGTTGATGAAACTTGATACCTAAGTTTATTGAACAATCAATCCGTTAGTACCAATTGCATTATCTTTGTTTATCCAATTATGCCTAATTGTTGAAAGCCTTAGTGTTCAATTGCCCAAATCTTTAGTGTAATCATCTTTATCTTATTGTTTACAAGTCTTGTTAATTATTTCTTACACATTCAATTTATGCTTCATATTAATCAACAAACCTTTCAATCAAATTTCTAAACACCAATTCATAATTTACATAAGTAATTAGCACCTTCATAAACGACAAATTCAAAGTTAACTAGGAAATACTCACTAACCACACGCTCCTTGGATTGATACCCTACTTATCCTATCTATTTAGGTTATTTAGGCTTTGTATGAACCGTGACGACCGGCTCATCAATACCCTATGCTGGGGAACCGCCCTCCCCCAAAGTGAATACAAAAGAATGAATCCTCCTGATCGAAGGCCTACTAGAGACTACTGTGATCGGTATAAATGATACACCGGTACCGTCCAAGTAACATCTCCAAAGGACCCACATCAGACCCATGAATGCAAAACGATGACCAAATACCAAACTGAATGTACACAATGAATACGAATCGCCAAACAATGTGAACGAGAATGAATACGAGCATAACGAGAATCAAGAAAAGAACACTCACCAGTACCAGTGTTAGGATCCTCCTAGTTCTCCCTAGCGCCAATGACGTAGACATGACCACGAGTAGTTCGACCGCCACCTTCGTTCCCAGCACCACCTGCAGTCCCTTGGTTCAGCTTAGGACAATCCCGCTTGAAGTGCCCAGTCTCCCCACAGTTAAAACACCCATGGTTTCCCCGAGGAGCAGGAGCGGGGACATCCGCTTGAGTCTGTTTCGGCTGCAGATTGACCCTACAATCCTTAGCCAAGTGGCCGACTCGCTGACAACGATTACAGCGAAACGCATCGCAACCCCAACATGGTGATACCCACACGTGTTACACTTCGGACTCTTACCAACATAACCCCCAGTCTTCTGCTCAGATGACGCTCCCACAACGTCCTGCCTCTTAACCTGCTGTTGAGACGACCCAATGTTCTTCCCAGCACTCTCCCACTTTCTCTTGTTGTCCGCAGGGGCTTTCACAGCAGCACCCCTTGGAGGTAGAACGCCCTCAGCAACCTTCATGTTGGTCAGCTTGTGAGCTGCCCGAACAGTGGCCAACATAGTAGTGTGATCAGCAGCGGCAACAAGTCCAGCAATCTCCGGCACTAACCCAGCAACGTAGTGCTCAATCCTCCGGTACTCCGGTGTAGCCAAACCGGGGCACATTACAGCCAACTCGTTGTGCCTAGCAGTAAACTCATCGATCTCCGACCCAACCATCTTCAGATTCCAGAACTCGTGCTCCAACTTCATAATCTCGTCCCTCGGGCAATACTCCGCTCGCAACATCTGAACGAACTCGGACTACGGCATAGCATTGGCCTCACCCAGGCCAAGATTCGCAGTGGTGGAGTTCCACCAGGTCAAAGCGTGTCCCTCTAGAGTAGCAGAAGCATACTTGACACGATCAGCGTCAGGACAGTTACACATAGCAAACACCGACTCGATCTTCTCTAACCACCGGAGCAGACCCACTGCCCCTTCAGTCCCATTGAAGAAATGGGGCTTACAGTCCATGAACTTCTTGTAGGTGCACCCAGACTGCACCTGATTAGCATTTCCCAGGGTCTGCTGAGCAACCTGGAAAGCAGCCAACGCAACGTTCAACTGTTGCTGCAACATGTTCTCCAACTCCGCCTGAGTCATGGTGATGTTCCCACCACCTCGTCCACCGCCATTGCGACTCCCGCCGCCACCACGGCGTCCACCAGCACGTCCACCAGCGCGACCAGACATGTTCTGCCAAACATGAGACAAGATACTCAAAACCACCAACAGATCGAGCTACAAGTGACCAAACGAATTCAGAACATGGTTCCAGCATGACCTTTAGTCCGAACACGAAGTAACCAAGATTTTCATGCATTTCGATTTATGATTTCGTGTGCACCCGAAATAACAAATCCCTCTACATGGTCCTCTAGGCGTGCTCCTAGCTAGAACTTCAAATCACCCGATACCCACATTCCTAAAAGAAACTGTTATCGCACGAGGATCCCAAAGTGAACAGTCACCCAGGAGTGTACTATGACAAGTACTAGTGCATGATAGTGTGTGTGTGTGTGTGTGTAGGCAAGTATGTACATTAGAGCATAGAGGGGAGATATCCAAAACCCGGAAAGATCTCAAGAATGCGCCGAAGCCACCCCAATGTACACTACTGCCAAGTATAAGCGATAAGCCCCTTCATCTTTAAACCCGAAGAAGAAGATAGAACCAAGGTAGGAATAACAAAAGATAGGTAACTTGATACTGCGTGATGAGGACACCGACACCCCGACAAGGTTAGTATGTTTACCAAATGACACGACTCGTAACTATGTGTGACCGTCTAACGTGTGTGATACTCGGCTATAGACTAGACTCTACATGCAGTCCTAGTTCACTATAACCATTGGCTCTGATACCAATCTGTCACACCCTCAAATTTCCACATGCGGGGTTTTACCGCGAGGCGCGTGACACACCAGGATCCAAGTCAACGGTCACAATAAACGACATCTATTTGATAAGAAAACAACGTAAACCACCATTGAGTTTCAAAACCGTTCTAACACAGCGGAAGCAAAATGTATTATTACAACTTAAAAGTAAAACTCAAAGTCTGAAATGTTTAACAAAACATGCATATGATCCCTAGACGCCGTGAGACTCCGTGCGCCTATACTCAATGCTGCTACCTTAGAGACCTGAGAAAACATGCCAAAAAGACGTCAACATATAATGCTGGTGAGTTCACAGGTTTTAAGTTCGTAAACGTTTTCATGTGTAAAGCGATTTCTCATAAAGTGCCAAGTGTGCAAAAGTTCCAAGTAAATAACAAACGTTCCCTTACTACTACGACTGTGTTGCTAAAACCATTACTGACAAACGTTGCTCGAGTTGTTGCCCATGTGCCAAGTGTCAAGTGTCAAGTAGAGACAATATGCACCCGCCCGGCTCCCAGCCGTCAGGTGGGGTTCGTCACACCCGATAGATCTATCCACATTTCCCCCGTTGTGCCCCGCACATTCATGGTTTCAATAGGGACTTAGGTTTCGTCGTATAGTAAATAAGTGCCAAGCGCCAAGTGCCAAATGCCAAGTGTCAATGTTTAAAAGTGTCAAGTGCCAATGTTTAAATATGCCAAATGCCAATGTTCAAAAGTGTCAAATGCCAATGTTAAATATGCAAAGTGCCAAACGTGTCACGTTTCTTAAAAGAGTCACATTCCCAAAAGGCGTCATGTTTCTAAAAGCGTTGCGTTTCAAAAGCGTTGCGTTTCATAAGTGTTGTGTTTCAAAAGCGTTGTGTTTCAAAACATAAACGTTGTATTTGTTAAAACGTGTGGCATGCTTCTCCCCCGAGAGAAAAGTGTATAAAAGAGGGGCCGTGAAACTCACCTTAGAGTGCGTCTTCTGATAATTAGAAATCCAACACGTGTATGATAATCCCAACTAATGACAACCTATCAATGAGTTTACATAAGTGTGATGACTATTAACCCGAAGGCTAACTAGTCCCCGATTGTCCAGATCTTGAATACGTGTGTTAAAAAGTGTGTTTAAACGTTAACCGGACATCCCAGACCGACCCGACATCCCGTTGGTTACCCATTACATCAATTAGTCATGCACGTAAGTTTAACACATAAGTTTCAAGCATAAAACACTTAGTTTGCATCAAAAATCTCATTCCGGACATCAGATGGTCGAATGTGGTTTTCCTATTTCCACGTTCGCCCGTTTGAGCCACGTTCGCCCGTTTTTCCCCCATTTTGTTCCACGTTCGCCCGTTTGAGCCACGTTCGCCCGTTTTTCCCATGTTCGCCCGTTTTTTCCACGTTCGCCCGTTTTTCCCACATTTTGTTCCACGTTCGCCCGTTTGAGCCACGTTCACCCGTTTTTCCCACGTTCGCCCGTTTTCCCCACGTTCGCCCGTTTTTCCCATGTTTTGTTCCACGTTGGCCCATTCGAACCAATTTTATTCCACGTTCGCCCGTTTTCATCAGCATTTTATAAAACGCACCAAAACGCATCTAAACGGTCCGAAAACATCACGAAACATTACCAATCACAGCAGTCAACTACCATTAACATATTCCTACATAACCCTACCAATTTTATCCCGAAATCCGTCCGTTTTACAGGTTACCCGAAATAGCAAATTATGGAGATGTCACATCAAACGCATGCAATCTTTACCCAATTAGGAAACTTTATGAAATCAATCAATAATCAACTTAATATACTCAGATTATCATGAACAATAAATCCCCCAATCATATCCTTATTACTATCATCATGAACAAGCCCTAGATCTAACCCAAAATCCCCAAAATGGACAAAACATCATCAATAACAGTCCTAGATCATTGTTATAACATCTATACAGCAATCAATCATCAAACAATACATAACATCACATAAAACACCATTAACACATGTTAATTTGTATGAAAACTCATTGTTTATGAATAGGTTTTGTTTAGAAAGACATTAGGAAGGTTTTTATACATGAAAACATGTTTGGATCAGATCTGGACTCTTGGGGTTTAATGAAAACGAATTGAAATGCTTTAAAAATGATTTAGAATGAAGAACACACCTTAGATCTTTGTGTAGAAGATGTTTGTAGGTTAGATTATAGAAAACAAGGGCAAAAACTCCTTCCCCAATGTTTAAAGTTGCTAGAGAGTGTTTTGAGACGGTTAGGGTTTGTGAAATGGTGAAAAATGACAAAGTGTGGTATTTATACTATGTCCACATTCGCCCCTTTTACCTGGGCGAATGTACCCTCCTTCGACCCTTTCACAGGGTCGAACGTACCCTGACTTGGTTGAATGAAATTCTTTCAATTCCATATCCCAGGTTCGCCCCTTTTACAAGGGTCGAACCAGGAGTATTGTCCAGGTTCGCCCATTCGATTGGTCGAACCAGGACTCAAGTTTTTCTAGTTTTTCCAATTTGTCGTGTTTAACGCATTTTAACGCACCCTAACATACGAGCATGCAACCTTAGTCTATGTTTAACATATTTAAGCATGGATAATCATCTACACGTCATTTAAACACATCTATGTATATAATCCACCACACGACCCATAATCTACATATACACTTAATCAGTTTATGTAGTGTCACCAACAACGGAACCCGGTACTAGTGTATTCCCAAAACGACTCCCAATGATCCTACAGATCATTGAACCCTGGACAATACGGACTGTGTTCTGACTCTACTGACCCCGTCAAGTATGTTTAATAAACGTTTTTCGCTAAGGTAGACTTATGTGTTTATAAAATGTTGACCCAAACATGCCGGGTGTCACAAATAATGAGGTCAATTACATTTGTTTGCAATGACTTGCAAGCATAACAAAATTTACGTATGGGCTACCACTCACCCGAGGAGCCCTTTAAGTGAAATGTTTGTCTGAGTTGAGTGGATAATGTAGTAATTGTCTTTCATAGATCAACATACAAATTGATAATACACACATGCAAGCAAGTTTATAAGTACGGCAACCATTAAGTATAAGTGTTATCTTAGTGGCCTATAGAATTAGTTTACAAGTATCATGAATAATTAAATGTTCAATGGATAGTCAAATTTAGGGAAAAACCAAGTTCCATATAACAAACAACGATGTTTTTAGAAAAGCTCAGTAGGATCAAGTATCAAGTTTTTAGTAGTTTGATTTTCATGGAAATCAAGTCCAAATGTTTCAAACAAATGTAAGGTAGAGTCTTTAAACTCCTACGATTAAAATAAACATAACCAAATATGATAGATTTCCAATCTGTGTTCGTACACAATAGTATGCAAAGAAATTTCCAGATGTTATATGCTACTGAGTGCGACAAAATTGGGTACAAAATGATAATAGGATCAAGAAAATGAAAACACATGTATTGGATTCTCGAGTCTTAGGAAGATTTCATCCATGGCTTAACCAGTGGGATTAACGTCATCCTGACCGTTTGCTTCGTTGATATTGATATTGAAAGCTCGTCCATGTGCCATCAGGTTTACATTATTCAATTTAGGGCATCGAGGTCGCATGTGGTTAGGGTCTCCACAATGATAACATGCCCGACCGTTAGTAATCGGTAGTGGTTCCTGGGCTGCTGTTTGATGATTATCCTGTGTCATAACCATTGCTCGACAAGTGGTGACAAAGTGTCCAAACCTTCCACATCTAGTGCATTGACGGCATGGAAGATTTGCAGGGTGATGATACTTGCAAGTGTTGCATTGAGGATGGATTCCCATGTAGGCTTTCTTGATAGGGAGTTGAGTCACAGGATCCACAACAGTCTGGTTCTGATTATCGCCCATTCGTTTCTTAGAGTTCGAAGTAGTAGTGGCGGCCTTTGCTAAAACAGTCTTAGATTGTTCAACAGCATTGGTGGTTTTCTCAGTAGACGTCTTGGTGCCCTTCCTAACCAAGTTTCCTTTCCTTACGTGTTTGTCTGTTAAAGTGGCTGCAAGTTGGATGGCTTCTTCCACCGTAGTGGATTTGCTTCCAGTGACTATGTCTTGAATCAGGTCAGGTAATCCCTCGATATATTTCTTGATTGCTCGAGAGATCGAGGTGACCATGTGTGGAACCAGTATGCTGAGTTCATGATATCGAGTATTATACGCAAGATTTTCACCATTGTCTTGTTTGAGCTCACGAAACTCGTCCTCCAGTTTCTTGATTTCGTTCCTAGGGCAGAATTTTGGCGATCATGAGTTCCTTAACTTCAGCCCAAGATAGAGATAAAGCAACATCAGCTCCTCGATTGCGCTTTTCGCCATTCCACCAGGTTAGCGCCCCCTTTTGAAGGACACTAGTAGCATAGCGAACGCGGAGTTCATCAGGACATTCACTGTTCACAAAGGTGCTCTCCATGCTTTCAAACCATTGGAGGAGGCCGGTAGCACCCTCCTCACCAGTGAATTTTGTGGGGTTGCAAGAGTTAAAATGTTTGAAAGTGCACCGAAATTGAGTCGTACTCCCTGTGTTGGCACTGTTATTATTCTGGGTTAACTCACTGACAAGGTTTGGGATTACTGCAGCAATTTGCTCAGCGACTAAAGATGCGAGGCGACGATCAGAACGTTGTCCAGGAGCATGAGCAGGGCGTTGGCTGGCATCACGGAGCATGCGGCGAGCAGACATCTACGAAGCAGTCAATGAATAATCATGAGATTTAAAAGTTGTAAGTGTATAACCGTACAGATGACTATGAAAGTATGAATTTGTAAGCAATATATGGAAATCATGAAATACAAAATATTGTATATGAAACGAAGGAGTATTATTGAAAAACTTGCATAAAATGCTTGGAGTGCCCTTGTCTAGCTGTAAAGCCCAACAAGAACGTTGACTTTTCAAAGGGATTGAACCCAGTGGTGATCAAAGAGGACATGCTTTAGCCTATAAGTGGACACTCACTCCAGGAATCCCCAGGTAAGCATAACAGGTCCGTTATTGGATTTATGCGCTATGCTTGCCTATGCCAGAAAACCCAGTGTACAGGCATCCTCCCTTCTAGATTGCACGTGTTCCATCACACTCATTAAAGCTCAACAACTTTGAAGGAGCAAAATAAGAGTAGGCATTATGCCTAAGAGCGTCTTCATGAAAGGTACTACTTCCGTCCCATGATGATGTAGACTTTCCACTCCTTGTAGGACAATATCTCTATACACCATGATGAAAGATGAGGAGGAATGGAGGAGAAGAGAAAGATAGAAGAAGGAAGTAGAGGGAAATGAGGGGTAGGGAAATTTAGGAAATATTATGCATGAAAGTTGAAGTTCGGTTATAGTCTAGGCCTTTTTATCTAATAACCTAGTTCCCAATAACCATGGCTCTGATACCAATCTGTAACACCCCAACCGATGGCGGAATCATCGAGGTGCCACGTAGTGACGATTGTTCAAAAGCTCATGGTACAAAAATGTAAATATTTGATTATTGAATATTGTTTTACAACATGTGAAATTAAATATAAGACAACGTAAATAAAGATAATTGATTGATTTAATCCAAGTCCAAAGTCCTATGTGAAGCGTCAAGCAGCTTATCCTGAAACATGCACGAAAATAATTTTGTCAACATATGATGTTGGTGAGTACTACTTAGCTTTGTACATATAGTATAAGTTTTGAAAAGTGGTACAATTCATGTGTCTAGCATCACTAAGGCATTATGTAAACACGCAAGTAACCAAACAAGACAAAGATCAAATGTAAAGTTGATAAGTTGAAATTGATAATGAGCACCTCAACACGTGTCAAGTCTAAAAGAGCACCATAACATAAGTTATGTCTAAATGAGCACCGTTGTGACACCCGGCAAATTCCGGTTAACAACGCTGTCTAGATTAAAGTCTACCTTAGCGAGTCACGCGTATATTATACTTAACTGGGTTAGTTGAGTCGTGTTACGGTTCGGGAACTGTTAGTTTAGTATAGAGGCTCATTAGATGTCAGTCCTTAACCAAGTGTACAAGGGGTGACGATTCGTAGAATCGTCAGAGCATAGGGAACATACAAGTCTCGAGTCCCGGGAATTGGTGAACGAGTGTGAATGTGTTTGTTTGCAAGTATTATGTGTTTACAATCATTATGTGACTTGTCGGTATGTGAAAGTGTGTTAACATATGTTAAAACGTGGTTTAACGCGCAAAATACGCAGAACCAACCCCTATAGGCGATTAGGGAGGGCTAATCGCCTATAGGGAGGCGAATGGGACATGTTTGGGGCGAATAGCAAGGCTAATCGCCTATAGGGAGGGCGATTAGCAACCCTATTCGCCTGATGCTGCTGCATAATCGCCTGTAACGTACCTGACGACTAAAAACGACTATAAATACCATACTTGACCTCCTAAACTTCATTATAACAACCCTAGTCGTCCCACAACTCGTCCCAACACACACACAACCTCTGGAACACGATTTTGGATCAAAATACACGATTTCTAGCCTATTACATCAATCTATCATAAACCTAAGGTGTGGTTTTCATTCATACAACCTTTAATAATGTTTTTATTGAATCCCTAATGGTCCAGACCTGTTTATAAACGTATGTATCTTCTTAAATTCGTTAATAATCATTGTTAATTGGATTCTAGCTATTATGCATGTTGTATGTGTGTTTATAATTAAAAGATAGGGTTTTTGTGATTCAAGAAGGATTGTTAGCATGATATTAAGGTAGTTACAGATTGATGATGATAGCATGTTGATGAGATCTGAGTAATTGTTCATTAGGGTTACGGTTATGCATGTTAATGTGATGTTTCATGCTATGTGTATTGTTTTTGGGATACATGGTTGCATGCAGGGCTGATAGAACGAGGTTAAACGAAGGATTTTGATTGAAATATGTTTGATATAGTTGTTTGATTGATATTTTATGTTTACGCACGTTCTGGATTTGATTTGGAGTGTTAAACGCGCGAAAAACTGGAACAGCTGGGCTAAAGGCGATTAGCAATCCTAATCGCCTATGCTATAGGCGATTAGGAGGCTATTCGCCTGATAGGAAACCCTAATCGCCTATAGTATAGGCGAATAGGGGTCTAAATGCCTTTACTTCATGCGATTACGATCCTAATTGCTAGTTAAGCCCTGAATTGCATGCCTTACGACGTAATCGCCTATAAACTCCTGATTTGCATACCATATGACCCTAATCGCCATAGGCGATTAGCCTTCCTAAATGCCTGTTGACTTTCATAATCGCTAGTTGACTTTTCCTAATCGCCTGCACTGCTGCTGTAAGTGTATTTTGACATTCCGAGACCCGATTTGACACCTAGGAACATGCTAGGAACCCCGTAACATACCTAATAACTTGGTAACATGTGCTCAGACTTATTTATGGGATACTTGAACTACGTGCTACAACTTGTTGGATTTTAACGTATGTTAAGTGTGATTGCATGATTGTATGTTTGAGAGTGCAAGTATAACACGGGGAGTCTCGGGTCACCAATGGGATGTCGAGTCTTGTACATTGGGTTAATTTAACAGTCACAGTGGTTTCAAACGAACTTGGTTATGGTCTGGACATCTAGGGACTAACTAACCTACGGGTTATTAGTCTAATTACTTGTAACTGTCATATGTTAGGTCGCCGCCTTACGGGGCTAGCATAGCTTGCTGATTTTATTCGTATTACGAAGTAACGCAACCTAAGGTGAGTTCACGGCCCCTCTTTTAACTGGTTTCACTTTTGGGGGGAGAAAACATGTGTTAAACTTATGTTTTGGTAACAACTGTCATACTGTGGGTCTATGGTTTACTATACGATCTTTGGAAGTCCCGGGGGAAACCATGAATGTGCAGGTTAGCACAACGGGGAAATGTGAATAGATCTATTGGGAGTAACCAACCCCGCTCGTCGGCTTGGAGGGCCGGGCGAGTGCATATTGTCTCAAACAGGAACAGGTTTACTATTCGGGCACAACATCTGGTTTGCGAGTTAGTAATGGTTTTCCAATCGTAGAAGTAACAAAACATACGCCTAGCTAGCGTACTTTGGTTTGCAAATTGATATAGTATGGACAGGTTGAACTTGGTACTTTAATTACAAACCTGTGAACTCACCAGCATTTTTGTGCTGACGTAACTCTTACATGTTTTCTCAGGTCGCTAAGGTAGCACTACGGAACTAGGGCGCACGCGTCTGCACGGCGTCTAGTTAGGGTTGCATGGTTTTTCAAACATTGAATAATTTGGTTTACTTTTGGATTATGTTTTGAGAATAAGCTTCCGCTGTATTTGGGGATTTTAAACTATGTTTTTGAAATTGCATATGTTCATTTAGATTTGTTTATTGTGATCGTTGACTTAGATCCTGGTTTGTCATGCGCCTCGCGGTAAAACTCTGCAAGTGGATTTTGAGGGTGTGACAACCGTAACATAAGTTACGTCTATATGTAAAGAGCACCATAACATAAGTTATGTCTAGATGTATGATTTTGTATGTAAGCTACGTTCATGTTCAAACATAAGCACAAAGATAAACAAGACACGTATATGAATTGTAAATGAATAAAAATGTATGTGTAATTGAATATGAAAGTTTTGTATACTTGTGCATGAATCACCCCAAAAGTTGTAAAAGCGAAAAAAGGGATAAGTAATACTCACCTCAGCAAGGTGGTAAGTCTTGTGGAATTGAATAAGTATAATCCAACGTTGCCAAGTATCACCCTATGTATAATGTAACAAATAAGTCTAAGTCTATCTAGTCTATAAGTATTTTCTAGGGCTTCGAATTGGGGATAAGTATTCGTTTGATTAATAATTAAACGTTTAATAAATACGAGAAATTTGATAAATAAATAAACAAAAGTCTTTTTTTTTGTAAATCTTAAATTAAAGATGGTCACCATAATAAGTTTTAAGTATGAAAATAGTTTTTATAAAATTATTTTCTTAAAAATAGAATATTTAATCTATTTATTTCAAATTGTCAAAATATAACTTTAATAATTAAAAATAATAAAATTAAAGAATTTTTAAATTAAAAATTGTATTTCAGTTCTAAATAAATAGAAATAATTTATATAAAATTTTGGTGCAAAAATATTGACAAATGAATTTATTATGATTTATTTATGATTAAAACTAACAAAAATTGATTAAAAATATTAAATAAACGATTTTTCAGAAATAAAAATCATTTCAGAAAAGTTTAATGTTATATAAACTCAGAATAATTTTTGTGGGAATTTATATAATTGTTTTGATATTTTTATAGAATTTTTATAATTAAAATAGAATAAACTTGAATTATTTATTATATATATTAAATAAATAGTTTTTGGAAAACTAAAAATTGTATGTTAAACTTTTCCACTAGAATAACATAAAATAATTTTTGTAGAATTTATAAAAGAGTTTTAGTATTTCAAAATGAATTTTAAAAAAATATACAAAGGAATATATATATATATATATATATGCTTAAATGAAAAAAAAATGTTTTGTTGATGCCAAGAATCGAACCCGCGTCAAACCCGGGTCGGGTGTTTTAAATCACAAGCCCAGACCAGTTGGTCTGGACCCTGAGAATGAATAGTCTTAGTTTAAATTAATTATATAGTATACTTAAAACACATTTATAATCTTTATAAAAGAAAGGAAAAAAAATCGTGTATTGTGGGACTCGAACCCGAGTCAATGTGGTGGGTGTTCCACGCCTAGCCAACTGATCTAGGTGTGGGTTTTGTAATCTGTGTGGATCTGTTATTGTTTTATAGACAACCTGATTCAAACAAAAATCCCCAATTCGTGTTCTTATAAACCCTAACCCATCTAACCAATCAATTGCCCACGAAAACGATACAGATCACAAACAAAACGTTGGGGCTTTCATTCCTAAGCTAAAAACCGGCCTATAACTACTTTCAATTGTAAAACTTACTTGATGATCGAGGTGGAACGAACGGGATAAAAAAACGAGCCTAAGAGCTTCAATTTCGTGATACAGAGGATTGGTTAGGAAGGATTTGTAGTTGGGATCACTTAATCGGCGCATATAGGTGATCTTAGAGTCCTAAATTTATAGTGTAATCGCTCAATTAACAAATTGGAAGGTTTGACTAAGGCTCGGTCAAACCGAGCAATAAACTCAATTACGCATGTATATATGGCACTATTAGCTTAATTGGATGCGAAAATGATATATTAACCATCAATCAAATTTAATTGTGACATTGGTTTCTATCTAGGGGTGAGCATTTGACAGGACCCGACCCGACCCGCCAAGTACCCGACCCGACCCGATAACCGAGAATCCTTAAAAAGCAAACCCGACATTCAGACCTGGTTATTTGTTCGGTTTTCGGTCCAGGTACCTACGGTTCATCGGTTCCCAGGTGACATACCCGAGACCGACCCAAACCTTCAATTCGTCAAATCTATGGCACTTTTCTTCCAATTTCTCTAGGATTCTTACAGGTAATTTGTTCCTTGCAAACTTAGAGCTCGTTTTCTGTTTGTTTATTGCATTATAAGTGGAATTTGTGTGCTTTTTATTTGGGTTCATTTGCTTACATAATGAAAACTGAATTCAGATCTGATCAGTTGTTTTCTTAAACTGAATTTGCCCTAAAAAGCTATTATATGTGTTCTTGATTGAATTGGTTGGTGATGTTATGCTTGTTTTATGTAATTTAGCATATATGATCTTTGCACACCAAGTGTTCGATTGAATGCCTCAGTGAAAAAAGTAAGAGAGTAGTTGGTTTTATTGTTATGTACCGTATGTTTGCACACCAAGTGTTCGATAGAATTCGAAAAAACCAAAACATTATTGTAAAAAAGAAATTACGAACCAAAAGATCGTTCATAGTTGTTCTAGTTTATTCGTAGAAGAGTCGTAGATAAGTACGAAAGAAACCAACAATTCAAACAAAAGAAAAAGAAAGTACGAAACAAAGTAACGAACCAACAATTCAAATAAATAAACAAAACGACCAAAAAACTTGAAACGTATGCTACTTGATTGATTTCAACTTTTTAACATTCATCCGCAAGCAAGGCTTAATCAAGCTCCGGATCAACCCTATCAGATATTTCTACAAAAAAAAATACAAAAATAGATAAAACAAATGTAAAACGACTTAAAGATAAAAGATGTGTATGTAAAACATTGAAAATATACATTTTCCAATGTCATCAAATTCTGTTAGGTCATCGTTATAGTTTATCTTTTTAGCGGAGTCACGAATCCAATCCTCTGTACATATTAGTGCCTCAACAATTGGGGGTGACAAAGAAGTTCGATAAGTGTCAACAACTCTTCCGCCTGTACTAAAAGCTTCCTCTGAAGCAACACTGGAGATCGGGATAGCCAAAACATCTACGATAAAAATAATGGATAACAGGTTAATTGGGTAAAAGGTATCATACTTATAATTAACATTCTTAAACTATTAAACATACCTTTCGCCATTTGAGCTAAAATTGGGTATTTTGAAGATGCAGCTTTCCACCAATTCAGAATATTGAATCCCTTGTAATTGTTTTCCTCAGCGTCCTCAAGGTACCTATCCAATTCTGATTTGGTGGTATATGAGGAAGAACCACCATCCGCTTTAAATTCTGTTAAAAAGTCATCATCGTCTTGTGCACCTTGTTCAAAGTTCCCTTGACTTTGTGAAACTTTATCAGGACTTTGGGTTTCACTTTTTGATTCATAGTGTTTAAACACCAAATTCAGTTCCCCCATTATACAGTCAACGACAATTTTAACCTTTTTTTGAATGTCATCTTCTGTCTCACCATCTTTCTGTTCAGCCTTAAATATTCTTGTAAACCCAAATTTAATCACACGCATCTTCAATCGAGGATCTAAAATAGCTGCAAAGTACAAAATGTAATTAAAAGTTTTGCCATTCGGCAAATTTCTCCAGTACTTGTCAAACTTTGCAAGCATCGTAGTACCCATAATTCTACTACTCGCATCATCCGCGGCTTTCAATTTCCTTAGATGCTTGTCTATCCCCATAATATCATTAAAGAATACGTTAACAGTCACAGATTTTGAAGCAGAGGCGTTGGTGGTTTTACGCTCAAACAATTCCAACACACCTGCTAATTGTCTAGCGTATTGAAAATCTGTAATTTTTGGAACATTTTCACCCAAATCATTTCTATAACTTTTGTTCGTCAAGTCGTACTTGTAAAACGCTTTCTCTAACTTTTCAGCCTTGTCCAACATCTCCCATGTGGAGTTCCATCTAGTAGGCATATCTACACTAAGTAATGCCTTGCTCTCGAGCTTTTCTGCCTTGACACACTTTTTAAATGTGTCCTACTTTTGAGGAGATAATCTAATATAGCGAATCGCGTCCCTGATACGATCTATACTAGTGGACCCGTCACGTAATCCGTCTTTCACAATTAGATTGATAATGTGGGCCATACATCGGACGTGTATATACCTCCCGTCGAACAAGAGGTTGCTTAACCTACTTTTCACAAACTCTAAGGCAACATCATTAGCCGAAGCATTATCAGCTGTAATGGTCAACACATTTTCAATATCCCATTCTTTTAGACACTTAAGCAGGGCCCTACCTATATCCTCTCCTTTGTGGCTAAATATTTGCTTAAAGTTAATGATTCGTTTATGTAAAACCCAATTGTCATCAATAAAATGACAAGTTACACACATATAGTTAACCCGCTGGTTTGATGTCCAGGTATCAGTGGTTAGACACACTCGTTTGCTACTCTTTGCAAAGAAAGACTTAAGCTTTGCTTTTTCCTCTAAATATATTTCACTAATATCCCTAGCAATGGTAAACCTACTGGGCATCTTAAAAGTTGGATTAAAGCTTTGTATAACCCTTCTAAATCCCTTATGTTCAACAGATGAAAACGGTTGCTCATCTATAATGCACATCTCAGCTATGGCTCTTCTACTTGCTTTCTCACAATATTTCCAAGATTTTACCTCACATGTCCCACCATCACCATCATCGCTCTTTTTGAGAAATATATTGCTTTGGTTTTTCAAGTAATCAGGGTGTTTTTCACATCTCTTACTATGTTTACCTAGTGAGGAGGTACCGTTTTTTACCGGATCAGCAGCCAATTCTTTCGAGCAATGTTTGCATCTTGCCTTTTGGTTCCCGTCCTCGTCTTTAAACTTCTCAAAATCAGCCCAAACGTTAGACTTTGCCTTTCCTGGATTTTTAGAAGTAGAACCTCCATTTTTCTTCGTACCAACGGTTTTAGTCTTCTTTTTTGCATTTTCTTTTTGAACATGTTGTGACTTCCTCTTTTGGCTTCCGTGAGATTCGTCGCTTGATACAGTCTCGATATTAGTTGAAACCATCTATGTATAACCAATACAAAAAAACGAATGTTACTAATAAATATATAACATTATAGTTTTGGCGATTCTTTTAAATCGCCTAAACTATATTAGTTTAGGCGTTTCTTTTCAATCGCCTAAACTAATATAGTTTAGGCGTTTAAAAAAAACGCCTAAACTATATTAGTTTAGGTGTTTCTTTGGAATCGCCTAAACTATATAGTTTTGGCGATTAAAAAAAACGCCTAAACTATATTAGTTTAGGCGTTTCTTTGGAATCGCCTAAACTATATAGTTTTGGCGATTCTTTTTGAATCGCCTAAACTAATATAGTTTAGGCATTTCTTTGGAATCGCCTAAACTATGTACTCTTTTCTTTGTTTCTTTATATTAATACTTGATACTTCCGATCCATGCTACAAAAGTGCAACACTTCATACCAACCTTACTGGTCTAATAAGCTTCTCTAGTAAAAAAGAAATATATATATATATATATATATATATATTGTGAAAAAAAAATCATATTAGTTTTGCTTTCCATGGGATCCTGAAATACAAAAGGTTTGTAATAATTTTATATAGCCTGTGATAACTTTTGAAATATCCGTATATAATATAAAATGATAATATCCTTTATGTATACTAGTTGGTGACCCGCTTTATGCTATTGCAAGATGTGTTTTTTTTACAAAAGCCTTCGTATATTCATGTTAGCAACATATGAATGTGGGTTTTTGTTGCAGCTAAGTACATAGGCATTGATATTTACCAACTTTGAAGAACCTGATGGTACCGGTACCGAGATGCAGTCAATAATCGTCATATATTTATCAAAAGCAAAGTGTTTAGAATTTTATATAATTTTTATTCAATGCTAATGCTGTATTATGTTTTTCTTTTCAAACCATCAACATATATTTATCTCAGCCGGTGAGCAAACCTGGTCTACATTTATAGATGCGGTCATATTGGTGGTTTGTGTAACAAGTGTGGACATCTTAAACCTGGCTTGCTGCAGCAAGCCTTGTTTACGGCTGCTCAGCAAGCCTTCTTTACGGCTGCAGCAAGCCAGGTTTAAAAACAATGCTTAAAAACTAAGTTTGACAAAATATATAACAAAACTGTACCGAACAGCAGGCTGCAGGAAGTTAGGAACTCGGGTCAGCAATGGTACAACCGAACAGCAGCTGCAGGAGGTCAGGAACTCGGGTCAGCAATCTCACAATCTCACAGCAGCAAAGTTTTACAGGTATATGAAAATTATACGTATGTTTTAGGAGGATTTATAGGAATTCAGAAGAAGATTTATATTTGGTATTAGATAATTAGATATGTGAGATTGTGAGAATATCTTTAAAGTTTAAACAATATGAGATAATTATTTTTTTGTTTGATTTGTATAGAATCTTTACTAAAACCAGGAAAAGATTTCTGATTATTTAAGAAATCATATTGATAAGGTTAATATTTAGATAAGTTAAAATATTTGAATTCTTTTAATTTTTTCGCAGGAAATTAACAGCCTTCTTAACAGACTTTTTAGCGATTTTTTGAACGTGTCACCCTAATCATTATCAGTCGTTTTAACAGACATTTTAAGGATTTTTTGAACGTTTCGATCGACTAATTAACAGACTTTTTAACGATTAAATAACATAATCATTTGGTATGTGTTAATTAATTGTTCGATAAAGTCAACTTCAATTGCCAAGTTAAATAATTTACTTATTGACTTTGGTAAACTGCACTACTGCAAGGAATACCATAGGAATGTATGTATTATACCGGTGTCGGCGCATGAAACAAACACACATAGAGCTGCTATGTTTGACCAAACTCGAAAGGTAACATAAACATAGACTATATGTCTTTAACTTTAATAAGCACTTAACCGAATTCATAAAGTCAAATTTCCATTTAAAAACATAATGTTGATACGATTACGAATAGCAAGACATAATATTAAATCAAATCAACTAGTCTCGATTAAAAACCAAAAACAAAAAGCCTTCATCTTCATCTTTCCATATGGATTCTCAACAGATCGCTAGTTAACATTATTTTCTGCAAAAAAAATATATATACATAAGTATTATGATGAAACAATTTTATATTGTAATTCGCTTTTAATATTTCAATTACCAAGGCATTTCGGACTTTTTATAAGATGTTTCTGCAATGTCGCTATTCCGCATTTAGTCGGGTCAGCATTATACACTATCGCGCAATTTTTGCATCTTGCCGCTTTATTCCCATCCGCATCAGTAAACTTTTCAAACACCGCCCAAACTTCAGTCGACGTAATTCTTCTTCGATCCATCTAGCTTGTTAAAAAAACAAATAATAATATAACTGAGATATACAGATCTTTTAATACTAATATTAAAGTTGTGGTATGCTGATCATAGTCTGAGATATACAGATCTTTTAATGTAATGTTGGTTGAATTTCAGGTGTGCAAGAGACCGCTAAACAAAAAGGAGTTAGCAAAGAATGAGGAGGATATTATAACTACAGAGCCCCATTCTAAATTCTAATTGCCTTACGGTTCATGAAACAAAACTCAAGGTTAGCACTTGAATCATGTCACATCTGATGGTTGTAACCAATCAATATAGTGGTCCTATGGTACTATGGATATGCATGTGCAGACCTTGAAATTTCTATTTATAACTAATCATAGGTTTCATACATGAGATGAGACATACAACATTATAACTAATGATTGCAGTAGGCCAGCAGCAGGAAAGATTTTTCTTGGAGCAGTGTTTCATACATGAGATGAGACATACAACATTATAACTAATGATTGCAGCATGTATCAGACAATCAGTATATGCAGCAGTGTTTAGGGCTTACCAGTTGATTGTATGATTGCAGCAGGCCAGCAGCAGGAAAGATTTTCTTGGAATTGTTTGCAGCAACCGTATATGTTTAGGTAAAGGTAGGTTTTTATCTTAGAAATTATTGTGTAGGTGTATAGATATTGTGTTTTGGGCCCATGAATTGCCGCCAGATCTGAATATCAGTTAGTTTGTTTATAATCTTTCGGTCCAAGTTTTTGTATTCGGTTTTTTTCCCCTACCCGACCCGACCCGACCCGATACCCGAATTGGTTGATATACGGGAACCGACTGAAGAACCTAAACTACAAATACGGTTCGGTCCAAGTCAAAATTCGGTTCGGTTCTCGGTTCTTTTTCAGTCCGGCCCTAATATGCTCACCCCTATTTCTATCTAGTAGCTAAATTTGTGGTCAAAGCACAAGGTCAATGGTCAAATAAAAAAAAAGGAAAACTGAATGGTGTGTCCCCGTTCTTCGAGTAGCAAGCAGGCAAGGGAAAAAAAAGGAAGGTGGGCTTGAATGGGCCGATTTATGGGCTCAGATTTTTTTAAAAAAAAAAAGTTTTGAGTGGGCTCTAAGTAGGGGTAAAGGGATGGTTGGGTTGGGTTTGTAGGTTGGGTTTAGAGATTTAGTTTTAGTGTTTATTATTATTATTATTATTATTATTATTATTATTATTATTATTATTATTATTATAAATAAGGATAAAATGCGACGTACAAGATAGGAGGTACGAAATAATATATATATATATATATATATATATATATATATTTATATAATAATAATGATAAAAGTGACGGATGTCACACGTAATATTAGTTTACTATTAGTAATATATTCATAATTTAATTTAGTTAAAATTAAAAATCATAATATTAGTATTAGTATTAGTAATATATTCTTAAATTAATTCGGTCAATAATAAATAAATGAGCTTAAAAATCGTAATATTTAACATTAAATTTGGTCAATTATTATTAATGTCATTAAAACTCATAATAAAATATCATTAAAAAAAGAATAAATCCTATTAATTGCAAGCAAGACCAATAATAATTTGAACGAATAGTAATATAAATAATATTAAATATACTTTCATAAAGATAGATTGAACATAATTTCGTAGTAATATTAATATAAATAAATGAGATTAAAAAATCGTAATAAATAACATTCAATTAGGTCAATTACTATTAATGTCAATAAATAACATTAATTCTAACATACTAAAAATACATTAAAAATGATTAAATCTTATTAAACATAAATTCGAAAAAAGTAATAATAAATAAATAATCTTATAAATCGTAAAATATAACATTAAATTCGGTCAATTATCATTAATGTCATTAAAACTTATAATAAATAACATTAAAAATCATCATCATCATCATCATACTCAGTTAATCCCACCTATAGCAAAGCTAAGGTAGGGTCTGAGGAGGGTAAGATGTAGACAGCCTTACCTCTACCCCTACGAATAGAGAGACTGCTTCCAGTGAGACCCCCCGGCTTAATGTGGTTTGGTATCAAGCCTTGGACATAAGGCACAAAACACTTAGCAATCGGGACAAACCCGATCAGTGCATGTACCCCTTTGTTAAAAATGAAAGAATCATATTAATTGCAGGCAAGACCAATAATAATTCATAAAGATAGATTAAACATAATTTTGTAGTAATATTAATATAAATAAATAAGATTAAAAATCATAATAAATAACATTCAATTCGGCCAATTATTATTAATGTCAATTAGTATTAGTAATATATTCGTGAAAATAGTAATAGAAAATTTTAATTCGGCCAATAAGATATAAAAGGGTATAAAATTAAAAATCGTAATATTAGTTTTAGTATTAGTAATATATTCGTAATTTATTTCAGTCAATAATTAATAAATGATCTTAAAAATCGTAATATATAACATTAAATTCGATCAATTATTATTAATGTTATTAAAACTCATAATAAATAACATTAAAAATGAATAAATCATATTAATTGCAGGCAAGACCAATAATAATAATTCATAAAGACATATTAAACAAAATTTCGTAGTAATATTAGTATAAATAAATGAGATTAAAAAATCGTAATAAATAACATTCAATTTGGTCAATTATTATAAATGTCAATTAGTATTAGTAATATATTTGTAAAAAGAATAATAGAAAATTTTAATTCGGTCAATAAGATATAAATGACATTAAATTTAAAAACCGTAATATTAGTTTTACTATTAGTAATATATTCATAATTTAATTCAGTCAATAAGAAATAAATAAGATTAAAATTAAAAATCATAATATTAGTAATAGTATTAGTAATATATTCTTAAATTAATTCGGTTAATTCGGTCAATAATAAATAAATGAGCTTAAAAACCGTAATATATAACGTTAAATTCGGTCAATTATTATTAATGTCATTAAAACTCAAAATAAATATTATTAAAAATGAATAAATCCTAATAATTGTAGGCAAGACCAATAATAATTCGAATAAATAGTAATATAAATAATATTAAACATAATTTCATAAAGATAGATTAAACGTAATTTCGTAGCAATATTAATATAAATAAATTAGATTAAAAAATCGTAATAACTACATTCAATTCGGTCAATTATTATTAATGTCAATAAATAACATTAATTCTAACATATTAAAAATACATTAAAAATGATTAAATCTTATTAAAATATAAATTCAAAAAAACTAAAATAAATAATTGAGATTAAATTTTTTAATAAATAACATTAAATTCAGTCAACTATTATCAATGTCAATAAATAATATTAAGCATCTTAATAAATAAAATTAAAAATGAATAAATCTTATTAATTGCAATCAAGACTAATCATAGTTCGTATGTGGCAACTGTAACGTCACTACATATGATGTTTTTAGATAACGGAAATTTGTTCATGGCCTTCGGCACAGTCTAGAAAGATACGTATAAAAAAATAAAAAAAACATTTTATAAAATGAAATGGGCATTGTTACACAAAACAAAAAAAAATCATACCAACACGGTTGACGAAGGGTCATGCAAAACCTTGAAGAATTGAGAACCTTTGTGATAAGACATAATAACGTTGGTGTGTTCGGATGAGATCCTGATTTTTAAAATAAGTAAAACATAGAATGATTAAATCAGTTTAAAGGTAAATCCGATTCACTGTATATCTATCAATACCGATTTAAAAAGTTGGTATTTCTAAAGAATAATCACAAATGAATACATCAAATTGATAAATTTCTTGAAACGATTAAATGTTAATTATCCATGTTCATTCTAAACCATCTAGATCGTATTTTATAAAAAAAAACCGATTAAAACTTCATTCTAAATGTATCAATGTTTAATCATTGATAATAATATTATTGAAGAATTTGATTAAATAGTCAAAGATTAAAAAAAAACCGATTAAATCTTCATATGGATCATATTTTATAAGAAAACCGATTAAATAGTCAAACTAATTTTTGTAAACAAAAATTAAAAAACCGATTAAATCTTCATTGTAGAATATGATTAAATAGTCAAAGAATAAAAAAACCGATTAAGTCAAACCATTTGATTAAACAAATGATAAGAGTAATTTATTCAAAAGATTAACAGTAAAGCATCGAGTTTGTTAACAAAAATATCAACTGAAAAATCGTATACATAGGTTTCATCAAGATGAGTAACAGTAAAGCATCGAGTTTGTTAACAAAAATAAGTAAAACACAATAATATTAAGCAATGTTAGAAGAATAGGGATTGATGATTACCTTGAATCAGTTGTGAAGAATCAAGAAAGTATGAAAGATGAAGGAGGAGGATAGAAAGGTTTGTTATGGAGAAATGAAGAATGATTTGTGGAGAATGAAAAAAAATTCTGAAAATGGTTTATATGGACTTCAATTCGGAGCTCCATATTGTGGTTGGATCCATGAGGACCCTCTCTAAGGCCTCCATTCGACCCGAAAGTATTGAATTATTATATAGATAGATATCATTTCAAACTAAGTTCCTTTACTTATAAACAAATAGTTTTTTTTTTTTTTTTTTTTTGAAACGATGACTTTCCTACATTTTTTATGGGCATAAGTAGGTCAAACTCGCCTCTTGGTAGGCCCATCACCTCACATCTAGCCAGACTATGTTGTCTTACTCAGGTCCACGCTAGCATCGGTGTAGGGATTGGTCTTCCACGAAAACCTTATTACGTAGGTTGTCACGTCAGCAGAAAACTAATTGGGTTAACCCCAGTTAGTTTTGGTTAAATAGAATAAAAACCATAACAA
The DNA here is from genome assembly GCA_028751855.1 of Ambrosia trifida. Classification (NCBI taxonomy): domain Eukaryota; kingdom Viridiplantae; phylum Streptophyta; class Magnoliopsida; order Asterales; family Asteraceae; genus Ambrosia; species Ambrosia trifida. Next base: position 37,336,259 of record CM054126.1, read on the forward strand.
GTTAGGCCTGTTGGGGGGACGGGGCACTACCAGATTTGGTCACGGGTACCCAACTACCAGCACGGTAACATCGCCGCCACCAGTGCTGGTAGGGGTCCCGTAAACCAAATATGGGTTTTATCTAACGGGCTGGTAGATAGAAACTAATTATTGCAACGGTCGAATTTTATTTACCTTTTTGACCGTTTGAATGTATTTAATATAAAAACGGTAACACTTTTTTATCGTTATTTTCAAATGGTATAAAAAATGGGGACGATTTAAATAAAAAAAAATACAAACAAACTACTAGATTAACAAACTAAAGCACAAACAAAACAAATGGATCCAAGGAAATCAAAGAGTGTTTCGAAGGGTGGGAGGGGAACCTCGAAATCTAGGGGTTCTAGTAGCCGAGGGAGAGGTTCGGGTTCGAGATCGGCTACGGTTGAAGGATATAGGTCTGTGATCAATTTTCCACAAACCCAACCCCAACAAAAACCGTTTTTCTTACAATACCCACCATTCCAACAATTCCCACAAGCCCAACAACCCATTATGTATCCACAATATTTTACGCCGCCTTAATTAACAACTTCACAACTAGACGACTTCGAGCTCAACCTAGAAGACGGGGACGATGACGTGGAAGAAACTGTGCCAGAGACACAGTTTGAGCAACACGGAGATGAACAATTGGACGATGAAGCGGAGGACGCGCTTGAACTTGAAGTTGAAAAAGTTGGTGCAGGGGGGAAAAAGAAATATGCAAAGCGAACAAAAGTTGTGAAGTGGAATACGGCACAAGAGGTTGATTTGGCAAAAGCTTGGTGCTATGTGTCGGAGAACAGAGAGAAGAGTAACCAAAGAAGCAAGGGAAGTTTTTGGAAAGCGGTCCAAAAAATTACGCGTCACTGTTGGGCGGATCCACCCGAACAGTTGATCAAATTACTTCTAAATGGACCGCCATGAACCCACAAATGAATGCGCTCAATGGTCTTTATCAACAAGCGGTAACAACTATGCTATATTAAACTGTCTGTTTCATTTAATTATACAAATTATTTCTCTAAATTAAATTTAATTTACGGTTTTATTTAATTATATAGGAGCGCCTACGAGGGAGTGGATATAGTGATCTAAACGTCTTGCAAACGGCGTTGAACGATTACAGGAAAAGTCATCCTTCCGGTTTTAATCATCAAGCGGCATGGGAGATTGTAAAAGACCACGACAAGTGGAAAAAGCAAGTGTTGATGAGTGAAGAACCGTCCGACAATCATTCTGACAAGACACGGAAGTCCTCGGAAAGCGACAACTATCAGGCGACTGCCTTTTCCACACCGGACGATACCACCCCACTAGCCACATGTGGGATCTCAATGAAGATACCAACCCAACGAGGCCCAAACGAAAAAAATAAGAAAGCCCTCGCCGCCGAGTCTTCAAGCAAAACGTCATGGGTTGACAAATTTGGGTCATACCGAGCGATGAAAGAAGAGAAACTGAACCAATTGGTCACCCTACAATCTCAACAAGGCGAAAAAACTTTAGCGTTTGTAGAGGAACAACACGATTTGTTGAGACAAAGGCAATATGACCACGACTTGAATATGTATTCAAAACCGCACGACCACCTCAAAGGTAAATCTTTGGAGTTGGTTTTGAAACGTAAAGAAGAAATCGCGGCGAAATACGAATGAGACCGTTATTGGGTTGAAGGCGACGAGGACGATGAAGGCGACGAGTAGGATGATGTTTCTTGTAATTTTTTTTAGAGTTAATTGCCAATTTAGTCCCTGGGGTTTGTCACAAATTGCTACTTTCATCCAAATATTTTTTTTATTGCATCTGTGTCCCTGTGGTTTCCATTTTTTTTTGCCATTTTCATCCAACCCTCTAACTCCGTTAAAAAAAGTCAGTTAACTCAGGGATATTTTAGTCAATTTACATGTATATTTCTTTTTTTGCCATTTTCATCCAAAACCAATTAATTTTTTTTCTTTTAGATATATATTTCCATATATATATATATATATATATATATATATATTCTGTATATATATACACACACACAATATAAAATGTACCCCATCCCTCTCTAACCCTACCACCACGATCACATGTACCCCCCGGCCACCACTATCACCTCCACCATCAACATCAACAGCATCAACATCCACAACCACCATTCATTTTCGTCTCTCTAGTCCAACCCCCAATTTGTTTCACCTCCTATTTCTTTGCTTCACATTAGAGAGGGAACCAACAATCCACTGGGTTGGAGGCGATTGGGGGTAACAGAAGACTGGGTTGGAGGAGGGGGAAAGGAGGGCGGGTAGGTTGCCAAGGAGGGGGCGATTGAGTTTGAAATCAGACCGGTTCAGATGGGTGGAGCAGGAGGAGGTGGGTGGTGGAGGAGGCGGCGGCGGCGGCGCCTGTATGTGTCAGTGTGTATGTAGGTGAAGGCGTCTGTATGTATCAGTGTGTATATATATACCTTAATATATATATATATATATATATATATATATATATAGGGGAAAGATCCGGTACAAATAGTTTTTTTGGTAAGAACTGTGAGAATCAAAGGATGGTATTTTTTTTTTCAAAATTTTTTTCCCCATATTGTTAAACATGTATTATAGTATTGAAAACTAAAAAAAAAAAAAAAAAAAATTTGGTGTAGAGTAATTACGTGTAGAGTAATTACATAATTACTCTAGTGTAAACTAATGTATTTACCTTAATGACGTAATTACATTAAAAAAAAAATTTTTTAATTTTTTTTTGTATTATTCATCTAGAAAGAATGTTTAAGCACATGGGAAAAAAAAATTCTAAAAAAAAAAAATTTTTTTTTACCCCCTTTGATTCTTACAGTTCTTACAAAAAAACTAAATGTATTTGATCTTTACTCTATATATATATATATATATATATAAGAGTTAATTGCCAATTTAGTCCCTGAGGTTTGTCAAAAGTTGCCACTTTCATCCAAATTTTTTTTTTCGTCAATTTAGTCTCTGTGGTTTCATTTTTTTGTCATTTTAGTCCCTGAGGTTTGTCAAAATTTGTCATTTTCATCCAAATCTTATTAGTCCACAAGGACTAAATTTCCAGAGTACCATGTGACAAGGACATCAAAATTTCCAGATGAAGACACTGAATGCAAAAGACCACAATGCCCTTATTAAAATGGAGAATACCAACATGTGTCTGTATATATATACAGAACATGTACGCACAACAGCTGCGCCTGCGATGAAGCGCGTGCCAACGCACCCCGCAGCAACGCGCGGGTAACTACCGCTAGTTAAATTTCAACGTCCGATCGAGTCCAGCTGTTCAAAAAAAAAAAAAAAAAATACGAGAGATGTGAACTAGTCCACGTGTCAGCCGATGTGTGGCACGTGACGACATTACTTTCTTTCTTCTCCATCTCTTCATCCCCAATTTCACAAATCTTTTTGATCTAAAAATGGCTTCCTCCTCTGCTCCATCATTCTCAACATTCCCTTCCACATCACGCTTCAACGACGTCGTTCCATCATCTTCATCTCTTTCATCAGTCCTTCACAGGCTCCCCGATCGTCACCCTATGTCACGTTCCGTTTCACTCTCCGTTAAATCCTCTAACTCCGGTAACTTTTCCGTTGATGATCCCTTTGGTTTCTATCCTTGGGAGTCACCTTCTGGAGATAACGGTACGGATATTATTATTATTATTATTATTATTTTTATTTTTTATTTTTTATAAAAGTTTTGTATATGTTTTTGTTCAATTAGGTTAAATATTATTTACATATCTAAAATACAATAATAGGTTTAGACTAACACCTTAGACAAATTACATGTCCTGTTTTCACACAGTAGAGATGCTACGCCCTAAGGAATGACACAGTAGTGGTATGAGGGTTGCATGTTACAGATAGTGTGTTAGTCATAGATCATGGATACTTAAGGTGGGAGGGATTCTCAATGAGACTACGCTCGATTCCACCAATCCTGTAAAATACCTTAATAGGTGGTGGCGGTGTTACCGAATAGACAACGGTCACAAAAGGGTTAATGGGACCGGAAATTACGCAACGATTTGGGGCAGGGATGGGATTGGTACCGTACCCTCTATAGGCAAACCTGACAATATTGGTGGTACCTGACAATAGAGTGTTAGTCATAGATCATGGATACTTAAGGTGGGAGGGGTGCTAAAACCTGTAAAATAACTAGCAATCATCAGCATGCACAGCAATTGTAGTAGACGATCCGGATGACCAAAGAAGCATCTGTAACAATTTACGGTCTGGATCAAACGGTTCTACATTCGGACAGGAGTTAACGGGTTCTAACTTCTAAGACTCATATGCATTCTGCTAAAGAATCATAATATTATAATCTTTGACCACAGGTCCACAACCATCAATATTTTCCACCATCACAAAACTTTCACTAAATTTAAACTTGGGGTGTGAAGGATGTTGTCGGTTACCACAACTCGGGTATACTTACCAATTTGGAAACACCGCCGATACCTATTTCGGATACCCCAAATTAGGGATGGGCTTTTTTTCCCAAATACCTACACCCGTACCATAACCATAACCATAAACATAACCATAACCATAACCATAACCATAACCATAACCATAACCATAACCATAACCATAACAGTACCTGTACTGATTTTGGGTATTTGGTACAAGCATCGGTATTTGGTACGGGTACAAAATAGTACTGGTACCAGATTTTATATATGAATGAATTTGGTATCATGCTTTACTTCGTGTTATGGTATTTATGGTACTCGTATCGTTTTTTACCTATTTGGCGCCTGTATATATTGGTACTCGTACCAATTATACCAATTTGGTATTTGTGGAGTATTGATACTCGTACCGATTTTACCTACTTTTAATACCTGTATGAGTGCTCAAATAATAAAAATAACAAAGCGGTACCGTACTGAGATACCTGTACCATACCCACACTCATACCATAAAATTGGTATGGTATTCAGAACCCACTTTTGTTTAAACTAGGTACTGGTATCTTCAGGGTATGGTACCAATCCCATCCTTACCCCAAATCGTTGAGTAGTTACCGATCCCATTAACCCTTTTATGACCGTTGCCAATTCGGTAACACCGCAGCCACCTATTAAGGTATTTTACAGGATTGGTGGAATCGAGCGTAGTCTCATTGTGACATGCAAGCCCCGTATTTGTGTATATAGATGCAGTTCTGTTGTAATCATGTTTTAATTAATGAGAATCAGAAAATTCCCCAAACACTCTGTCTTGATTTACAGAAACTTATCCTCCTAACTAACACCTTATTGGTAGTATCTTGCATTATCATTTTTCTACCCTTCTGTGTATCTATAAACATTGTTTCCTGAGGTTTTTTAAATGTAAGTCATACGTTTACAGGTATTGAATGGGAACAGCAGGAAACCATTACATTGTTCACAGCGGACGGGCTTGTTCAAATCGGAGGATTGATGGTTCCTAAGCGTGTCTCTTCATCACAGGTCTATAGCTATTTCCGTCTTTCATTACTTGTCACCATTGTGCTTTTTTTTTTTTCCAATTTGTTGGTGTTGAGTGTCTATTATTGGCCACTTCCTCTTGTTCAATTTTGTAAAACACTATATCAAAGTTAAACACCGTATGACGTCTTGCCACAAGTTTAATTAGAGTACTGAATTAAACCTAGCCATGTTCACTCCTAATTGCATTGATATTGGGCAAGCAGATTGGGTAACGGGTCAAAATGGGTAATCTTTTGGTTTCTATTTAACTTTCTCGCAAAATAATTAGTGTTAAATTTGATTACTGAATTATATTATTTCAGTAATACACTAAGACTAAATTGTGTTGAATGACATGATTTATGGAGGTTGTATGCATTGAATATACACTGTAAGCTACCTTCCTTTTTATTATCAATTTTTGTTATGGAATAATCTGAAAAAGTTGTGGCTTTTGGGTTCAGAAGAAACAATCCAAGACGAAGACTTCCCCAAGATCACAACAATTTAAGGAAAGCAATTACATGGATCCAGCTCAAGGCCTGTGTTTGGGTGCACTCTTTGATATTGCTGCTACAAACGTAATCTTCACATTCTATACCTGACAGTTTCCTGAAGTTAGATATATTTTCGTTTATGAGTTTGAAATGTTGGTTTCAGGGACTTGATTCCGGTCGAAGACTTTGCATAATTGGGTATTGCCGGTCCATTGAGATGTTAAGTGATGTAGTTGAGGACACTGTTTTGGAGCACGGCGGAGAGGTATGTACTTGTTTTGCACAAACCCTGGGCCAAAAAAGCCCTGTTTTTTTTTTAATTATAAAAAATGGCCTGGTGACCTGGTCAGTCTATACATCCCAGACCCAAACTGAGTTTTTTGCTTCTTATGTGGACTTGTTAAATTGTTAACGGTTTATGGGTATTGCCTATTCACTGGTGTCTGGAGAAAGTCTGATGCAACCAACGAGTTGGCCAGAGAGTGCCATGGTGTCTTGCCAACCCACCTGGTTCTGCCATCTCATATACCATATCCACGACTACCTTGCATGCCACATTTACAGCAAGCCTCGTCACCACCCAGTTCTGCCATCTGAGATGGCGGAATCACTACTTTCCTTGCATGTTGAATAGTACACTCCATGGACCATTAACAATTTGATAAGCCCGCCAAAAAAAAAGCAAAAAACTAGACCCAAACTCTTCCTTTTTACCTATTTAATTATATAAAATTGATGTAAAATTGATTTCATTATCACAAAAGTAACTGCCAGTCTAGTTTCTTTAACTGGAACTATCAAAAAGAAAACAATTGCCAACCTTGATGTAAACATGCGAAAAACGTAGCTGCTTGGGCCTATGGAGTATAGTCACATAAATCGCTGAACATGCCACGATTTGCGATCCGGATCGTCCGTACCGAATCTCGGTACGAACGTGTTCCGGGAACGCTCTAAATCGCGACTGCAAGAAAGAAATTAGCGTTTCAGATGATAGAGTTTAAATTCCAGCAGAAAATAAACTAGAAATCGAGATGAAGAAGATGGACGAATACAATAGAGATGAAATACCTTGAGAAGAGATGAAGTATAGCCACGATGATACCATTTGAGTTGAAATAGCTTGAGAAGTGGAGATGATGTTGATGGAGATGAAATATGAATTACAGACAATGAGAGTGACGGCTCAAGTTTTTAGGGTTTCGAATCTTATATTTTTTTTTTCTTTCACAAAATTACATGGGCACCCTTAAGTTATGTTTTTGTAAAATTTAGCCCTAAATTATTTCTAACTTGTTTTTATCTCTCTTTTTTATTTATTGAGTTTTATTTGTTGTACTTTAGTTATACATAAAGTGTATTATAGAGATTTTGTACTTCTAAGGTTGTACATATAGGTTATTTAGAAATTAACTCATACATCGTACCACATTATATAGTACATCGTACCAGAGCGATCCGAAATGAGCCTACCCCCATTCGTACTGAATTTTACGCACCTGGCGAATTGCGATCCCGTTCCACGTTCCGTACCAGAACGTACCGCGAACTATGACTGGACTGGCTTTTTTAGGCTTTTAGGCATAAGCAGGCCATTTAGGGGTGTTTTTTCTAGGGCTGGCAATGACAGCTACACCTGGCAAAACAGGCGGGTCGGGTCAAATCGGGTTCGGGTTGGAACAGGTTGATTAAAAAAATGGTAGTTTTAGTTCTGTTCGGAATGGGTTCAGGACGATTTTGGGGTGGATGGGTCGGAACTGGTTTCGGGTCAGGTCGGGTTGGCTTAAAAAAAGTTTTTACTGAAAAAAGAAAGATTGCCATAGAAAATTCTTTACAATTGAAAACTAGAAATACTAATTAAATTTCAAAGTCAAGACTATCAACAGACTAATTTAATACATCAAGTAAGTACTATCTCAACCTCAAAAACTTTTTTTAAGCCAACCCAACCGACCTGAAACCAGTTCCGACCCGACCCAAAACCACCCTTTTTTAATCGACCTGTTTTGACCCGAACCCGCCACCCGACCCACTCGTTTTGCCAGGTGTAGTTTTTTCCTTATCACATGAATACGTGCCAATGTAGTTCATTTATGCAACTATCACAAAGAAAATATATTGCCAACATTCCAACATTGATGTAAAAACGCAAAAAAGTAGCTATTTGGCCTATGCACCGGGTTTTTTCAGGTTTCAGGCATAACCGGGTCGTTTAGGGCAATTTTTTTGGTGACCAATCTCGTGCCTAAGCTTATTTGTCCACCTCTAATTGTAATTCGTGCTTGTGGTGAACACAATTCTAGACATATGACGGTCAGGCTATTTTTCTTTATTAATGCCAGATTGTTGCAGCAGAGAAGGCTAGTAAGGGGGGTTTAAATGAAAAGTTAAAGATGACGGTCGCTGTGCCACTACTTTGGGGGGTACCTCCGGCATCAGAATCACTTCAGATTGCTGTTCGTAGCGGTGGAGGAATTGTTGACAAGGTTTTCTGGCAATGGAACTTTTGGTAAATCAATTTAAAATACTGAATGTTCTTCTGTACATAATTGCTGTATAAAACTTATGCTGTATCTTATCGCTAACGTTAATAAGTGTATATCTAATCATTCATGTGAATACCAAATTGATTCAAGACAATTTGCGCCTTCTTAATAATGATCTAAGAAAATGTATAATGATCTTGAACATATTATCGGTTTTGTGGTTGTTAAGATAGCTGCAAACTGCGTGTTTCCATGATTGTTTATGAGTTATGAGATTTCTCCTAGTTGAACATTTTATTGTTTTAAGAAGCCTTGAAACCGGCTGTGAGCTTCGCAGTTGTCTGTAATCCGTTTAGCTGGATAAACGCGGTAAATACTTTTAGGAGGGATGCGATACGTGTAGAACGTTAGTGAGACTAGGCAGGTAAGGCAGAAAAGATGCATTTATAGTGTAAAAAAAGCATGGTAATCTTTTCAATGTGTGATGAAGAGTGACTTAATTTGTATGCATGCAAGTCTTTGTATGATTTACTTGGGGAATCACTTTAAATTCCATTCTCCCATAAGCCCAGGGTCTCAATTCCTAACATGACTCGAACCTTGAACCTTGAAACGAACTCGACACAAAAGTAACTAATTTTAAATGGGTCGGTTATCAGGTCACTTTTTCCTAGCAAAAAACTGAAACCTGGCCCACTTAATAAACAAATCATCCTCGAGGTTGACCTTTATAACCCTTTCAACTGGTTTTGTTTAGGTTAACCTGTAAATCTTGTGTAAGGAAACATGTTGACATGCAAACCCGTTTATTTTACAATAATGTTGTTATAGATATTTATATGGACAACGAGATAAACCCATTTACAACCCATTTAATCTCGTTATTACAATGTATCTATTTAACACTTTAACCGGCCTACAACATTACTACAACTTATTTACCACCTGCCAGATCGTTTCCAACTTGTCAACCTGTTTGGCTTGTTTAGATAAACGGGCTACAAAAGTCATGTCCTGGCTACCCGGATTTAAGTGTGTAAAGGTTAGAGTTGTCTTCAAAACGAAACAATATATGGATCGTATTTAGGTTCATCAATTCAACTAGCCAACACAATATGTGTCACCACCATCTCACACCACAATCAATGATTGTTAGGATAACATTACGAAAAAACTATATAACGCATAAAAAACATACCAACCATCCGTCCATCCATATACTTTGTAAATTTTAGGTTTCAATATGCAATCTGTGAGGGTTCAAGTGGAGGTTAGTGATTTTGAATGGTTTATTCTTGGCTTTCAGCAAAGGGATATGTTAGAATATAGTATTTAGGGTTTAGTATTGAGTTCACGAGCCTGTTTTATATCTATATAATGTAACCCTCTATTAAATGGAAATCAATGAGGGCTCAATACATTATATAGATACTATATAAACCGTAAATACTATATTCCAGATAACGTTAATGTGGTGGTTTTCACATTTGAATGTTGGAGATAATAAATACTTTAAAAATAATATATTTTTAATAATAAGGATTTATTAAAATAAAATTATATGATTAATAAAACAAAAACTTATATTTAGAAGTGTACAACACTTGTAAAGATCTTATCATCTCAAGTCCTAAAACACGTGAAAAAAAAAGAGACAAGAAAGATGACAAAACGAAAAATGAAACTTTTGTATTTCTTCCTATTCTTTCCTACTTAGAAATTTGAATGTTCGAAACGATAAACAATGTCAACTATGCTTGTCTATTTTGACAATTCAGTTTCTCTAGACCACACATGTGTTTTATAAAAATGTTTTCATTATGCTGAATATGTATTTCATTATACGACGCAAGTGTTATTATCAACATAATCCGTGTGGGTTTGTCTTAAGAGCATCCACAATGCAAGTTGCTACAAACTTCCACCTTAACATGCCACATCAATCTTCAAACCCCTTAAAAAAATACTTATGTCTGTAGGCCTGATTTCCGGACAGACAAACAAACCAAGACCCACAATGCATGAAGTTTGTAATTGGATAGGTTTAGAATTTTGGACAAACCACGCATGCAAGCATTGTGAATGCTATAAAGCTCGTCTACGCTAGGGGGGGGGGGGGGGGGGGGGGTGCCAAGATGTTTATGATGTTATGTGTAGCATAAACGGTGAAACTAAAAGGACAGATACGATAGTAATGTCTTAAAAGAGACTTGAAGTACCAGCTAACAACCTCAATAATAGGAGGATCAAACCCCACACGAGCTAGAAAGTTTTACACGTGTCTAAAAACCATACACGATCAACATGACACAAACTTGAAAATGGTGTTAGACATACGAAACCAAACATTACTTGTGTATTCACAATTTAATATAAACACAATCTATCTAATATGTATTAATATTTTAAAATTACAATTTTATAGTTATAATTTTAACATGAACACAACCCGTTTAATTCGTATAAATTGATTTTAAAAGGTATTTAAAACCAAAAACATTCCTAAATATCAAAATCTAAACCAATGGTTGATCTACGGTTGGGAAGATCATGATCGATTATCAATCTAAACCAATAGTAGTTAGGGGGTCGGGGCGCAACCAGTGAATGACACTCGTACCTCATTAACAACACGGGTTCATCGCCGTTGTGATCACGAGTAATGAGATTTTAATAGTCCTGTGGTCTATGAGAGGGGGGGACCAGGTGCTCCACGGATGCTTCATTGGTGGTGCTGCCGGTAGGAAGGGTTCATGAGTGGCGGTCCAGTTAGCGGACTGATATTGGTTCGTTACAGGTGCTCCATGGTAGGCACCCATCTACTCTTAATCCAATGGTTGTAAACATCTTAGCTGAACAAACGAGCTCAAAGGTGAAAAGGTTGGTAAAAGGGTCCCACCTAAAGGTTAGATGGTTGGTGAAGGCGCCAACCATATGGAAGTAGTTGAGTTTCCACATGTACAACCTTCACTGCATAACGTATAACCTCATATTAACCTTCATCTTATGCATCTCCCTTCAAATCCACACCTATAAATTTCACACAACATTACCATTCACTTCGAACCATCCATCTCTCTCATTCTTCCTAATATCTCTCTCTTTAATATCAACGGTACGTTCAATTTGCTTCTATCATATTAATTCAATTGCAAATTTTCGTTTCCGATACCGAAGATTTAGCAGTACAGGTTTTGCGATTCAAAAGGGATAGCGGCGCAACTTATTGCCCCCTTACCCACTATCCATATGTAACCCGTTTTGGAAAATGAATAATAAATCATTCTAACAAGAATTAAAAAAATATATCATCGATTTAAGGATGAGAAATTCCACACCGAATACTGGTTACTAAATACCAATACCGTACTGGTACTGTACCATACAAGTACCGACCAAAAATATAATCCGGCTTTGTATTTAACTGAACTTTAGTATCGGAACTATGTTGTATGGTACGATACGGGCACCGACTGAACATATACGGTACGATATTCCGTATTCTGTTTAAGTTTTAGCTATATTTTGGTACCCGGTACAGTACCGGTACCGATGTCATCCATGAAAGTTGATTGAATTCTCCTTATTTATTGATAATCTTTGTATCTATTTGTCACAGAAATGGAGACCTTCCTATTCACATCCGAGTCGGTCAACGAAGGGCACCCGGACAAACTCTGTGATCAAGTCTCGGACGCCATTCTTGACGCATGTCTAGAACAAGATCCCGAAAGCAAAGTGGCCTGTGAGACTTGCACAAAGACGAATATGGTTATGGTCTTTGGTGAGATCACCACAAAGGCTAAGGTAGACTATGAGAAGATAGTCCGTACAACTTGCAGAAACATTGGCTTCACGTCTCCTGAAGTCGGCCTGGACGCTGACAACTGCAACGTTCTAGTCTACATTGAGCAACAAAGTCCGGATATTGCTCAGGGTGTGCACGGCCACCTCAGCAAGAAGCCGGAAGAGATTGGTGCAGGTGACCAAGGTCACATGTTTGGTTATGCAACCGATGAAACCCCTGAGCTTATGCCGCTAACACATGTGTTAGCAACTAAGCTCGGGGCTAAGCTAACCGAGGTTAGAAAGAACAAGACTTGCGCATGGCTCAGGCCCGATGGCAAGACCCAAGTGACGGTTGAGTACCGTAACGACAACGGTTCTATGGTTCCAATCCGGGTTCACACCGTTCTCATCTCCACACAACATGATGAGACCGTGACTAATGATCAAATCGCAGCTGATCTGAAAGAGCACGTGATCAAACCCGTGATCCCATCTAAGTATCTTGATGAGAACACCATTTTTCACTTGAACCCGTCTGGCCGGTTTGTGATAGGCGGTCCCCATGGTGACGCTGGTCTCACAGGGAGGAAGATTATTATCGACACATATGGTGGATGGGGAGCTCACGGTGGCGGTGCTTTCTCCGGGAAGGACCCAACGAAAGTGGACAGGAGTGGGGCTTATATTGTTAGGCAAGCGGCTAAGAGTGTAGTGGCTTCGGGGCTTGCACGCAGGTGCATTGTTCAGGTTTCTTACGCTATTGGTGTGGCTGAACCGTTGTCTGTTTTTGTCGACACATACAAAACTGGAAAGATCCCGGATAAGGATATCCTTGCTCTGATCAAGGAGAATTTCGACTTTAGGCCCGGGATGATGGCGATTAATCTCGACTTGAAGAGAGGTGGCGATTACAGGTACCAGAAGACTGCTGCGTATGGTCATTTCGGTCGTGAGGATCCTGATTTCACCTGGGAGACTCCGAAGATTCTCAAACCCAAAGCTTGAGTAAAATGACACTTTTGCCCCCGGATCGGAGCTTGTCAAAGAATCAAAATGTTGTGTTTCTTGGTTTCTCATTTGTGTTGTTTGGTTCGAAAAGTGTGTATGATTTTCTACTATATAAAGCAAATTCCATTTGATTTAAAATAGTTATGTAATGAAGATTACATAAATAAAAGTGACTTACAATACTGCAGTTGCAACATTTAAATCAGGCTATTTTAGTTAGGAGTGTAACCACAAACGGTCATGCAGCCTCTCTTCACCGGCACCAAACATGGCATCAACCCTTTCACCGTCTCTATAGAAGTGGAACGTAGGTGTGTATCGAATATGTTGGGTTGTTTCTGGGCATTCGTCAATATCTGCATACACAAACGAAAGCTTTGGGAACTTGCTGCTTAACTGGTTGAACGAAGGGAGGATGTCTGCACAAACACGGCACCTGTAAACAACAAAAAAATATATACAAATATTAGTTTAAACATGATAACAGTCAAGGGCGGATCTATGTGTTAGGTTGAGGGCAAAAGTCCGCCCTAAAGACGGTCTCCAAATATCAAAACAATCTCGCTCTTTTCTCACTTGTCACCTTCCCGGGCTTGTCATCAACATCATACTCAACGGGGAGATGATGAACTGATGATATTTATTTGACCCGACCAATTTAGACCCGTAACTATTTGCTACTAATTTTATTACTAACTAGTTTTAGCTCCTCTGAAAAAAAATCTTGGATCTGCCAATCATGGCTTTATAGAATCCTAAAAGGAAGCTTACCATAAGAAATTATAAATTTATAATTAGAAAAAATGTAACAACCATTACATAATGTGCATTCGTGCAGGTGTTTAGATATTGCTAAGCAAAGTACTTAAGAAACTAAAGGTGAACATATGAACCCATTTGTGAACCAAAAACAATATTTAACCCGAACCGAAATCGGTTATAAAAGGTCGTAGTTTCAAACCGAACAGCCAGTTTGATACCGGTTCTAGAACTCTGTTGAAACCGAGCGGGTTAAAAACCAGTTTCAAACCAAACCGAACAAATCCTTTTCCACTTGGACAAAGTTTAAAATGACGGAATCAAGCCTCAAGGTGAACCAAGGCGTAAGCCCGATGGAAAACTAAAAAATAAATCTAAAAAATATATATCTTACAAAAAATAAAATACCAACTAATTTCATAACCAGATTCATCAAGAACACACATAAAAAAGACATGGAATGTTTGAATTTGACACAAAAAAATCTAAAACATCAAAAACATACATCAAACCCCCTAAGGCGCACCTGAGGGGCAGCTTTTCTTATCGCCTCAGCCCTACAAGGCGCACGTACAAAAATACCCCATGAGGCGCCATCTCGCCTTGAAGAGCGCCTTAGCCGGTTTTTAAACAATGCACTTGGAAACCGGTTTCAAAACATGAACAGTTTTGACCAAGAAGCAAACCTATTTGGGCTCAAAAACCTATATGTGCACCTTTAAAAAAAAAAAAAAAAACAATTCACTTGGGCATTTCATCAAACACCTTGTCTTCAAGTTTTGTTTCACAATTGCAGACAGTAGCAACTGGTATTCTATAGTTCCAAAACAATACCCTTTTATTACAAAACAAAACTGCATAGATACACCTAACCTAACAGAACCTCTCAAAATAAAAATCAGTTCTTTAACAAGTAACAACTGACATACCAAGATGCACCAAAGTTGATTACAGCCTGCAATAAGAGAAACCCATCAACAAAAAAGCAATATTATAACGAACATGATGAAAATAAATTGATTTAACATAATAAAGATTCTATACAGGGGATTTGGAAGTTCTTATTTGATGAAAGATGTCTGTAAGATGATTATCGTTTGATGCAGTGATTAGGTTACCATTATGGTTGGTTTGTTTCTGTGTGTTTGTTGGTTTCATTGTTTTTGTGCTCTCCATGTTTTGTATGCTTGGTAGCTTCGTTGGCTATGGTGGATGATGACTTTACCAACTAGGATATGAGAATTTTACCGGTATCGTACTGAACTGGTACCGGCTTTAAGCATAAAACAGATACTGAAATTTAGGTAAAACCAAAACGGATTATCATATCGTTTATGTTTGGTTGGTATCAGTATGGTATGGTGATATTAAAAGTTTTGAACTAGTAGCGTACTGCATAGTACCGATATCAAAATTGAGCTATTTTAAAATTGGATAATGTATTGTATATATTTGTTCGGTATCGGTATTTTACTCACACTATACTCTGCCTGAGTACTCTTATTCACATAACAATACTTATTCTCATGCCGGAGAGTGGTTACGAGAAAAACCCCCACACCTCTCCTTCTCGTAACAAGTCTCATGGTGTTCTCAGTTTTGCATGTTTTACTCCTAGAGTCGGAACTTGTGATGATCAGACTAAGCACACCTGTTGAGCATCGGTTTAATCTCTAAGATCAGATCGGTGTTTCTTTGGTATCGTATATATTTGGTCTACCGGTATGATACGTTACCGGTATTGGGGATGAAATTTTCCATCTTAATACCAATAACATTATTTTATTTAAATTAAATTATGATTAAAAAAAACATGAATATGCTATGATCTAAATGCATATAGAAACATAATAATTTTGTTCAAAGATAACGTACTAACTTATATGTTTTTCAGCTGTATTTTTTAATGGTTTACATCAAACTTGGTTTCAGAAAACATTAGAAATCATATAACACCACAAAATACATCATCATCATTACCATCATCATACTCAGTTAATTTCACATATAGCAAAGCTAAAGTAGGGCCTGAAAAGGGTAAGATGTAGACAGCCTTACCTCTATTCCTAAGAATAGAGAGGCTGCTTCCAGTGAGACCACCGGCTCGATGTGGTTTGGTATCAAGCCTTGGACATAAGGCACAAAACACTTAGCAATCGGGACAAACCCGATCGGTGCATGTACCCCTTTGTCTTTTGGCTATCCACGCCACCACATGATGCATGATTAACGGTCCGTCGTTTTTAACGTTATTTTCACGAAATTAGTAAAATAACGTTAAAACTAGTGCAACTTTACTTTTGCCCCCCAAGAGCCACACATATATACATTATATGCGCACACCGTAAGTGGGGCGTGACACCACAAAATACAAATATATGATGATACATTAACATAAACCTATCAATATAACACCATGATAATACCTCTTGAATGGGATTGTGGACGCACTTGAGGCCTTAAGCTAGTGTAACTAGCCAGAAGGAGAGGGAGAGTGGTTGAAAAGGGCAATGCAAAGTTGTGATTTAAACTAGTGAAAATTGGTGGTTGAAATGTATGGCGGACCGATGGAGATGAAGGGCACAAATGGTGTAACGATTTATTGTAGCGAGGGAGAGGGGAGGTGGTCGAATTATATATAATATTGACGGTAAAGAAAAAAAAACTGAATTTGATTTGAACTCAGCCGTTAGATCAAAAAATTATGCAATCTCAACCGTGTAAATTGAACGGTTAGAGTTTTCGTAGCACTTATTTATCAAAGGTTCCCGCCTAAATCCTACACATATCTCTCTCCCATGACTATGCACTATGTTGAGGTTTCCCTAAAATTCAGCAAGGAGTGGGCTATCATGTAAACTTCATTTTTTTTTAAGTAGAACTTCGAAATTTTTTTTCTCGGACAAAGAAAATTACATCAAAATAACGGGCAGTGGGCTTACTTGTAGTTTATTTAGATTCCTATATAATACAAGTGCTGTTTTTTTAAGATTTCCTCGTCTAAAAAACGCAAATTCATGGAGCAGAAGATCGCTGAACAAGAGCAACACTCTGACAAGAAACAGAATGGTGGAACACATGACCTGCAATAAAAGGTTAAATTTTTCATACTTCCATTAATATTGGTTTTGCTTTGTTAACATCGTTTTATTGTGCAAATTACAGAAACATGATAAAGCTGCTATTAACACATTAGTAATTCTCTAATCAATAATATATTCACAACATTTTCAATTACCATAAGATTTTTTTCATGCCTTTTCCTTAGGGGGGAGGGCGCTCCACTGAAGAAGTTTTCACTTCACTGATTTCTATCAATCTTGCACTGCCACATCACTTCATTGATTTTCCTATTGAAACACTTTTTTGGAGACAGCACTCTACTGATTCAGTTCACTGAAATGTTTTTTTTTCTATTTTTTAAATAAAATTAATTAAAATTTTTTATTAATAAAAGATGCTTATTATGTAATGTATAAATAACCTCTACTTATCAATAAAAGGCTATATGTACAAATTAAGAAGCGTGTGTCTTAATGAAATAAGAAAAAAAAAGTTTTAGATTAAAATTTAAATAAAACAAAAACATTAGGATGAAATATGTAACTTAATAAATAAGTTTAGGTTTAATTTAACAAAAAACAAAAACAACAAGGATGAGATGTGTAAGTTAGAAAAAGAGCTTTAGGTTAAAATAGAGAAGAGTATGACAACCATTAGCCACTTTCTCCTTTATCTTCTCCATTTTTTGCTTCATGTAAGTTTTAAGTTTCTTCATCTTCATCTCCACCAAAGGATGTTCAAAAAAATAAAGAAAAAACATTGAAGGTGATATTGGTTATTGAAGTAAAGAAAAAAATAAACAAAAAATCAAAATAAACAAACTCATCGGTACCAGCCCGTTAACTACCACCGGATTTTAGTTCACAGGACCACTACCAGCATCGGCGGCGGCGGCGTTACCGTGCTGGTAGTGGGGTACCCATGACCAATTATGGTAGCGCCCCTTCCCCCTTATAACTTTTAGATTGATCTTTGAGTTTGGCGCTTCCATCCACGTGGGTTAGTAACGACACTAAACACCGCCTTGGTGTGCTAAACCTGGGCACCATTGCTGCATTCGGTAAGCCCTTAACGGGTGAGAGAGAGAGAGAGAGAGAGAGAGAGAGAGAGAGAGAGAGAGAGAGAGAGAGGTGGGGCATATGTGCAAAGGACCGATCGTAAGTTTTCTTTATAATTTTTAGTTAAACAATATTGTAATAGTTAAAGTGTGAGCTAGTTAAAGGCTATCGTCTACGTGACATGACATTATGTTAAACCAAAATGCATAGCCTTAAAACATATAGTAAAATTTTATTTTGCAGTATACATTTTCTCTGTGACATCACGTGAGTTCCTTAGTTTTATAAAATAAACATTTGTTTACATAAATCTATGACCACGTTTTTCCCTACACTTCTTAGAGCATTCACATCAAGTTCATCATTTTTATCTTTCAAATTACACTAAAAAATCACTAATTTTTTTCTCCTTTCTTTAAATAAATATTACTTTTTATACCTTTATCATTACCTTTTTCTCTCTCCTCCACTCACAACCACTTTAAAAAACATAAAAATATAAATAGGGTGGAACAGTGTCCTCCAAATATACAGATGGACAGTAACTTTTTCTCTTTCCTTTACTCACAACCCCTCACACTAGTTTTTAAAATATGAAAAGATCACTCACAGAATATGATAAATTAACTTGATGCGAATGCTCTTATAACATTTTTTTAAAGGAACCGATATAGTGATATGCATATAGGAAAATATAATGAAAAAAAACCTTCTTGACATACAAAGTGTGAGAAGTAATCTCAACCGTAGGATTAGAGTTAAGTGTAGGTGGTGGCAGGGAATAACAGGGATACAATAATCTAGTCTCATTAAAGAACCATTTAACATAGAAAGGGCATTTTAGTCCGACTACAAAACAAAATCTCAATTGAATTAAAATTGTGCTGCCCTTTTATCATTAATTAGTTTTACGATTGGCACAAAAATCAGGTAACTCAAAAACGTAAAAAAAATCCACCACTCCTATTGAAACAAACGCTCTGATTTCGACTAAACAATACCTGGAACATGTTTTGTTTTTTAAACAAAAGACAGAGCATGTTACTGGAATGAGTCATGCAAGTGTATATAAAAGATCATCCAAATGCTAAACCAAAAACTTATATCATGCAAATTCAATTGTATCTCATTTTTTATATGATTTTGTCTTCATTTTGAAAGTCATGCAAATTCAATTGTATCTCATTTTAAAATCACTCAAGTTCAATTGTATCTCATTTTGAAATCACACTACATATGATTTCTGAATTTATTCAGAAGTAATTCGCAAGATCATACACTCTTCTTTCTTAGATATAACTTTTCTAGTTATAACAGAAAAAGTGCATCTGGTTGGATCCAGCCTATTCTTGAAATAAACAACTCGCACACACTCCCTTTCTAAAAAAGATCAAGACCCCAAGCACTACACTTAGATTTATTAAATTTGTTGCTAAAATATCGGTATTAAACCCGAAACTCCCGGCGGATGGCCAGTGGCCCAAAGAAACGAAAGAATCGGTTACATTTTTCATATGATCTCCTCGTATAGATAGACTAAAAAATCGAACAAAGTTCTTTTTTATTACTTTGTCCTCTTTATATAGTTATAGTTTCCTACTTTCTAAATCGAATAAAAAATCTATTCGATTTAGAAATCATGAATTATCTCCTTGGTTGCACCCCCTATTAAAAACTAAAAAAAGGCCTACGAACACGAACGGGAAGGATGAAAGCGAGTTGGTATGCTAAGTCCTCATCTGCAAATCAGCCCTTCCCGTGGGTTATTTTCTCAACGAATAAGTAATTCTAGGATATTCACGCATGTAGGCTTTGTGATGGATTCAAAGGCAACACTATATTCCACCAAAAGTAAATCACGCAAGAAGGGTTCCATTATATTCACGCATGTAGGCTTTAAACAATTAAAACGTAGGCCACGTATGTCGTTCTGAATGATGATCAGACGACAAGTTACGAATCAAGAAAAACAAGGTCCGTGATCAGTTATGAATTTGGATTTGAATTCACACGAATTTTGATTTAAATTACGTAATTCCAGTAAATTAGAATCACTGGAAGATTTGAACATGATTACAGGGATTGATCAAATGTCTAATCTATCCCAAACAAGAATTAACAAACGTGTTTTTCAAAAAAAAAAAAAAAAAAAAAAAAAAAAAAAAAAACCATCCTTACACGTGACGCCCTCTTAATCATTCCTACACTTTGTAAGTTAAAAAGACTTTATACTGTATACTATCTTATACATATAAATAATATACATATAAATAAGGAAATGACGTTTACTATAGAAAAAAATTAAAAATAAATTATTAATTGATTCGTCCATTAAGTCTTTAAACCTGTATAAAACATCAATGTCGTATCGAAAAATTCCTTTGAAAAGTGAAACACTTGATTGACCTTAGTTAAATCAAGAAGTACATTTATTGTACATCTATAAATTCTATTTATTTTCTCTCTTATAGTCTTAGGGTATGTGTAGTGGTAGATAGTTATGTGGGGGTTATAAGATTAAAATATTAAAAAGTAATAGAAAAAGGGTTATGTTGGGGTTATGGAAAAAGAGGGTGTAGTGGGAAGGGGGGTTATGTGAGGGTTATAAATGATTGGTAATGATTGGTTAATTATTGTTTTTTATTTAAATAAGAATATTTAATAGTTAATAGTATTTCATTAAAAATAAAAATAATAATAAAAATAAAAATTTAAACTGAAAGTTTATTAAATTAATAAAATAATAAAAAAATTATTTAGTATTAAAAAATAAAATTTAATAAAAAAAATTTTGAATTTCAAACGGTTACTGTTCCAAACCGTTTGAATTTCAAACAGTTTCCCTCCTACTTCAAAGTTTGAATTTCAAACTTTCCCCCCCAAACGTTTAAATTTCAAAGTTTGAATTTCAAAGTTTTCCCCCCACCAAATCTCAGTCACACCTATAAATACCCCCTCCTCCCAAATCTCAGTCACACCTCTTCCCTCTTCCTCATCCTTTCCTCATCCTGAACACAATGAATAATATGGGCAGTTTTCAACCAGGAGCTGCCGGACCTTCTAATGTCCGGCAGTACGCTCGCCGGGTCCGGGGACGGGGCCGGCCCCGGAGACTACCATTCACCTCCTCTCCTCCTCCTCCACAACCTCCTCTTCCTCCTCCTCCTCCTCCACAACATTGGTTATATCACCCTTCTCCTCCTGCTGCGGCACCACCAACCTTTCCTCATCCTGAAGTCGATGATGACTTCACGGATGAAGAATGGGCCTGGGCCATGGATTATACCATGGCTATTAATGAAATGGACCGACTGAGGGTGTCGGCCCCCACCCCCCGAATTGCTGCTGCTATCCCCTCCCCCCACCACCAACCTATCCCCAGCCCCCAGAATACCCCCACCCACCACCACCAACCTATCCCCACCCCCCATAATACTTGCCCACTCCACCACCACCAACCTATCCCCACCCCACCCCGTGAATATGGGGACCCAACTCCTGAGGACTTGAAAGCCCTCAGGGAACTTGAGGAGGAGGAGCGCCTTTGGAGCATGCCTTCCCCTCGTCGGGAGAACTACTACTTCCCCTCGGATGCAAGGTCCGATGGGAGGGACAGCTCACGTTCCCTATCCCCCGAGTACTACACACTCGAGGACTGGGACAACTACTCTCCGTAGTGGGAGGTTTAGGTTTTGATAAGTAATTTAGGATTATATTATGTCTTTATGTAATGTGTTTATGTAACGTTTTAATAAGTAGTTTAGGATTAGGAACTCTGTTTGTAATAAGTAATTTAGGATTGTAATTTTATGTGTTTATGTATTATGTGTTAATGTAATGGTTTAAATTTAAAATATTATGTAATCCTTTAAAATAAAATAACATTAAACACAAAACCAAATAAAACTTTAAAAACTAAAACATTAAACATTACAAATACAACACTAAACATAAAACGTAACATTAAACATAAAGCCTAAACATTAAAAATTAAACATAGTGAAAACGCATCAGAGACCACGACAAAAGATTGGTGATTGAGAAGTCGCTATCGTATTGTTGACGATAGGCGTCGTGTGTCAACTGAATTGCCATCTGTTCGCTAACCCCAGGGTGCGCCTGCATCGTCGCTGAATAGACTCCATGCCATCTGTTAACGTAATTTTGTATAGAATGCCACTTACTGTTGATCTGGTCAACGTTACGGTGGTTCGTTCCCGTGATTTGGTTGAACTCAACCAACACATCGTGCCAAAAAGCCCGCCTATTGGTTGACGGGATCTCCTTAACGTTTATCCACGCCCGCACTAACTCCAGTTGCTCTTGATTCGTCCAGGCTGCCATAGGTTTGGTTTTTGGTTTGTATTTGGTTTTGGTTTGTAAGAGTGTGTGTATTTGTGGTTAATTTGTGTGTGGTATATGTATATATATAGATAGATTTTATTGTTTAAAAAATAAAAAATAAAAAAAATAAAGGAAATGACCGTTTGACAACGGTCAAAATATTAAAATCATCAATTTCTGCACCACAACGCTCGTTATCCTCACAATCCTCTCCACTCAAAACGCCCTATAGCGCCTGAGGGGGCGGTGTTCCCGGCGCTATAGGGGCTTATAACGCCACATAACTCCACCACTACACACACTCTTATGTAAAGGTTGTCCATTGACTTTACATATGGGCTGCTCATGACATTGTGACATTTGACTTTCTACATGGGCTACGAATGTCCTTCATTTCCTAATTTCCCTCCCATTTTCGAAAGCCTACACAAACATTATAAAATCAGTATTAAAAACTTGAATTATTGCATTTTATTTGCCTCACCTCTTATCAGTGGCGGATCCAGAATTTTAAATGAGGAGGTGCAAAAATAATAATAATAATAAAACAGATATGACACATTTTTGTCTAGTAGAGAACAACCGACAAATGCAAATTAAGCACAACAATTATATATAATAATAAAGATGTCACACTTTAATAGTGTGGCATCGTTAACATGCACCTTTGCTAATATGTGTCGTTCACTATTGCACACCGGCTATATTTAGTGTTGCATCGCTAGCTAACGTACACCGACCATATGTTGCTAACATGCACATATATTTTTTTTAAAGGATGAGCATTGTTTTTCTAGAGATAAACATTTGGTACGGGGTACTTGTACCGAACAAGTATTTTCAGTACCTGTATAGTGGTATTGTTTTAATGCTGGTATTGATACTGTAATCATTTTCATAGGTTTCTCAACGTGAAAGTATAGCAAATATTATTTCTAATGCCCACCAAACCCTTAACAAAACATGCGTCACCCGCATCAAAACGTGAGAAACTTAAAACATTATTTATAATAAAACAAGTGATCTTTGTTTCAATTTATCGTATATAGCTAATGCTTGTAAACATTGTGAACTTAGAATTATTAATTGCTAAATTTTGGAAGTGCCTTATTGATGTTTGAAATGAAAATTGAAGTGGGCCAAAGGGGCCTGTTAAGTTTTTTTTAATATGTTGAGGTGCCCAAGAATTTTTTTTAGCTTAATTAACATTGCAAAAATAAATTGAGCCGGTGCCTATGCACCTCCTAACTCCTATTTGTATCCGCCCCTGCCTCTTATAGTGTGGTAGTAAAGGTGTTGGTGTTTCAAATGAGAGATTGAGATTCAAACCTCATAAGAAGTTGTATTTAAAGGAAAGAAAAATTTAGCCATTTAAAAAAAAAATTGCATTTTATATGTTAAATGCACCTTCTGTTGATAATGCACAAACAAAATGTCACATAAGTGTCATTCGCATGAATCGAGTATGACATCTAAAAGTATGTCATCGTTTTTTGGATGAGGTAGATGAAATAAAGTCGGATACATGGGCACTACAAAATTAGGATTTAGGTGAC
Organism: Ambrosia trifida; assembly: GCA_028751855.1. Taxonomy (NCBI): domain Eukaryota; kingdom Viridiplantae; phylum Streptophyta; class Magnoliopsida; order Asterales; family Asteraceae; genus Ambrosia; species Ambrosia trifida. The sequence goes on from CM054126.1 coordinate 37,360,331, forward strand.
CATCTATTTTCTGCATATCTCATGGCTATAGGTGTAATTAATCTATTAAGGTTTCAGGGGCGTCTTAGATACCCCTTAAACCCCTCAACTTTTTTGATGAAGTGTAAAATATCCCAAAATGTACAATAAAAAATGTGTTTTTCCGTTTTATGAATGCAACAACAATAACAACCATACACAGTAAATCCCATAAATAGCGTAACTATTGGTAGGGTCTGGGGAGGGTGGGATGTAGATAGATCTTACCTCTATTCCTAAGAATAGAGAGGCTGCGTTCAAAGAGACAATCGGCTCTAAAGCCCACAACAAAACAAAAAAAAAATAAAAAATAATAATACTAGAACAATAAATTTAAACTAACCGTATCACATAGATGATGTGAAGAGTAAATGATAAAATGGAAAAAGATATACAACTAGAAATAACCTATAAAGCACAAGGAGATAAGCACATATAAAGTCCAGCAAGAAAGGTGTGTGAGAATCTAATTTCCTATGACACATCTAAAAACTCATATGAACCTATCCTAACAGTCTTTAACATTAATCTTATGTCTCCACAAGCTCCTATCTTGAACCATGTCCTCAAAGATGTGTAACTCTAGTAAATCTTCCCGTTTTATGAATGCATGGTAATATTTTTGCGATACATCTGAAAGTTTAGATTTGCCACTTAGTGTAACACACATGGAATAAAGACTCCTTTTATCAAGAATATTTGAACGAGTATCAACCGAATTTTATATGTTCTTAAATAAAACATGACACAATTTTATTTAGGAGTATTGGATTTAAATAGTCTTACATTTTAATATATTGTCTATCAACGAACCACAACTTAGATAATATGTTAAAGAGAGAATTACACAGATTGTCCTTTAGTTATTACTCAAATTGCATCCTATGTCCTTTTTGAAAATTTTTCACTCCTTATGTCCTTTGTTTTATACAGTTGTTACACCCTATGTCCTTTAGACCAAACCCAGTTAAAAATCTCGGTTAAGTTGGTCACGTGCCCCTCACGTGAGGGGCAAATCTGTCAATTCACCTCATTAAAGGACAATTTGTGTAATAATAATAATAATAAAACCATATCATCATTATCATCATCATCCTCGTCCTCTCCTCTCTATCCCTCTCCACCGCCACTACCGCCAAATCCAACCTCCTCTCCTCTCTAAAAACCCACACACAACACACTTCTACTACTGTCCATAGAACTAGAGAGAGAAAGAGTTGAGAGGAGAGAGGGAGACATAGAGAGAGAAACGACAGAGAAAGAAGAGAGAGAAAACGGAGGAGGAGAGAGGGACGGAAGAGAGAGGAGCTGTAGAGAGAGAGAGACACATGAAGATAGAGAGATCGACGAAGAAGACTGTTGGATCTATTCCAACCTTTTCCCCAAAACATCCATCTATTCATCTGAGTTTATTCAACAGCCTCTTCCCTAAACCTAAATCTCTATCTGTAACCTCTATCGATTCATCTGAGTTTATTATCCATCGATTCATCTGAGTTCTTTGCATCTGTTTGTTATAGATCGAATTATCGGAGGAATCATCGTGTATTGTTTATAATTGTCACCGCCATAGATCAACAATTGAATCCGACATAGATTGTTTATATTGTTTCTTTTCAAACAGAAGATGGGTCTGAGAGGTGTTTCATTCACTTTGTTTAACATCAAAATAGCCATTAAGTTAGACATTGCAACATTCAACATTCACCTATCAAGTTTCAAAAGTACAATGCCAAAAACATTTTTTTTTTTCAAAGGGGACCATTAAAAAACAAAGTAGATATATACTAAATTGCCTTAGATGATCCACTTGGACCAGCCTTCTTTGAACCATTTGTCTCCTTTGAACCACTTGTAACAGCATTCTTTGAACCACCCGAAGCAGCCTTATATTACCATTTGTGGTTCTTTTATCATATCTTATGAACCCTTAAAACAGTATTAAATGAAAATCATAAAAGTGGCTCTTTATACACGAGTAACACGACACAATCTTCGTATCCCACTTTGTTCCATCAAACGCCTACGTAAATTTCATTTTCGACGTGATACCTCCCCCATTTACGTATCAACGGTTAATTCCCATTAATGCATTCGCAAATACATCTTTTACACGACCAACTCTTTGGTATCTTTTATCAGGGATGTCTTTGGGGAGGTCTGAGGAGACCAACCGGACATGGTCTGAGGAGACCAACCGGACATGGTCTATAAATCTTGGGGGCATATTAAAAAAAATCCTATATATATGTGTATATTTTTTTATATAACTCATCGATCTAACACTTAAACTTGGGCCTAAGGGCCCTATTTTTTAACCCTCGGATAGGGTACGTAATATTTTCAGGGATTTTCAGGGACGTTTCTATCTTTTATTAATGTCTGGATCAAATTCATGCATGGCGACTAACATAATTTTCGGTTTTGGTAAGGGAGGTTGCATAATAGAAAATATTAATTGACATTTTCATTTTCATTTTAACTAACAAATTGCTAAATATTTCAATAAACTAATCAAGAGAGCATGGTGTATCATGCAGCCTTCTAGTTTTCTTAGACGACCAAACAATTGAGCTTCCAACATTATTTTTTCAAGGGTGTTTGATTATCATATTTATAAATAATAAAGTGTACAAACTATTGAGTACGTAGCTCTCTCACATAACAATTTTGTCATTGAATCAGGGGCGGATCTATTGTGTAAGATGGGGTTCTTAAGAACCCGTTCAGTTTAAAACTTTAGTGTTAGTATACATAGAAAATCTTCAAGGAACCCCTAAATATATTACGAGGGAACCCATAAATAAATCTTGTGAGTACTCCAATGGTTTATCCAGCCCTTTCTAACATATAGATTCCCAGTCGAGTCCTGTCCCATGTTCTTTTTATTTTAGTGCTTTTTTTCTTTGATATTCAAAACCAAGTTAGGGTTTTTACTTATCGAGCCTTCTCACTTGATAGGCGGATCTAGACCAAGATTTCAGGGGTACCGTTATATAATTTTCACGGGTAACGTAATACAAAACACGTAAAAAAAATATAAAAATATACTAAAAATACACTACGCCAAAAAAGTTGAGGGGTAACGGACGTTACCCCTGCTCCTTCTCTAGATCCGCCCAGCTTGATACATAGTCCAGATTTCAAAACACCCTACCCTCGTCCAGCCTCTATCAATCACACAACCTCTCTATTCCTCTCTTAATCAAGTGACCCGCAACAGCCTCCGCCCCTGACCCCCTCGCTCTGCCATAATCGTTGGACATGTATGTATTCTGATGAATTATCTTTTTTCGGTTAAGATTTGTTGAAAGTTAATCCTAAAACGCGTATGAGTTGAAAGTTGAAGGATCGAAGTGAAAGAATGGTTTAGATTAGTTTCAATGTTTAGAATTATCTTATTCAAGAGATAATGATGTGAGTTAGTAATAGATTACAATTGCTAGTAGTATTTGAGTAAGATACTAAGATTAGTATGGTTAATTTAGTATAAATAGGGTATAGGTTAATGCTTTATTTGTCCCTTGTTTATAAGTTTGTTTGTTTGAATAGAAAGAGTCGTGAGTTCGTCCCCCCAAATATCCCGAGTTCGTGTTTGATCTAATTGTCTAGGCCAACAAGATTTGTTATATTTTGCGTCAATATGCATTAGGATGTGGTTTTGCTTTTGTTGATTACTACTAATTGTAACACCCCAACCGATGGCGGAAACATCGAGGTGTCACGTATGAATGATTGTTCAGTAGCTCATGGTAGTACATAAGTTTAAATAATCCTTTATTTTATTACAATATTGACTTACATTAAATGTCTTGAATGAAATCTAATACAGCAAACAAACAAACAAACAAAGCTTAAAACTTCAAATAACTCCTCATGCTAGCTTTAGACTTCAAGCATCAATATTTCCTGTTGAGTTTGGAAAAGATGGGGGGGGGGGGGGTCAACTAGAAGTTGATGAGAATACATAAGCCATGTCAAGCAATTAAGTTTTAAAAGAATAAAAGTTTAGCAATTTCATATGTCTAATGTAAGTTTAAGTCTACATGAATAAACATGAAGTATAATATGCACATAATCAATCCTCTGACAAAGTTTAGGTCCATCCCGCATCCACGGTTCTCCTTATATAGTTTAGGTCCATCCCGCATCCACGGTTCTCCTTATAAAGTTTAGGTCCATCCCACATCCACGGTTCTCCTGAAAAAGTTTAGGTCCATCCCGCATTCACGGTTCTCCTTATAAAGTTTAGGTCCATCCCGCATTCACGATTCTCCTTATAAAGTTTAGGTCCATCCCCCATTCACGGTTCTCCTTATAAATTTTAGGTCCATCCCGCATTCACGGTTCTCCTTATAAAGTTTGGAACGATAACAATCACCCGCGCTCCCCATAGAAATGGTCAACGAATCTAGGTGGGGTTGTCAATCCAATAGATCTATCATTGTATATCGCCGGCTTGGCCACAGCTAATGATTATGTAAGTTGAAGTTTAAGTCTAATAGTCTTTGTCTAAGTCATGAGGCATTAAAGTTTACAACTAGACATGTATGTAGAATTGCTTAAGTATAAAGTTTCAAGTATAAAGAATTGCATAAGCAAGGTTACGTAAACTCACCTGAAATTCACTGTGTAAGTATTAGCAAGTAGCAACAAGTCTGAACTTGGATTAATTGAACTCTTGTATCCTATTACAAATAAACGATGCCTTAAATTCTAATGCTAATAAGCTTGTTTTTGTTATGGTTGTAAAGATAGTTTATCCAACTACCTAGACACGTATTGAAAGAATGTGTGTCTTAATAAGTGTATGACTTAACGAACCGACAGTAACTTGGTTTGGTTTCACAAAATGTATTCGTATGCATAGTATTTGAATTAAATACATTATTGAAGTTATTGATAAAAACACATTTTGCATAACAAAATAATATTTACGTAGCTTGACTCAAATGTTAATTTGTCTCGTATCTTGGGTAGTATATATATATGTACTTGTTAATAAACATAAATATTTCTATTTTTGACGGCGTAAGATTTGAAAGTTAGGATTTATTTGTAAAAACATTATCTTGTCTACACATAGTTATAAACTTGAAAGGCCGATTTGGTTCTTAAATTTTATAAAAATTTGGGCAGAGTTTCCTCTGTTTTTGTATAAAACTGACAACTAATGTTGTCTATATTATCTCAAAACATCAATTGTACAAATACACGTCGCATGGTTTAACTTTCAAAAGCAATAACAAGCGAGTAAATTATACTTTTCGACAAGTAACATTTATATATTATAGTTCGTCATTTGATAGACGTCACAATAATTTGCATAAGTATAAGCTAGCCCACATTCAATAGTCCGAATCATAAAATGGTATGTTGTCTAGTATTGAACTCGAGTAGTCGTGTAAATAATATAAATATGTACATAAGGTTATAAGTCTTAGCTATTCGGACGCCTCAAAAATTGTTAAGTGTAAATCGTCAATTTCCAAAATTTGAAACAAAATTAAGTAAACTTTTAAGCATAAGACTCGATTCGTAATAAGCTTGAATATACGCTATCTTGTATATATAATAATATACCATACTATGCATACGTATGCGTCCTTAAGCATATATCTTTACCATTTTTATATCAAACGACCCATTACAAATTTAGGCATTTTATTTACAAGTCGATTAGGTTCGTTAAGGTTTTGATTTTATTTATATATGCACAAGGTAAAACAAATAAAAATAATTAAACCAAAGTCATAGCGCGCGTTATACCTTCCCAATATGTGCTAGCGAACCGACATGCACTCGCGTCGATCTGAACGTTTACGAATCTGACCGGGTTTGACTGTTAACCGAGTTGACCAGATCTGGTCCATTTGACTGATGTTTGACCAACAGTTGACCGATGTTGACCCGAGCAGAAAAAGAAAACGAAAAGACCTGACCTTCCCGAACTACTCGAACAGAAACGAATCAAACCAGAGTTAATGCCCGACTCGGGGAACAGACCAAATGGAAACCAACCAGATTCGAGTCTCAAACCTGGACTCATTTCTAGGACCAGACCACCGCTCGCATTATCTTTGTCCCTTCAGCCTGTAACCCTCACGCCGCCACCACCAAGTATGGTGGTGGCCGGTTGTTGTTTTAAAAGGAGAAAGAGAGAGAGAGAGAGACCGAGATGAGGGAGAGGAGAAGGAGTTGAAGGGTCGCGGGTTAGAGAGAAAGGGGGAAAAAGATGGTTTTTTTCATGGTGGTTCGGTGGTGGTTTTGCTGCTGACGGCGCTGGTCCAGGGAGGAGAGGGAGGAGAGTTTGAGGTGATGGTTTTGGTGTTGCTCAGGTGGTTGTGGGTGGCTGCGCATTAAGGTGGTTGTGGTGCTGCCGCATCAGGTGGTTGAGGTGGCGGTCGGCGGCGACCTGGAGTGAGGAGTCGGGTGGTTTGTTGTTCTCACTGCTGCTGTTGTTATTTAAAGGGAAAAGGGAAGGTTCAAGGTTAAGGAAGGAGAAACTAGAGGGTTGTAGGCCATGGTGGCTAGGGTTATGAGGAAGAAGAAGATGGAAGGTGATATTATGAGGTTTATATAATTAGGGTTAGCTAAGTAGGTTAGGTGGATGCCAACTGCGTATACGAGCCAGTTACTGACTCGGTCTCGTTTAGGATGTAGTTCGTCTAATCAATAGGATAATTATTTATGAAATTCGTTTATATAAAACAATTCAAAACGAGTATTTGGACTATAGATTAATTTTATATAGTCGCGTTAAAGTTTTTAAGAGTTAACTTGTTCCTCGTTACTTGGCAAGTTTAGTGATTATTATTTTCGACATTATATAACTAAATAGATATGGTTATTAGCGAGTAGGAATGTGTTCGCGGTAACGATATGTTATTATTAACGAATTAATGAATCGTTTTTATGAATAAAGTATTATTATTATATTATTCGAAAACGCTGGGCGTTACAGTCTCCCCTACTTTTGGAAACTTCGTCCCGAAGTTATTAAAAACATAGGGTTGAGGGTGATTGGATAGAAATTAGGACAACTGTGGTTTGAAAAGTTTGGGTTAAGGCACAACATGAATTTATAAGTAATAGAATAATATATTTCGAATAATTTGGGTAAGAGTTTTGATATGTGTGAGTTTTAAGGGTTGAATTAGGTTCGTCTGAAATAGCAAGGAGAATAAGAATCTAACAAGACACTAAACTTAAGTTTTAGGAATTCTAAAAGAAATGTGTGAGTTGATTGACTATAGCAAGACTAAATGAACTACCAGGTAACTAGAGTTTATAATTGGTTATTTACCGAAAACCTTGATAGAATTTCACACCACCTTAACGTACCTGTAAATTCATGATTACGTTCCGGACCGCAATCACCAATTTACCTTACATCAGGGTTTTGTGTCTTCTATGACAATAAACACACATGTAAGTAATGCAAAATAACCTTGTTATTGAGTCATATACGTTGTAATTGTATCAAAAAATGAGTCCAACTGTTGAGCAGGAAAAAGACTTCTACCAGTTAGTGAGTAAGAACCTCTATCGATTGTTGAGCAGGTACGATAGCCTCTAACAGTCGTTGAGCAGGTTGTAGGGCCTCTACCGACTGTTGAGCAGGCATGATGACCTCTACCAATCGTTGAGTAGGTTATTTGGTACTCTATTAACTGTTGAGCAAGTACTTCATCCTCTAACAGTTGTTTGATTAAGTGTACCAATTATTACACATGAGTTGCAAATTGGTAATATGTACATGTAAGCAATCAAGTATCAAGTATAGCATGCGAGTTGTAATAGAGTTGCCCTAGGCAAGGTTAATGACTCTAGGTGTGTCTATAGCAAATAGTTCTAGTATCAAATGTTCAAATATGGTAGATAATCGAATCCTCATGTATAACTAAGGATTAAGTTTGATGCAACACACAATCAAGTTTCAATAGTTTGGTTATCATGGGTAACTAGTTCATGTTTGAGAAGGTAAGAATGTGAATTTAGTTCTTGAGAGGATGATGAAGAACTCAAAGTATCATCAAGGTTATGAAAGATAGTGAATGTGAAGATAGTTAATAAATGGTTTACTTTATAGGTTCTCAAAGTGGCACAAGTGAGGAGATTATGTAGCAGTGTAAATCTTGAGGTTTGAATCAAATGTTAGAATCAAGTGTATGAGGAAACATGATTGTGGTATATGCCAAATATTGTAAAAATTTGAACAAGTTGAAAATGAGTAAGTGTCGATTGAGAATTTAGAGACTAAATATTGTCCCTATGGATGGGAGGATTTTATTTTCAAAATTTGTTTTGTACATAATGCAAAAGTTATTAAATAGTACAAACACTATGGATTTAGATCAAAATATTTCAATGAGACAGAGGTTTTAAACACGATGTCGGGTTTCAAAAATCAAGAATTTGTTGAGGTGTTACGTATAATTGACTTGGATTATTCCAAAAAAAAGTGATTCCTAATATATTAAAACATTTTTTTTCAAGACCATTTGTTACTCCAGTAAATTGTTACACAAACATTTGATATTTAGAAAATAAATGTGTGGAATAAAAGGCTTTTTAACAAAAATATTTATTTGCTATAGTTTGTGAAATTCTCAGGTGATGAATTTTTGACAAAAATTTAGTACTATTCAGTGTTGGTGTTAGAATATCTCTTATAAACAGATTATGAGGTTATAGTTTGAACAAAGATTTTAAAATCTTGAATATGCTGAACTTTTATGGTAGAGGGTGCCTTTTAAAAAAAATATAAGGAACCATGGTAATATTACATTTTGAGAAAAAAAAAATGTAAGGAGGAGGTTTAAAATAAAATTGGCCAGAATGTAATATGATTTATGAAGTAAAATATGTAATATGTTGTAAAGAGAAATATACGATTTGGATTGGATGTTAAAATTAATTAAACAAGCGGGTAATATTACAAGTTTGTAAAATGAAATATGATTGTGAGATCCACAAATGTTTCATGAAATTTAGGCTAACGAGAGGATTATATAAGGAAGAAAATAGATTTGAAGTGCATGATTTTTTTTTAATTCAAATCTTAGAATTTAAATGAGAGTGAGGGGGTATAAATGAAAATGAAATACAAAGATTGTATTCATTTGTCCACGTATATACGAAAATGTTGACTTATCAAAACAGATCGGATCTAAGCCCAGTGAATTTGCCCTATTAAACTAGGAGTACATTAGGATTGCAACAAGTGAAAGAGAGTGTAGGCAAAACCAAGCTAGGATAAGAATAAGGAGGAGGATAGGGATAGAGATAAGGATAAGGTAGAGCTACAAGCAACTAAAGCAAGTACTGATTAAAGTCCTAAGGCTATAGACTAGATTATTTTTCTAATAACCTAATTCCCTATAACCAAGGATCTGATACCAATCTGTAACACCCCAACCGATTGCGAAAACATCGAGGTGTCACGTATAAATGATTGTTCAGTAGCTCATGGTAGTACATAAGTTTAAATAATCCTTTATTTTATTACAATATTGACTTACATTAAATGTCTTGAATGAAATCTAATACAACAAACAAACAAACAAAGCTTAAAACTTCAAATAACTCCTCATGCTAGCTTTAGACTTCAAGCATCAATATTTCCTGTTGAGTTTGGAAAAGATGGGGGGGGGGGGGTCAACTAGAAGTTGGTGAGAATACATAAGCCATGTCAAGCAATTAAGTTTTAAAAGAATAAAAGTTTAGCAATTCATATGTCTAATGTAAGTTTAAGTCTACATGAATAAACATGAAGTATAGTATGCACATAATCAATCCTCTGACAAAGTTTAGGCCCATCCCGCATCCACGGTTCTCCTTATAAAGTTTAGGTCCATCCCGCATCCACGGTTCTCCTTATAAAGTTTAGGTTCATCCCGCATCCACGGTTCTCCTTATAAAGTTTAGGTCCATCCCGCATTCACGGTTCTCCTTATAAAGTTTAGGTCCATCCCGCATTCACGGTTCTCCTTATAAAGTTTAGGTCCATCCCGCATTCACGGTTCTCCTTATAAAGTTTAGGTCCATCCCGCATTCACGGTTCTCCTTATAAAGTTTGGAACGATAACAATCACCCGCGCTCCCCATAGAAATGGTCAACGAATCTAGGTGGGGTTGTCAATCCAATAGATCTATCATTGTATATCGCCGGCTTGGCCACAGCTAATGATTATGTAAGTTGAAGTTTAAGTCTAATAGTCTTTGTCTAAGTCATGAGGCATTAAAGTTTACAACTAGACATGTATGTAGAATTGCTTAAGTATAAAGTTTCAAGTATAAAGAATTGCATAAATAAGGTTACGTAAACTCACCTGAAATTCACTGTGTAAGTATTAGCAACTAGCAACAAGTCTGAACTTGGATTAATTGAACTCTTGTATCCTATTACAAATAAACGATGCCTTAAATTCTAATGCTAATAAGCTTGTTTTTGTTATGGTTGTAAAGATAGTTTATCCAACTACCTAGACACGTATTGGAAGAATGCGTGTCTTAATAAGTGTACGACTTAACGAACCGATAGTAACTTGGTTTGGTTTCACAAAATGTATTCGTATGCATAGCTATTTGAATTAAATACATTATTGAAGTTATTGATAAAAACGCATTTTGCATAACAAAATAATATTTACGTAACTTGACTCAAATGTTAATTTGTCTCATATCTTGGGTAGTATATATATATGTACTTGTTAATAAACATAAATATTTCTATTTTTGACGGCGTAAGATTTGAAAGTTAGGATTTATTTGTAAAAACATCATCTTGTCTACACATAGTTATAAACTTGAAAGGCCGATTTGGTTCTTAAATTTTATAAAAATTTGGGCAGAGTTTCCTCTGTTTTTGTATAAAACCGACAACTAATGTTGTCTATGTTATCTCAAAACATCAATTGTACAAATACACGTTGCATGGTTTAACTTTCAAAAGCAATAACAAGCGAGTAAATTATACTTTTCGACAAGTAACATTTATATATTATAGTTCGGCATTTGATAGACGTCACAATAATTTGCATAAGTATAAGCTAGCCCACATTCAATAGTCCGAATCATAAAATGGTATGTTGTCTAGTATTGAACTCGAGTAGTCGTGTAGATAATATAAATATGTACATAAGGTTATAAGTCTTAACTATTCGGACGCCTCAAAAATTGTTAAGTGTAAATCGTCAATTTCCAAATTTTGAAACAAAATTAAGTAAACTTTTAAAGCATAAGACTCGATTCGTAATAAGCTTGAATATACGCTATCTTGTATATATAATAATATACCATACTATGCATACGTATGCGTCCTTAAGCATATATCTTTACCAATTTTATATCAAACGACCCATTACAAATTTAGGCATTTTATTTACAAGTCGATTAGGTTCGTTAAGGTTTTGATTTTATTTATATATGCACAAGGTAAAACAAATAAAAATAATTAAACCAAAGTCATAGCGCGCGTTATACCTTCCCAATATGTGCTAGCGAACCGACATGTACTCACGTCGATCTGAACGTTTACGAATCTGACCGGGTTTGACTGTTAACCGAGTTGACCAGATCTGGTCCGTTTGACTGATGTTTGACCAACAGTTGACCGATGTTGACCCGAGCAGAAAAAGAAAACGAAGAGACCTGACCTTCCCGAACTACTCGAACAGAAACGAATCAAACCAGAGTTAATGCCCGACTCGGAGAACAGACCAAATGGAAACCAACCAGATTCGAGTCTCAAACCTGGACTCATTTCTAGGACCAGACCACCGCTCGCATCATCTTTGTCCCTTCAGCCTGTAACCCTCACGCCGCCACCACCAAGTATGGTGGTGGCCGGTTGTTGTTCTAAAAGGAGAAAGAGAGAGAGAGAGAGAGAGAGAGACCGAGATGAGGGAGAGGAGAAGGAGTTGAAGGGTCGCGGGTTAGAGAGAAAGGGGGGAAAAAGATGGGTTTTTTCATGGTGGTTCGGTGGTGGTTTTGCTGCTGGCGGCGCTGGTCCAGGGAGGAGAGGGAGGAGAGTTTGAGGTGATGGTTTTGGTGTTGCTCAGGTGGTTGTGGGTGGCTGCGGATTAAGGTGGTTGTGGTGCTGCCGCATCAGGTGGCGGTCGGCGGCGACCTGGAGTGAGGAGTCGGGTGGTTGGTTGTTCTCACTGTTGCTGTTGTTATTTAAAGGGAAAAGGGAAGGTTCAAGGTTAAGGAGAAACTAGAGGGTTGTAGGCCATGGTGGCTAGGGTTATGAGGAAGAAGAAGATGGAAGGTGATATTATGAGGTTTATATAATTAGGGTAAGCTAAGTAGGTTAGGTGGATGCCAACTGCGTATACGAGCCAGTTACTGACTCGGTCTCGTTTAGGATGTAGTTCGTCTAATCAATAGGATAATTATTTATGAAATTCGTTTATATAAAACAATTCAAAACGAGTATTTGGACTATAGATTAATTTTATATAGTCGCGTTAAAGTTTTTAAGAGTTAACTTGTTCCTCGTTACTTGGCAAGTTTAGTGATTATTATTTTTGACATTATATAACTAAATAGATATGGTTATTAGCGAGTAGGAATGTGTTCGCGGTAACGATATGTTATTATTAACGATTTAATGAATCGTTTTTATGAATAAAGTATTATTATTATATTATTCAAAAACGCTGGGCGTTACACTAATAGCATGCGAGTATATATAGGAAATATTGTTTGTAATTGTAATTATCTTGTTACCATGTTTATCATCATTCCTTGTATTATATATTTGACAAAAGATCAATAATAAAGCCACGGTTAATATTCCTTTATGGTATCAAGAGACCGGGTTCTCTTCCCCTAAACCTAGTCGCCGTCACTCTTCCTTCCTTCCTACCTTATTTCTTTTCGTCCGGCCACCTCTGCCAGTCTTCCTATGGCCGCCGACAACCAACCTTCCCCAAACACACCCCCCATCATCATCATCAAATCCGAAATCTACCCGGCCACCACAGTCACAAATATCAAAAACTTAATCCCCTTTACCCTCGAGATTGAATCCAGTCAATATTCATCTTGGGCAACCCTCTTTACCCTTCACTGTCGTGCCTATCTATGACAACCGTCACCCTCGTTTTACGTCAAATCTACAACATTAGCCCTTCACATATTTCTATTATAACCCTTATAAGTTTTGTCGCCTTCAAAATTTATTTTAGAGTAAACTAAAATTTTAGTCATTTATTTTTTTGTTATGGATCAAGTATAAGTTTTAATCAAATACGTATGTTGAAACGTATTTGTAATAGATTTATAAAAAAATTAAGTTTTAAAAAAAAAAGTTTTATTAAAGTTGAGGTTAACTTTGTTAGTATTGTTAAGTTTATAAAAGAAATATTAACCTAGTAATGTAATAAACTAACAAGGTTTAACTATAGGGACTAATTATGTCAATAGCGGAAAGTTTTAAACAAAAAAAAGAGGCTTCTTTTCCAGCCCAGTCGATTGCCGGCGAACCCATATTCCGGCCGCCGGAGTTCTTTTCCGGCGAGCCACAAATTCGCATATTAAGGGTCCGTTTCAGTTTCTAGTGCTCCCAAACGTTATCTCCATCATTACTTAGCTCGTTACAGGGTTTTTAATAGGTATTTAACGTGTTTTTAAGCGAGATTTATCCGGGTTTACACTTGTAACCGCCGAAGATTAAAGAATGGATTTAAACATTTCTTTTTCTTAAACAACCTTATAAATTAATCCTATTATCTCGTTTCTGCACTGAGTATCATACTAAACCCACAAGAAACGTATAAAAAGTCGTCCATATACCTGCAAATCGATATTAAGCATCGGCTTTATGTTCTTCGTGTTCGACTTTTAATCAAGCTTGTAAGTGACTTTTAATTATGCCGTTTTACTTCTTAATGGTCGTGAATCATTAGCCCCATGAATTTAGATGTTAAACATCTCTGTAATGAGTTATTGATTTTAATCTAGGGTTAGGGTTCTTAGGTTGTATTTGGGGAAGAAGAAGATGAACTAGTGATATATTATAAATGTATTTAAGTTTCAGACATATAACAAACTTAGGCTTTAGAGGAGTGGTTTGTGGGTGTTTCTTGGAACAAGGGGTCAAGGGTTCGAAACCCACACAACCCAGCTTTTATTTTCTGATTTCTTTTTATTTTTTTTATTTCCTTAATTAATTCTTCATTTTTATCAATTAAAATTCTTTTAAACATAAAATATTCATAATAAATTCATTTTTGCTCCAAAAATTATGAAAATTTAGGAGTAGCTTCTTGACACCATAAAGAAAATTTCCACGCTTTTATTTTTTTGGAAAATGTCTTATTTTTATATTTTTATTGAATTAAATTGTTTTAATCATATTTAATTGATTAAAAATTCATTTTTAACGATTTTAATCTCAAACTTTTTGTGAAATTATTTCTAATCATCATGAACTGAAATAAAAATTATTGCTTCAGAAAAACATTTATTTTTATTAATTTTCCTATTTTTAATCATTTAAGCATGATTTAATCTCATCAAATCAGTTTTAAATATAAATAAGTTTATAAAAATTATGGGAAAATTATTTTCATTAATTTACATCAGAAAGCATCCATTTTATATAAAAATAGAATTTTTGGGTAATGTCTTGTATTATTAGCATTATTTATGTTTAATTAGATATAATTAAACATTTATTTATTTACACTATTTAAACATTTATTTTACAAATACTTTTCTTATAAAATATAAAAGTTTTATATTTGAAAATCATAATTACCATTTGTTGGATCATTGGTAAACTCATAATTATTTAATTATACCTTTATGATTATTATATATTGTATTATTTTAATTTAGTTAAAGTAATTAACTAAATTATTTTGCCTTAATTATTCAAGACATATTTTTATTTAAATATTCAATTGGTAATAATTATATTACCTAAAACACATTTATACACATTGGTATATTATTTTTGACATATAACTTTTATATTAATTCGATTTATCATAAAAAAAACTCTAATTCCCCAAATCGACTTAGCAAACCCTAATGCCTTAGACCCTAGTTACCTTAGACTTTTTAGACATTTCCTTATTAGTATGCTTACACATTATAGGTTGAATTCCTCGGAATTCCCATTACTTAGCTCACGACCGCTTAAGTTGGATTTTGCTCGCTTTCGCAAACTGTGAGTATATCTTTCCCCTTTTTACTATTTTACATTTCGGGGTGACTCATGTACTTACTATCAAGTTTTTATTTCCTTTTACTAAAATAGCAATTCTTATGTGTGTTTGCTTGTGTTATTTTGTGTATCTATGACCTGTCAAATCATTAACCGCTGGGCGGCCTGACATTTCAATGAATAGTACTATGGTTTATACCCTTGTGACTCTGTTGAGAGTCCTCATCATTGCTATGTATTACATTACTACTAGCGCATACTATATATATCTGCTTTCTTCTCTTAGGGTTGATTTGACCCGGATACCACTTATTACATAATTGCAAACAGTATACGACACATGAATTGCAAAACACTTTTCTACTATATTTATTTAAACAGGGTATGCTCACCAATACAATTTTTGTATTGACCAAAATATTTTGTACATGTTTCAGGTTGTTTTGAGATGCATTCTTTAAGCTTTCGGATTCATATTTAGATTTTGATTTATTGTATTTCAATTTAGTTGGCAGTTAGAATCGTTGTATTTCATTTCAATGTAATAAATTATTTAATCAATGTATTCAAATTTTCACTTTAGTCCATGAGCTATTGAACAATCGTCACTACGTGACACCTCGATGTTTCCGCCATCGGTTGGGGTGTTACAGATTGGTATCAGAGCCATGGTTATAGGGAATTAGGTTATTAGAATGCCTTTTAGCCTAGTCTATAACTAAGCTTATTTTCGCGAGTCTTCTCGTGTATATTCCTCTTTAATCTTATATTTCCTTTCTAAGTATTCTTGCTATGATTATTTCTCTTTATTCTTTCGATATTTTGCTTGGTGAATAATACGCTCGTATTTCACAAACGAAACGATAGCGCCAAGCTAGGAGTGACATCCATACCTTGGTGATTAGTTTCACTCCTCTATATGTTATTTATCTTAGGAATATATCTTTGAGATAGGAGTGACATCCACACCTCAAAGAGTGATTCCTTAAAAAAAAGAAACTTAACCACTAAGCTGGGAGTGATATCCTTAACTTAGTGATTGGTTTCATTCCACAATCGTTTTCAATTTTGAAATACATCTTTGAGTTAGGAGTGAAATCCACATCTCAAGGATCTATTTCTACATCTCGTTGATTATGAATTTTCTTAAATATTGGTAATCTATTACATACGTTAATTTTATCATTCACGTCATTTTACATCCTGGACTTTTAAAACACATTCGATTTACACATACTTCATGAAAGGGTTTCATTTTGCATTTTACAAACTTGTATTGCATATTTTAAAGACCAAATGTAAATCTTTTGTTTTCATATGACGTACCCAATATATATTTTCGGGAGAAATTTACAACTAATAATATACCTTATAACATTTTTTAAACTCGACTTTTCATAAACACATGAAAATGTGTAATTACGAAAATTCTGCAAATGAACCTGTTTTGAACCTAAAACACACTTCAATTTATAAAAAAAATTATTCTCATGCATCACTACTATCCTTCCAACAATATCACAAAGTCGAGTAAACTGCGAAAATTTACTTTTTACACTTATACTCTTTCAGTTGCAAAACCTTTGGTTTAACAAAACGATGGACATATCTTTTTATCAGAATGTTGCTAAATGTCTTTTATAGTATAACGCATATATGTAAAATTACTAGATTTAAACTCACATGCCAGTAGACTATACACCTGTTCCGTGTACACTCATTTGCCGTAACTTTCATTATTTTATTTTTGCACCATTTTTATTCATAGTTATTACTAACATATTATTTATGATTATTTTCACATTGCCTATTTGCATTAATTCAACTCGTTTACTTTCATTTTGTGCAATTGTGCGATTTACTCGATTTATGTTATACTATTCTTTCAGTCGGAATTTTATATCTATATACTTACTTGAACGCATATTTGGTATGAATATTTTCTTTCTTGTTTTGAGCAAAACCCTGTTATACTTTACATTATTTTGTTCATCATCATGGCCAACGAACATACTAGTTGATAACTCGTATGAGATCTAAGCCAGTGCCCACGTACGACTCGGATTAGAGTATTTCTTCAATCCGAGGGGAACGGTGAAAACCTCAGGGTCTATCAATATGAGTGTTTAAAGCCAACGGTGTGAACAAAAGTTACCGGTTAAGGGTGAACCCGAAAGGGAAGAACCTCTAACCATGTCTTATACTTACATGTTATTCACATTACGGTTAAAGGGAAAACCCGGAAGGGAAAGACCTCTAACCATATCATGATTGAACATTATTTCATTACAGTGGCTACTACATAATTGCCCGCAATTATTTCTTGTTAAGGTTATGGAAAAGCATAACACCTTAGTGTAAGGTAAATCGGTGATTACGGTCCGGAACGCAATCATGGGTTTACAGGTACATGAGGGTGGTGTGTAATTCTATTTAGGCTATTGGTAGACAATCAGTACGAGTCCAAAGTATCGGGAGTGTGGTGGGTTAGCTGCGGTACACCCTATATATAAACATAAACGATACTGCGGGAGCAGACTAGGAGTCTGACTAAGAATCTACCCATTACTACCTCTTCATTAGATAGTTGACTAATAGCTAGTAATTCCGATAAGAAAGTTCTTACACGAGCTTTAATTCGTCTTCCTAGAGTCTTTCCCTTGACCACCCACACAGAAAGCACGAACCTTGTATACTCTTACACACTCGATTATTTGAATACTTGCTGCATACTCTAATAACATTTAGTCAGAAACTTTTCTAAAGTAGGGGAGACTGCTTCATTAGTACATCTGCCCTTAACCCGTTATCTAACTCTTAATTTTCTAACTTCGGGTCAACTGTCAAAGAATTTTTGAAACTCTTACTTTGAGTATTAGACCACTATTTTAAATTTTGGGGCATAATAAATGATGAAAATTTTCTTTTAAAATTCTAGTTGACTTTTACAATGCCCTTTTGATTCATAGTAACCTCCACTTGAAGGAAATTTCGAGACGAAATTTTCTAAAGTAGGGGAGACTGTGACAACCGTCACCCTCATTTTACGTCAAATCTACAACATTAGCCCTTCACATATTTCTATTACAACCCTTATAAGTTTTGTCGCCTTCAAAATTTATTTTAGAGTAAACTAAAATTTTAGTCATTTATTTTTTTGTTATGGATCAAGTATAAGTTTTAATCAAATACGTATGTTGAAACGTATTTGTAATAGATTTATAAAAAAATTAAGTTTTAAAAAAAAAAAAGTTTTATTAAAGTTGAGGTTAACTTTGTTAGTATTGTTAAGTTTATAAAAGAAATATTAACCTAGTAATGTAATAAACTAACAAGGTTTAACTATAGGGACTAATTATGTCAATAGCTGAAAGTTTTAAACAAAAAAAAGAGGCTTCTTTTCCAGCCCAGTCGATTGCCGGCGAACCCATATTCCGGCCGCCGGAGTTCTTTTCCGGCGAGCCACAAATTCGCATATTAAGGGTCCGTTTCAGTTTCTAGTGCTCCCAAACGTTATCTCCATCATTACTTAGCTCGTTACAGGGTTTTTAATAGGTATTTAACGTGTTTTTAAGCGAGATTTATCCGGGTTTACACTTGTAACCGCCGAAGATTAAAGAATGGATTTAAACGTTTCTTTTTCTTAAACAACCTTATAAATTAATCCTATTATCTCGTTTCTGCACTGAGTATCATACTAAACCCACAAGAAACGTATAAAAAGTCGTCCATATACCTGCAAATCGATATTAAGCATCGGCTTTATGTTCTTCGTGTTCGACTTTTAATCAAGCTTGTAAGTGACTTTTAATTATGCCGTTTTACTTCTTAATGGTCGTGAATCATTAGCCCCATGAATTTAGATGTTAAACATCTCTGTAATGAGTTATTGATTTTAATCTAGGGTTAGGGTTGTTAGGTTGTATTTGGGGAAGAAGAAGATGAACTAGTGATATATTATAAATGTATTTAAGTTTCAGACATATAACAAACTTAGGCTTTAGAGGAGTGGTTTGTGGGTGTTTCTTGGAACAAGGGGTCAAGGGTTCGAAACCCACACAACCCAGCTTTTATTTTCTGATTTCTTTTTATTTTTTTTTATTTCCTTAATTAATTCTTCATTTTTATCAATTAAAATTCTTTTAAACATAAAATATTCATAATAAATTCGTTTTTGCTCCAAAAATTATGAAAATTTAGGAGTAGCTTCTTGACATCATAAAGAAAATTTCCACACTTTTATTTTTTGGAAAATGTCTTATTTTTATATTTTTATTGAATTAAATTGTTTTAATCATATTTAATTGATTAAAAATTCATTTTTAACGATTTTAATCTCAAACTTTTTGTGAAATTATTTCTAATCATCATGAACTGAAATAAAAATTATTGCTTCAGAAAAACATTTATTTTTATTAATTTTCCTATTTTTAATCATTTAAGCATGATTTAATCTCATCAAATCAGTTTTAAATATAAATAAGTTTATAAAAATTATGGGAAAATTATTTTCATTAATTTACATCAGAAAGCATCCATTTTATATAAAAATAGAATTTTTGGGTAATGTCTTGTATTATTAGCATTATTTATGTTTAATTAGATATAATTAAACATTTATTTATTTACACTATTTAAACATTTATTTTACAAATACTTTTCTTATAAAATATAAAAGTTTTATATTTGAAAATCATAATTACCATTTGTTGGATCATTGGTAAACTCATAATTATTTAATTATACCTTTATGATTATTATATATTGTATTATTTTAATTTAGTTAAAGTAATTAACTAAATTATTTTGCCTTAATTATTCAAGACATATTTTTATTTAAATATTCAATTGGTAATAATTATATTACCTAAAACACATTTATACACATTGGTATATTATTTTTGACATATAACTTTTATATTAATTCGATTTATCATAAAAAAAACTCTAATTCCCCAAATCGACTTAGCAAACCCTAATGCCTTAGACCCTAGTTACCTTAGACTTTTTAGACATTTCCTTATTAGTATGCTTACACATTATAGGTTGAATTCCTCGGAATTCCCATTACTTAGCTCACGACCGCTTAAGTTGGATTTTGCTCGCTTTCGCAAACTGTGAGTATATCTTTCCCCTTTTTACTATTTTACATTTCGGGGTGACTCATGTACTTACTATCAAGTTTATATTTCCTTTTACTAAAATAGCAATTCTTATGTGTGTTTGCTTGTGTTATTTTGTGTATCTATGACCTGTCAAATCATTAACCGCTGGGCGGCCTGGCATTTCAATGAATAGTACTATGGTTTATACCCTTGTGACTCTGTTGAGAGTCCTCGTCATTGCTATGTATTACATTACTACTAGCGCATACTATATATATTTGCTTTCTTCTCTTAGGGTTGATTTGACCCGGATACCACTTATTACATAATTGCAAACAGTATACGACACATGAATTGCAAAACACTTTTCTACTATATTTATTTAAAAAGGGTATGCTCACCAATACAATTTTTGTATTGACCAAAATATTTTGTACATGTTTCAGGTTGTTTTGAGATGCATTCTTTAAGCTTTCGGATTTATATTTAGATTTTGATTTATTGTATTTCAATTTAGTTGGCAGTTAGAATCGTTGTATTTCATTTCAATGTAATAAATTATTTAATCAATGTATTCAAATTTGCACTTTAGTCCATGAGCTATTGAACAATCGTCACTACGTGACACCTCGATGTTTCCGCCATCGGTTGGGGTGTTACACTATCTTGTAGACAACCATCTCAAACCTAAACCCGAATCCACCACACCCAAATCCTCCTCTGCCGAAGCCCAATGGAATCGCTTGGACGTCATTGTTTTACAATGGCTCTATAGTACGATTTCTAATGACCTCCTTCACACTATCATAGACAAAACCTCCACAGCTATCGAGGAATTAACGATAATAAAGCCTCGCGTGCCATCTACCTAATGCAAAAATTCTCGAACACTCGGTTGGATGGATTCCCTAACATCTCTGCCTACTGTCAAGCCCTAAAAACCCAAGCCGATCAACTGGCCAATGTGGATGCCCCGATCGATGGTGATCGGTTGGTTCTCCAACTGATTGCTGGCCTTAACGAACAATACGAAGGTATATCGGCACAATCCTCACACAGCAGCGGCCCCTACCATCTTTCTATAATGCACGTTCCCAACTCATACAAGTTGAAACCCGCAAAAACGAACAAGCCTTGTTAGCCTCACTAACTGCGTCAACCGCCCTAACCGCCGAAACCACCCGAAACAACACAACCGACTATACCCGCAACACAATCGAAACAACTCGAGGCCGTGGTAGATCAGGCCGCAGAGGCCCCTTTGGACGTGGTCGATGCTCTTTCTCCCAGTCCTATTACCAGCCTAACCACTACAACCCTTGGGCTCCTTACTGGCCCATGCCCTCTTTCAACCCTACGGCCCACTCATCCTCTTACGGCCCATCGCAATAACCTCTCTTTTGGCCTGCTCCCCCGTGCCCCTACCCATCAACAAATCGGCCCACCAACCCCACTAACCAAATGCAGCAACCCGACCTACTAGGCCCACGACCACACCAAGCCCACACTGCCTACAACCCTACTGACATTGAGCAGGCCTTCTACACCATGTCTCTGCAGCAACCGGACCCGACACAGTACATGGACACGGGCTCCTCTTCCACCATGTCTCACGAACAAGGTAACTTTCATACCTTTTCTAATTCTTGCATTTCAAATAATATTCTTGTAGGCAATGGCAACACCATACCAGTTCTTGGCCAAGACACTAAATACCTACCCAAACCATTCCCGCCCTTTATGCTTAAAAATGTGCTTTACTCTCCCAAACTTGTTAAAAACCTTATTTCAGTCCGTAGGTTTACTACGGACAATTCTGTCTCTGTGGAATTTAACCCTTTTGGTTTTCTTGTGAAGGACCTCAAGACCAAGACCCCACTTCTTCGGTGCAATAACAACGATGATCTCTGCCCTCTGGTGCTCGAGTTATTTTCCACTCAACCAACCGCTTTTGCTGCTATCTCTACACAACTCTGGCATCACCGTCTTGGCCACCCAGGACGGCCGTTGTTGAATAAATTAAAAACTTATAGTTTAATTTCTTTTGATAAATTTCCAAATAATGTATGCCAGGCTTGTGTTTTTGGTAAAAGTGTACATTTTCCATTTTTTTGCATCTAATAATATAACCCTTAAGCCTTTTGATATTGTTCATAGCGATGTTTGGATATCTCCAATCATCAGCTCATCTGGCCTTAAATACTACGTGTTATTTTTAGATGATCTCACTAATTTTTCGTGGACTTATCCAATCACTAATAAATCACACATCCTCCCCTCTTTCTCTCATTTCGCCTCCATAATTAAAACACAATTTGAATCAACCATTAAAACTTTCCAATGTGACAATGGCCGTGAATATGTGAACTCCGCTTTTCAAAAAAATTTCACCACAAATGGCATATTATACCGCCTTTTCTGACCCTATACCTCCTCCCAAAACGGTAAGGCCGAACGCAAAATTCGTACCATTCATAACATGGTTCGGACCTTACTTGCCCATGCTCACCTTCCCACCCATTTTTGGCACTTTGCTCTCGAAATCACCACATATTTATTAAACATTCTACCCTCTAAACAAACCCAAAACAAAAGCCCCACCGAACTATTACACCAAACCACACCCACATATGACCATCTCTGTGTATTCGGATGCCTTTGCTACCTCCTCACACCATCCACCACCATACATAAACTTGAACACCGCTCACAACCATGCGTGTTCCTCGGCTATCCGCCCACTCATCGTGGGTACCGATGTTTGGACCTATCCACAAATCAAATATTCATCTCTCGTCATGTAGCCTTTGACGAAACCAAGTTTCCCTTTCATCAAACAATTGGCCCTCCCCCGGTTTACAATTTTTTGACCAATCCCTTTCCCCACCACTTGTGCCCACACATCACACCCAACAGCCCACCTGTACCATCGCCAAGCCCAACTCAATCAACACCTCCATCCCCTGCCGGCCCATACATTCGCACCCCTGGCCCAGCTCCACCACACAACTCCACACACATACCCACTACAACTCTGGCCCAATCCACTCCATCTCACCACACTACCTCCTCACCAGCCCAACCGGCCCATTCCCAAACAGACCACCGTCACCCTCCCACCACGTCTGCCATCCCTCAACCCAACCAAACCAACCTATCCAACCGACCGCCCCACCCACTATCCAACCTACACGTACTATCCACACCCGCTCAATGACCGGTATCCATAAACCCAAACTACCGTTTAACCTGCATGTCGCCTCACAGCCCAACCCTATTCGGCCAATCGAAAACCCCCCACCGATGCCTTACGAGACCCGGTATGGTACTCTGCCATGACTACTGAATATAATGCATTAATTAGAAATGGTACATGGGAGTTAGTACCCCGTTCGCCTGACATGAATATTGTGAGGAGTATGTGGTTATTTAAACACAAATACGGGTCGGACGGTACTTTGGAAAGATATAAAGCCAGATTAGTGTGTGATGGTCGGTCATAACAAGTGAATATCGATTGTGGGGAGACATTCAGTCCAGTGGTAAAACCCGCGACTATTCGGACTGCACTGTCATTAGCTTTGTATAAGGGTTGGGCAGTTCATCAACTAGATGTGACTAATGCATTTCTACATGAGAACTTAAACGAAACAGTTTACATGCATCAGCCAATGGGTTTTCGTGACAAAAATTATCCAGACTATGTTTGCCTCTTGCGCAAATCTTTATACGGGTTGAAACATGCCCTCGGGATTGGTACCAACGTTTTACAGACTACGTTCTCACCATGGGCTTTCTTCACAGCAGATGCGATGCATCTCTCTTCACCTACAACCACGGGCATGACACTGCCTATTTACTTTTATATGTCGATGACATTCTTCTGGCCACTTCCCCTGACACTCTTCGACATCGTCTTCTGGGTAGTCTTGCAGCTGAATTTGCCATGAAAGACTCGGCTCTCTCAGTTATTTCTTAGGCATCGCTGTTTCTAGGAATGCCAACACCATGTTCTTGTCTCAACATGCATATGCTACAGATATTATTTCTCGTGCAGGGATGCAGTCTTGCAACCCCATTGCTACTCTAGTTGACACTAATTCTAAACTTAGTACCACATCCAGTGATCCTTTCCATGATCCCACTCTGTACCGCAGTTTAGCCGGGGCTCTTCAGTATCTCACTTTCACTAGACCAGATATTACTTATGCAGTTCAGCAGATTTGTATTCATATGCATGCTCCTTGTGTCGATCACTGGAATGCACTGAAGCGGATTATACGTTACGTTAAGGGCACATCATCTTTTGGTCTTACACTTGGCCCTTCTTCTACTACTTCTTTAGTGGTATATACTGATGCTGATTGGGTTGGGTGCCCGGACATCCGGCGTTCTACGAGTGGGTATTGCGTCTATTTTGGTGATAATTTGATCTCCTGGTCCTCCAAACGCCAGGCAACCGTTTCTCGCTCTAGTGTCGAGGCTGAATATCGTGGGGTAGCCAATGTTGTTGCGGAAACTTGCTGGCTTCGCAACCTGTTGCTCGAGCTTTCTCTGCCCCTCACTCGCGCAACAATGGTATATTGTGACAATGTCAGTGCCATCTATCTCTCTGGCAGTCCGGTTTAACATCAGAGAACGAAGCACATAGAGTTGGATATTCATTTTGTTCGTGAACAGGTTCAGCAGGGCAATGTTCGCATACTTCATGTGTCGTCCAGATACCATATTGCAAATATTTTTACAAAAGGCTTACCAAGGATTCTGTTTGAAGACTTTCGTGCCAGTCTCAGCATACGGTCACCTCCCGCTTCGACTGCGGGGGTGTAATAGCATGCGAGTATATATAGGAAATATTGTTTGTAATTGTAATTATCTTGTTACCGTGTTTATCATCTTTCCTTGTATTATATATTTGACAAAAGATCAATGAAAAGCCACGGTTAATATTCCTTTAACTACAAAACTGTAGTTGATGAATTTTTTGGTAGATTTATATGTAGCCTCTAGTCATATGGTTTTTACTTGTAGATTAAAGGTGTTGGCAAGGATTTATAAATGATACCCAATTTTCAATAGCACTTACTTGGCTTGAACATAGATTGAAGACTAATTGGATTTCATAGATTACAAAAGGGCTTATTCTTATATTTTAATTCTAAGCATATAATATTGCAAATTTTAAATGCTTTGTTTTGTTCAATAGTGTTCATATAGGTTGCTTAAACATTGTAAAGGAAGGGTAATAACCATTAACCCATCCAATTACATCATTCGTTTTACTCCATCCAAAAATACATAGCCACATTGATTAGTTGCTATTTGACCCATTTTGATTTTTGAGGCTAAAATTCAGTTCAAATAGAAATATAGAATCATCCATGTTACTGCAGTCATGTGGCTTGGAATAAATTGTGATGCTACTATATAGGTCGATCAGTTTTTTTTCCACTCCGGATGCTGTTTCTGTTGCCTACCAAAGGTTCACTTTGTTCCTACTATACAAAGTTAGTGCTATTGATGATATATCATATATAATGTTGCTACTACCGTCAAACTGACCCTAATTTTTTTTATGTTCAGCCATATATTGAAGCATCTAAAAAGGGAATCCTTGAAAAAATTATTGGATCCGCCACTGCATTGAATAAAGTAATAATTGTAACATAAGCTTACTATTGTGTTCGAACCCCGAATTAGTAGAGTTTATCATAACATTCAACAAACTTAATAGAGTTTACCACAATAATTGTAATGATATGTCCAGTGACAAAAAAAAAAAAAAAAAATTCAAATAATAGAATAACAACACATGAGCAAAGGGGAAGAGAAGGAGAAAGATGAAAAAACCGGAAATACAATCAATCGAAACAACACAAAAAGCGATATAACCGAACCAATATTCATTGTAATGGAAATTTTTGAAAGAATGAGACGAAACCCTAAACTTTGTCACTTTAGAATAAGTAATACGTCATTGCCATCTAAAATTTCACACATCATGAGCGAAAGAGAAATAGAAACAAACTGGCAACAAAAAAAAAAAATTTTTTTTTTTGAAAGAATGAGACGGTATCATAAAATTTGTGGCTTTAACATGTCCGTTGAGTTTTTAAAACAATTCCAAAAGCTTATCTTTTTTTTTTTGGAAGGCATCCCAAAAGCTTATCTAAAACAACTATCTCTTTTTCTAAACTAAATTTCAAGTGTTAGTCATTTATGTTTATACCATATTTTAAAACATGCCATTTACGTTTAAAATTGACTTGGTTATCTATTTAATATTTTCAAATATACAATAGTTAAAACAAAGTCACTGTTAAGAAAGTTTCTAATTTACAAAGGTTCTAAATGAGCCAATCCCACCGACCGCCGCCAATATGTCACCACAACCAAGAGAACCGGTGAACCAATAAATTTGATGTCAATCAAGACACCCATGACAATGCGCGAACATTCCTACTACTAACTATATAAGAACATTAATAAATGATGTTCATCAAATTATATTTTACGAAATTGAATATTTTTTTTGAAATGTTTAGTTTAGTGAAAATCCTTGTACAACCATAACCTAGCGGTCTCAAGTTCAAATCCCCACCCACACATTGATGTCCTCCTTGCCTAAGCTCTTACGAAATTGATATTTGACAAATGAAAATGCTCAAATATTCATCATTTAATGAATTTGACATTTCTTAGAATTATTGCACATGCAAATTTATTTATTTATTTATTATTTTTAACCGTTGACTACCCATTAGTCCTCCTTCTGCTCTCAAGTTTCTAGAACCATTCAATAGTGGATTACTTGTTTATTTTAATGTGGCTTGGCTATAAGAGTGGCTGTAGTGTGAAGCCCTCGTAGCAGTGGCGGATCTAGACCAAATTTTTAGGGGTAACGTTTATTTTTTTTTTACCGTGCATGCACTTTCATACAATGAAAACGAAACAATCGATAATCTATTTCTGTGACGTCATCTTATTATTGTTTTTTGCACCATAATGTATACATTTGGGCTCCATACCCATACTCGATTTATACCCGGAAATACTAGAGACTGGTTATAAATTATGCCTGAACCCGGTCATATCCTGTACCCGATACCGACTTTTTTTAATACCCGAATTTTTAAAGTATATTTTATTTTACTTTACAACTTTTAGATTTAAGTTTTTTTTAAAATGCATATTATAAAGCATATAGTTTGTAGTTCGGTGAATTTATGTTATTGTAATTTGTATTAATTATTTTTCCAAATTACAAACCAAATATAATTTTTAAACAAAACAATAAAAAAACTTACTTTTTAAAACCGGATATTAATTCCCGGACCCTTACCCGGTTATACCCAAACCCGATCATACCCTACTTGGGTACATATGGTATGATTTTTCTTCTCAATACTTGTACCTAAACCCTACCTGGTTTCTCTCAATACCCAATTTTGCCATACGTGTTCTACCCGGAACTGGATATTAAAAAACCCTCGATATGTGCACCTCTACCCTTAACCAACTAATTGGGCTTAAGCCTTTGAGCTTCTATGTTATAAATACAAATGGAATGTTCAATGGGTTATGGACATATATGCTTCTATCTTTTTTTATGATGGACTAATGATAAACTTTGAGAGTGTTTTAGGTTTTTAAAAAATTGAGGAGTAACGTTAATATAATTCCAGGGGTAACGTAATATAAAAAACATAAAAACTAAATAAAATTTCGCACTACGCCGAGAAAGTTGAGGGGCGGGTGTTACCCCTCCTTTAATGCTACATCCGCCACTACCTCATAGTGCCCCCTCCTTCATTCTTATTGGGTGAAAGAACTTAGCACACCAACCAAAGAAATATGGCGTTATAATCTTAGCGCCTGACACACATTTTGGGATTTTTGGAGATTTTTAGCGCCCCATAGCGCCCCCCGTAGTGGTGTTTGGGGCGCTATAGGTGGATTAATGCTCCAATTGGCGCCCCACTACACATGGTCTAATATCCTTGATATCTTTCGTTTCATTTTTAATTGATCTGGCTCTTTGTAATTTAGTTTTTAGGTTTCGTTACTTTGATATACTTTTGGATGATCTTTAAATATATGCTTATATCTCTTTCATATACAGAAAATTTTGATGGTACTCTAGAAATCTTAATTGAATTGAACAGAAACGTCAATAATGAGTATGTATTTTTTGTTGGAATTTTGTGTGTCCGAAATCAACCAAAGTCTTTCGTTTTGTAGGTGGAAAACCATCACAACGTTTAGTTGGAACAACATAATGCTCTGTGAGAGAGTCTGTATTTTGGTATTAAAATGGTTGATAGTTAATTTGATTACCCCCAATACGAACTCTATTACTGGTAAACTAGTTACTCTTGGTGATTGGTTTTTGTTAGTAGTAATTTGGTTACTATTGATCTACTTGTTACTTTGCTAGCTCAGTTGTTATTGACTTATTGATCACACACTCGTTAAAAATATAAATACTGTTGATTAGTCAGTTCCTACTAATGATCAAATCTAACTTGTTAGAATAAATGTAACTTTTGTTTATTATATTTATTTGTGGCAATCATTATCATTTATATAATATTGATCAAATACTATAATATATGTATGTTTATAACTGGTATTTCCTTGATGGACGGAATTACCCTTACTAATATTAACAGGTTGTCTCTTAGGTGCATATATAGAGAAATAATTAGAGGTTAAAGGGTTGGTATAATCACAACATCATAACACTTAAGAATTTATCTATCTCTCTCTCTCAAACGGAGTTCTCTAAAGAATTCATTAACCCATCAGAACAATACACCCTAAAGGGAACCTGACCATACTGACAATATGTCTCTCTACATCTGTTGTTGTACTGACCAACCTATCACGTATTACTTTTATCATGTTTTTCATTACATACTTACAGAAATGATCAACACAACTAGTAATATTAGATGCAAAAGAATGATAGTACGTATGATACATGCAGTGGCAGATGCACATGGTTAGTAGGGTGGGCATGTGCTCACCGTCCAACCAAACCAAGTGCCCATTAGGATTAACAGATTCTTATTATTGTTCTGGATCAGCTCTCTGTTAAAGGTTGTTTTACCAATGTCTGTTAATAAGCCCTTTCCCAAATACGTTAAGAAGCACCTACATTTGATATTCAACAAACCAAAAGAGAAAGAAACCAAAGAGGTTGATGATAACCTTAAATGAACTGAGTAACTTTTGTGATAGAGAATCCATGGAAGCTTGAAGAAACAAGATAAGAGGGAGAGAGAAGATGTTAAAGTGGTATAAAAATAAAGTTAAATTTTATATTAACCCCCTTAGAGTACAACTAAAATTACATAATAGACTATTTAGTTTGATTTGATTTTTTAAATAACCCTATATAAGAACATCTAATCTTTAGATATTACTT
The DNA here is from genome assembly GCA_028751855.1 of Ambrosia trifida. Lineage (NCBI taxonomy): Eukaryota > Viridiplantae > Streptophyta > Magnoliopsida > Asterales > Asteraceae > Ambrosia > Ambrosia trifida. Next base: position 37,390,065 of record CM054126.1, read on the forward strand.
CGGAAAAATTATATTCCGTACATAACTATTTTGTTATTGACAAACTAGTCAATTGATTTATAGTCTTTTTTTAGTTTTGGTTAGGAGTAATTTTTTTTACTTGTGACATATTATTGTGTTTAATCAATTACGTTTACACATATAAGTAAATAAGTATGAAGTATTAACTATTACTTGTGTTTAACCAATTTTAAACGACTTGTTTTGACCAAACACGATTTTTTACTATACACGCTTTGTGCCCCCATCATAAAATCTTCTGGACCTGTCACTGAATACATGCATTTATCAATGTAAAGTTCAAAACGTAGTTAGTGTGCATTTCAAATGTACATGTGGGGTTGGGATGTTTTGTAATTTACATAAATAGTTTAGGATAAAGTTACTTACATTTACATCAATAGTCCTTGTGCCAAATTAGTCTATCTTATAATATTTGTTTTAACGGCCAACTAAATTACCGGATACGCAATTTGAAATGATGCCTTCAATCGAGTAAATATATCTCCTCCTCTATAACGGTCAGAGTTTGATGCATACCTAGATCTGCCAAAGCCACTAGTTCTAGGGAAAACCCGCCCGCCCCAAGGGCCACTAAGTAAAGCCAGGTTTAGCTCGGTTTCAAACTGGCTACCTACAAAGAGGTCTAATTCCAAACTTCATTGTCATAATGTCCTTCAAAGTGATGCTAGTAGGAGTTAAACTTGGGACCTTAAGGAAAGAAACCAAGTGACTAACCACTAGACCAGCTTACCACGAAAATGTGTTACAAATTGAAACAATATGTACCATACATATACACTTAGACACATGGCTTTTCTTAACGGTACTTTGATATAGTGATATGATATTTGTCCTTTATAAGACCAAGTGGTATTTTTATGTAAAGTTTTGATTTTAAAATAAAAGAAATACCAAACATTTTATTTTCAAAGGTAGATTCCAAAATGTTATGTATATCAAACATTCAAACCAAATAAACAATTTGTTTTTTTAGGCAACCCCATTATTCTTGTCACACCACGACAATGGCGGAAACACGTGGCGCGACGGTTCAAAGCATAAAGTCAAGGTTATTGCTAAACACAAGTAATTTAAGAAAATGGGTCATTTATTATGACGTCAAATCTTGTTCTAATATTACACAAAAGTAAATTGTTTTTAAGACAATCATAGAGGTTTCTCAAATATATCCCAAATGCCTTGGGAAATAAAAGTGAAACCCCGCAAAAGTTTGACACCGCATTGGAGGATTCCACGACCCAGCTTGCCCGGTTCTCCTTCATCTAATTACCTGAAAGATATGTTTAAAAGTTTCGTCAATATAAATATATTGGTGAGTTCACAGGTTTTTAGTTTCCAAAACTTGAATACTTGGGAAATACCATGTTATGACAATGTATAGGAGTTGCAAATTCCTATAACTCTACTTGAGACTATAATCAAACCAAGACGTATAAAATAAATATGCCCCGCTCCAAGTCGTTACTCGGTTTCCCACGACTTAAGTTCAGAATATATGCACCCCAGGCATAACCTAATGCATAATCGACGCTATCGATTAGGGGTGGGCCTTGTCAGGCACCAATAGTACTATTCAAATATTCCACCGGTTTCATTTCCCTGAACAAATGATTATAGAGGCGAGGACTCAACCCCGAGTGGCGGTCACACCTCAAGTAATAAATCCGTCAAACATTTTCCCTAACATATCTTTCCCCCGAAAAACGTAACAATAGTTTAAAATGGGGCCGTGAAACTCACCTGAAACTCTGTCTGGCTTACTAGGCGGATAGCAAAGATGGTCTCGCACCTACAAACGTCCTAGACGTATAAGTCACTATTCCTATAGTGCATGTGCCTTGGCAAGTTGTACACCCAACTCCCGACCACAAGTTATTCCAAATCTCGTTTAATTAAGCGCGTATCCTAGGTTTCGTTGGCGTTAGATTACCCTTTGCGTTACAAGTTATATATTACTCTTGTTAATATTTCCTTAACTTGTACCTTATTATCATCGACTCGACTTCACTTAACATATAATTATTTTCCCATTTAAATAATTATACTTAAGATCGCATCGCTCGATATAATATATATTTCAACTCTCGACCCGACTCACTTTGCCGCACATTTGTTTTCCCATTTAAACAAATATGCTAAGATCTTGTCGTTCGATTGTATATTCCTAACACCTGATTCAACTCACCATACCGTATATTTATTTTCCCATTCAAATAAATATACTAGGGTCTTGTTGGTACGGCATACACATATATATATCTTTGTCTTCTCGTCGCGGCTTTCCTTCCCACATATCTACTTTCCCGTTAAGTAGATATACTAGAATTTTGCCGAGACGAGCGTACGTATATATAAATGTGTAATTTTTCTTGTTAAGTATATACATTTTGTTTAACGTCTTATTTGTTTATGTCATGTTTTTCTCCCACGAATATTTCCTTTAACACTTAGGAAAGTGTTTATTAGTTTTCACCCATGTTGTATATATATTTTACTTCTTAAAAATACATATTTTCTTATCTTGCCGCAATGGCATTTTTCTCATGTTTTGTCCGCGTACGGTTCGTTAACGCGTCTTAGTTCGATATCTTAACTCGAATAGTTAATTTTTCCAAGTTTTTCCCAACATGTGTTTTATAGAAATATTATCCATATTTCTTCCTCTTAACACAAGTTACTTGGAAGGTTTGAAATACTTATGTATTTTTAACCCAACTTGTTAACTTAACTACAAAAATGTTTCCAACACTTTTATATTCCCATTTATATAAAAGTATTCATTTTTGTATAAGTTCTTCAAGTTTGTTTAATATTTTTATAAAATCTCTATTTTATAAAAATCCTTATGTTAATACCATCCATATTTTTATAACTTTCAAAAATATACTTTTATACAAAATACCCAAGTATATCTACTAGTATTTACCAAAATCATCCTTAGAAATTTATTACTTACACTTTTGACACCAAACTTTCCATACTTGCATTTTTGGACTAATAGTTTCTAAAATATCCATTTTAGTCCTCTAACTTTCAAAGTTACAATATTAGTCCCTTAACTTTCAAAAGTTGCATTTTTCCACTCTAACTTCCAAGGTTAACATTTTTCACTCAAAATAGTAGACTTTGAAGATTCAACTTTTTATTGGTAAGTTATTTTTGTATCAAAACACTTTTGTTAGTCTTATATTCCATATGTAAGACTACTTGTATGTGTGTTTTATGTATTTGCCCATTTTAACAAAATATTATTCTTCTAAGTAAGTAACTTAAATTTTTCATCTTCTTTATCCATGAACTTCTAATATGTTCCACCATACATTATACCTTAGATGATCATAATAAGATGATTTAAAGTTACTTTTTAACATATTCAAGTTCATCCCACAAATCTTAACCAAATCATCATCCTACTTAGTTTAAGTGTAAACTTTATATATTTTCAAGATCATTACTTTATCATCATCAAATCCATGATTTATTTACATATCTTTAATCATCTATTTTACACATGTAGAACCTATTAAAGATTATGTTCAAACCACCTTTTAAACCCTTCATGTACAACTTGCTTCTAAGAACACATACATGAATAATAATAATCAAAAACAAGGTTAAGAAGCTTACTACTAGCACAAGGCTAGGGAAGACAAAACCTTTGATTTTGAGAGGGGTTTAGTGTGTTCTTCCTTAATGGTTAAGCTCCAAGCTTGAAACACACAATAGGGGTTTGGATGATGGATTGTTTTAAGTGATTTGGAGATGTAAAAACTTGAAAGAATGATGTATGGGGGAGGGGTATAACTCACGGCCAAAGAAGGAAAGAAGAAGAAGAGTTTTGCTTTGATGCTCCAAGTCTCTAACACATGTTTATAAAGCCTTATCACATGTAATCATTCCAAAGATTCAAGAAATCTTATGGAGGATTGAGTTGTGTACTTGGGATTTTTGAAAGATATGATATGTGTGTGTGTGTAATGTGCCGTGTATGTATGTATAGGGATGGAAGATTGCTTGCAAATCTTGGTTAAATCTTTATGATCCATCATAATCTTTATATAATATCCTTCTCATGCATGTGTTTACTAGTGTGTAGTGGGTTTGATTATGTCTTGGATTCTTGGGGCCATAGGGCCGAAAATTATCTTACACATTGTAAGATTTTGCATGCTTTGTACTAGGGTGTCATACACCTTTTGTTTTTAGTGAAGCATGCTTTATAACTTAGAGTGTAGATTATTATTATTACCACACTTACATGGACATAACAAGGCCTTCTAGGCCGGCCCTTGTGTGGGTTTAGGTGGGGTCCACAACTTCAAATATTTACCCAATATTTGTTATGTTTAATCCCCCGTCGTTCGGGTGTCGTTCGGGTATTTTTCGGGTTTTAATCACGCGTTATTCGGACATTAAAAATACCTTTAATAACCCTTAAATATAGTCTAATTTAAGCGTTGATTGGTTATTTAGGCCTTTGCCGGGTGAAATTATGAGTTATACGCGTATCGGGTGCGGTACGCGCATTTTATTCGTTACCGGGAGATTTGTACAAGACGTTTTCACTTATGGTTTTGGAGTTCCAAAACTCATTATATCTTGTGAAAATACCCTTTATTTTATATCCTGGGTGTCCGGGATCCTTTTCGTTTATTTAATTATTACCGGGTAATTGCCAACGTCCATACCGGATAGCTTATTCGCACATGATCCAATCATGCTTTACCATTAAACGTATGCATTCCTATGCACTATTTGGAAATTGCTATCTCCTAAGGCCTTGATAATTAAATCACACATAATTGCATTTAATTACGTTAATCATATATTAATTAAATTGTACGGAATTACCTTATTTTTGGCGGTTGTTACATTCTCCCCCCGTTAAGAGAATTCCGTCCCGGAATTCACTTTGAGTTCTCCGATACAGGTGTCTTCTCGAATAGGGCGGGGTATTTTTGCTTCATCCGGTCCAGCCTTTCCCACGTGAACTCCGGTCCACGCTTGGCATTCCAGCGCACTTTGACCAATCTGATCTTGCTGCGCCTAAGTTTTTGGACCTTCCAATCAGTTACCTCGATTGGTTCTTCAACAAAATGTAACTTGTCGTCAATCTGGATTTCGTCTGCTGGAATGATGAGAGTTTCGTCGGATAGGCACTTTTTCAAATTCGACACGTGAAACGTGTCGTGTATTCCACTAAGCTCTTGAGGCAACTCGAGCTTGTATGCCACTGTGCCTACCCTGGACAAGACTTCGAACGGTCCAATATATCGTGGGTTCAGCTTTCCGCGCTTCCCAAAGCGCGCGACACCTTTCCAAGGTGACACTTTCAGTAGGACCCTGTCTCCGACTTGAAACTCTAGAGGCTTTCGCCTCATATCAGCATAGCTTTTCTGGCGGTCCCGGGCCGCTTTGAGGCGTTCCTTTGTCAAAAAGACCTTATCCGTGGTCTCTTGAACAATTTCGGGCCCGGTGAGTTGTTTTTCTCCAACTTCCGCCCAACATAAAGGCGAACGACACTTGCGTCCATATAGAGCTTCAAACGGTGCGGCTTGAATGCTCGTATGATAACTGTTGTTGTAAGAAAATTCTACCAATGGCAAGTGCGTATCCCAATTACCTCCGAAATCAATCGCGCATGCCCGTAACATATCCTCCAATGTCTGGATGGTTCGTTCACTTTGACCATCCGTTTGGGGGTGATATGCGGTACTCATGTCGAGGCGAGTACCGAGGGCCTCATTTAAACTTTCCAAAAATCTGGAAGTGAAACGACTATCCCGATCGGAGATGATAGAAATAGGTACACCGTGTTTAGATACCACTTCCTTAATGTACAAACGGGTCAGTTTCTCCAACTTGTCCGTTTCGCGAATCGGAAGGAAGTGTGCAGATTTTGTCAATCGATCAACGATTACCCAGATCGTGTCATGGCCGCTTGTTGTCTTAGGTAACTTGGTAATGAAATCCATGGTAATTCGTTCCCATTTCCATTCCGGCATTTCCGGTTGCTGGAGCAAACCGGAAGGTCTCTGGTGCTCAGCCTTGACCTTTGCGCAAGTCAAACATCGCGCAACATAGGCTGCTATATCTCTTTTGAAATTCGGCCACCAATAAAGTTCCTTCAAATCGTGGAACATCTTGTCTGCACCCGGGTGAACCGAATATCTGGAACTGTGAGCTTCGGCTAATACTAGCTCACGCAATCCACCATATACTGGGACCCAAATTCTATTCATGAAATACAGTGTCTGGTCTGCCTTTGGTTCTAGTGAATCAATCATCTTTCGTAACCTTTCACCTTTGACATTCTCGGGTTTAAGGGCGTTAACTTGAGCTTCACGAATTCGTTCAGTCAGATTCGTGTGGATAGTCAGACCCAAAGCTCGAACACGCAATGGTTTAACCCGTTCCTTGCGACTTAAGGCATCGGCCACAACGTTCGCCTTACCGGGATGGTACTTTATTTCACAATCGTAATCGTTTAATAATTCGACCCATCGCCGTTGTCGCATGTTCAAATCCTTCTGATCAAAGATGTGTTGCAAACTCTTATGATCAGTGAAAATCGTGCACTTGGTTCCGTATAAATAGTGCCTCCATATCTTGAGAGCGAACACCACTGCACCTAATTCCAAATCGTGTGTAGTGTAGTTCTTCTCATGGATTTTCAGTTGCCTGGAAGCGTATGCTATTACTTTTTCTCGCTGCATCAGTACACAACCCAGGCCTTGATGTGAGGCATCACAGTAAACTACAAAATCTTCCGTACCATCGGGGAGTGATAGTATCGGAGCGCCACATAACTTGTCTTTTAGTAATTGGAATGCTGCCTCCTGCTTTTCCGTCCACTCGAATTTCTTATCCTTTTGGGTTAGCATGGTTAAAGCTTGTGCTATCTTTGAAAAGTTCTCGATGAACCTTCTGTAATAACCCGCAAGGCCAAGAAATTGTCGTACTTCGGTGGGAGTTCGAGGGGCTTCCCAATTTTTAATTGCCTCGATCTTGGCGGGATCGACGTGTATGCCCTTCTCGTTTACCACGTGGCCTAAAAAGTGAACTTCCCGAATCCAAAAGTCACACTTTGAGAATTTAGCGTAGAGCTTCTCTTTGCGTAATACTTCAAGAATTAACCGAAGGTGATTCTCGTGGTCTTCTTTGGTGCGCGAATATATCAAAATATCGTCAATGAAGACTATGACGAATTTATCCAGGTATGGCTTACACACGCGGTTCATTAGGTCCATGAAGACCGCTGGTGCGTTGGTTAAGCCGAACGGCATTACCAAAAATTCATAGTGTCCATACCGGGTTCTGAAGGCTGTTTTTGGTACATCTTCTTCTTGTATACGCAACTGGTGATAGCCAGACCTCAAATCGATTTTGGAGTAATAGCTAGATCCTTGGAGCTGATCAAATAAATCGTCGATCCTGGGGAGAGGATAGCGATTCTTGATGGTTAGCTTGTTCAGCTCTCGATAGTCGATGCACATGCGAAATGTGCCATCCTTCTTCTTTACGAATAAGACGGGAGCTCCCCAAGGTAAGAAACTCGGTCTTATAAAACCTTTGTCCAACAATTCTTGTAGCTGGCTGGACAGTTCCTGCATCTCTGATGGAGCTAGGCGGTATGGCGATTGTGCCACAGGAGCAGCTCCGGGAACGAGGTCGATGCGGAACTCGACTTGTCGAGGTGGCGGCAACCCCGGCAAATCTTCTGGGAATACATCCGGAAAATCTCTAGCTACTGGAATGTCTTCCAACTTTCGCTCGTCGGCCTTCTTGTCCACTACGTGTGCCAAGAATGCGACAAGCCCTTTTCTTAGACACTTACGAGCCTTCATGCTTGAAATAATTCTTAGTGGCGTCCCGTGTCTTTCCCCTTGAATTGAGAGAGTTTCACCGCTTGCGAGAGGGACTTGAATGACTTTATCGTTGCAAATCACGACGACATGGTGCGCGGACAACCAGTCCATGCCGACAACTATGTCGAAACTTCCCAATACGACTGGCAAAAGATCAATCCCAAACTCGTGCCCACAGAGTTCTAATTTACAATCCCTCGCTACTTCTCTCGTTTCAATAGTCTTACCATTAGCCAGTTCTATAGAGTAGGGTGTATCTAGTTTGCTAGTTTTTAATCCAAGTAGTCTTTTAAACTCAATGGATACGAAGCTAAAGTCAGCACCGGTATCAAATAATACAGAGGCATAATGACCATTAAGAGGAAACGTACCAGTGACCACGTTGGGGTCTTGTCGTGCATCACCGGCTCCAATCACAAATGCCCGCCCGCGGGCCTGGTTGTTGATCTTGGGGCAATCCTTCTTCCAATGATCTAACGACCCGCATGCGAAGCATGGTCTAGCCCCTCCATTTTTCGGTGCTCCAGAACGGCATTCTTCAGTCTTGTGCCCTGTGCGGTGGCACTTTCCACATGTCAACCCATTATTTCTCCCCTGATTTCCCTGTTTGTTACCATTACCACGTCCCGTGGCGACATATCCTTTTCCCTTCTTGTTTGAGCTACCCGACGCTCTGTCCCTTTTCCCTTCATCCCGTTTCCTTTTCCCAAATCTTGGCTTGTTACTCTGGTCGTTCGACACAACAGCTGAGTTTGACCCCTGATTCTTGGCTTCTACACTGCTGGACTCAGAAATTTTCAATCCCGAAACTTGTCGGATCAGTGTACCCATGCGTATAGCATCTTCGGTGAGGCTTAGCGCAAGATCAATGGCTGCGCGCATGGTCGTAGGTTTAGAAGAAGTGACCATGCTACGTATTTGCGGTGCTAAGCCGAACAAATAACGCTCAATCTTGTTGTTTTCAGGGGTGACCAACCGTGGCACTAGTCTGGCAAGATCATGGAATCGAGACGTGTAACCAGTAACGTCCGCTCCCATCATAGTGAGGTTCCAGAACTCAGTTTCCAGTTTCTGTACCTCGCTCGCCGGGCGGTACTCAGCAATCATGAGTTCCTTCAGTTCTGTCCATGACAGGGAGTAAGCAGTGTCATCACCTAATGACTGGACTTGTCCATTCCACCACGTCAGTGCTTGGTCCAAAAACAAGTTGGTGGAATACATGACTGACTGACGTGGGGTACACCCACTGATACGAATGACTGCCTCGGTCTTTTCAAACCACTTGACCAGGCCAACTGATCCTTCCGTGCCGTTGAAATTGATCGGCTTGCAGTCTAGGAAGGCTTTGAAAGTGCAGCCACGCTCTCGCGAGGCCGTTTCTGCATTAATAAAGTTGTACGTTATTATGGGATATGAGTTTTAGGATATTCTCCCATCGCTTTATCAATTATTTTCAACTTCTTACCAGTGGGGGAGGTTTCTTGTCGGTCACTCCCAGTCAAGTCACGCGATCGTTCGGAGCGAGCAGCTTCGTGCTCCGCGATCGCGCGGGCTATGCGTTCAGAAATCATGGTCTCAAGTTCGGCTGGTGTTGCGGGCAGTCCGTCTGCACCGCTGTTGCTTCTGGTGGCTGGTGCCATTTTCTTCAATAATAATTATCAAAGGTTAATTTGGCAAACATTTATACAATATAAAGCATAAATAACAAACCAGAATATGAACACAATAATCAACACCAAGTCATCACACAACATACCAACACATCATACAAAAATAAATAGTAATCAACACAACATCACCACACAAATACACAAACCACAACATATGGAGTAAGCAATAATAATCATAGACAACAACATATTTCACCATAATAATAAGATTTTTCATTAATTTCAAAAGTACTAGTACAATGCTTGTTCATAATAACAAAATGGAGAATACATTTCTCATACAATACATTGTTTTTGAAATAAATAAAACATCATATCATGTGCCGTCGTACCCGTACGGCTAGGCAAAATGCAGACGAGTGTCATAACCCGTGCTATACTACCATACTGCTGCTACTATGTACATAAGCTGGTGATTCTTCCGTGCATCCCTGATACATCCTCACTGTGGCGGTGGTGGCGGATACTGGTACTGTGGCGCATGCATACTGATCGTCATGCTGATCGTCATGATACGCTCATATAAGAACTGCCGATGCGCAAAATGCGCATCCCCTGTAATACCACACTGAGCGTCCATGCTCAGTAACTCCTCCGCATAGTGCGCCAAAGCGTCTCGTGCATCAATCATCCTCATCCACATCAGACGGGTCTGCTGCTCCACCTGTGTCACGGTGCGCTGCACCGTGTCAGCGAGAGTCTGAAAATCTCGCTCTAAGGTGATGGCAGTGGACCATGCTGGTCCAGACAATGGTGTCATCCTAGGTGGCTGGGATGGTCCGGGTATATCTGGGTGAGCTAATGGAAATGGCCCAAAGGGGGCTGGTATCGGTATGTGTGGAAGTAGCGGGGTAAAACCTGGTGGTCTGAGGGTAAAGTGGGGTGGCATCATGTAAGGGTCCCCTGCACCTAGAGGATACGGTGCAGGTGTCATGCTGGGAAGGGTGGGGATCGGTATAGTCATGGCTACTGGGGGTGGTGGTACAAGCTCGGCTAATGGGGCTACTAGAGGCTCTGAGACAGTGGCCCACTCTGGGGTGGATACCACAACAGTGGGGGTAGGAGGGCTCGCGGTGGCAAAGGCTGCCATACCTGCCCTGCGTAGCTCAGAGCTATCGGCGGGGCTACCCTCAAGTACATGCGCTGCTATGGCTGGCCCCTCCTGAGGTGCGGGCTCAAGTGGTGCTGGTGGGGCTACGGGGTCAGCAGGTGCGTCCTCTATCATTGGAGCCACTGGCTCCTCCTGAACAGCTGGGATCTCGGGTACCAGCATGTGCTCAACCGAAGCTACGGACTCGTCGTCCGAGTCGTCGGAAATCCACCCGTTCCTCCCACGGGAGATCGGCATGAGTCTCATGCCTGGAGGAATGTGGATGTGTGGTACAGGTGCCGGCTCATGCTCAACGTGAGCCTGTCTGTCGAACGGAGACTCTACTGTCTCTGACTGGGCTGGGATCGGCCGGGACGGACCGGCACAGCCTTCAGGGAAGTCCCTGATAGCTCGGATGGGGCGTGGGGCTAAAGGTGCGGCCGGTACAATAGGTAGCGGCGCGTCGACCACGGCGGGTGCCCAGTCAGGATCCTCGCTAGGATCCGTCTCGTCCGAATCGTCATCTGAACCTCCTGCGACGTTCATCTCCACGTCGTCGTCTTCCGCATCAAGTACAACCAGCTCGACTGGCTCAGGCGGTGGTGCGGGGATGATCTGAATGCTGCTATCGTAACTGGGCGCTATGCTACCAGCGTCCGACATCCTGGCAAAAGAACCGTACATGTATATATATGAATTAATTTAAATTAGATAGTTAAGGCGTACATTATCCGTATCCTTTCTAACCTCTAATACTACGTTAATGCATAACGATGCCCCTGGCTAGCTTGGTCGGAATCTCCTCATGCCCAATGCTTCTTGAAAAATTACTTTATTTGCATTTAGCAACTATGTATATATTTTTTTGGAAAACTTTATCTTTTTGAACCAATTCCGGTTATAGTCTAGTTTTTTTTTAAAGAAAATACTCTAGTTCGCTATAACCTTGGCTCTGATACCACTTTCTGTCACACCACGACAATGGCGGAAACACGTGGCGCGACGGTTCAAAGCATAAAGTCAAGGTTATTGCTAAACACAAGTAATTTAAGAAAATGGGTCATTTATTATGACGTCAAATCTTGTTTTAATATTACACAAAAGTAAATTGTTTTTAAGACAATCATAGAGGTTTCTCAAATATATCCCAAATGCCTTGGGAAATAAAAGTGAAACCCCGCAAAAGTTTGACGCCGCATTGGAGGATTCCACGACCCAGCTTGCCCGGTTCTCCTTCATCTAATTACCTGAAAGATATGTTTAAAAGTTTCGTCAATATAAATATATTGGTGAGTTCACAGGTTTTTAGTTTCCAAAACTTGAATACTTGGGAAATACCATGTTATGACAATGTATAGGAGTTGCAAATTCCTATAACTCTACTTGAGACTATAATCAAACCAAGACGTATAAAATAAATATGCCCCGCTCCAAGTCGTTACTCGGTTTCCCACGACTTAAGTTCAGAATATATGCACCCCAGGCATAACCTAATGCATAATCGACGCTATCGATTAGGGGTGGGCCTTGTCAGGCACCAATAGTACTATTCAAATATTCCACCGGTTTCATTTCCCTGAACAAATGATTATAGAGGCGAGGACTCAACCCCGAGTGGCGGTCACACCTCAAGTAATAAATCCGTCAAACATTTTCCCTAACATATCTTTCCCCCGAAAAACGTAACAATAGTTTAAAATGGGGCCGTGAAACTCACCTGAAACTCTGTCTGGCTTACTAGGCGGATAGCAACGATGGTCTCGCACCTACAAACGTCCTAGACGTATAAGTCACTATTCCTATAGTGCATGTGCCTTGGCAAGTTGTACACCCAACTCCCGACCACAAGTTATTCCAAATCTCGTTTAATTAAGCGCGTATCCTAGGTTTCGTTGGCGTTAGATTACCCTTTGCGTTACAAGTTATATATTACTCTTGTTAATATTTCCTTAACTTGTACCTTATTATCATCGACTCGACTTCACTTAACATATAATTATTTTCCCATTTAAATAATTATACTTAAGATCGCATCGCTCGATATAATATATATTTCAACTCTCGACCCGACTCACTTTGCCGCACATTTGTTTTCCCATTTAAACAAATATGCTAAGATCTTGTCGTTCGATTGTATATTCCTAACACCCGATTCAACTCACCATACCGTATATTTATTTTCCCATTCAAATAAATATACTAGGGTCTTGTTGGTACGGCATACACATATATATATCTTTGTCTTCTCGTCGCGGCTTTCCTTCCCACATATCTACTTTCCCGTTAAGTAGATATACTAGAATTTTGCCGAGACGAGCGTACGTATATATAAATGTGTAATTTTTCTTGTTAAGTATATACGTTTTGTTTAACGTCTTATTTGTTTATGTCATGTTTTTCTCCCACGAATATTTCCTTTAACACTTAGGAAAGTGTTTATTAGTTTTCACCCATGTTGTATATATATTTTACTTCTTAAAAATATATATTTTCTTATCTTGCCGCAATGACATTTTTCTCATGTTTTGTCCGCGTACGGTTCGTTAACGCGTCTTAGTTCGATATCTTAACTCGAATAGTTAATTTTTCCAAGTTTTTCCCAACATGTGTTTTATAGAAATATTATCCATATTTCTTCCTCTTAACACAAGTTACTTGGAAGGTTTGAAATACTTATGTATTTTTAACCCAACTTGTTAACTTAACTACAAAAATGTTTCCAACACTTTTATATTCCCATTTATATAAAAGTATTCATTTTTGTATAAGTTCTTCAAGTTTGTTTAATATTTTTATAAAATCTCTATTTTATAAAAATCCTTATGTTAATACCATCCATATTTTTATAACTTTCAAAAATATACTTTTATACAAAATACCCAAGTATATCTACTAGTATTTACCAAAATCATCCTTAGAAATTTATTACTTACACTTTTGACACCAAACTTTCCATACTTGCATTTTTGGACTAATAGTTTCTAAAATATCCATTTTAGTCCTCTAACTTTCAAAGTTACAATATTAGTCCCTTAACTTTCAAAAGTTGCATTTTTCCACTCTAACTTCCAAGGTTAACATTTTTCACTCAAAATAGTAGACTTTGAAGATTCAACTTTTTATTGGTAAGTTATTTTTGTATCAAAACACTTTTGTTAGTCTTATATTCCATATGTAAGACTACTTGTATGTGTGTTTTATGTATTTGCCCATTTTAACAAAATATTATTCTTCTAAGTAAGTAACTTAAATTTTTCATCTTCTTTATCCATGAACTTCTAATATGTTCCACCATACATTATACCTTAGATGATCATAATAAGATGATTTAAAGTTACTTTTTAACATATTCAAGTTCATCCCACAAATCTTAACCAAATCATCATCCTACTTAGTTTAAGTGTAAACTTTATATATTTTCAAGATCATTACTTTATCATCATCAAATCCATGATTTATTTACATATCTTTAATCATCTATTTTACACATGTAGAACCTATTAAAGATTATGTTCAAACCACCTTTTAAACCCTTCATGTACAACTTGCTTCTAAGAACACATACATGAATAATAATAATCAAAAACAAGGTTAAGAAGCTTACTACTAGCACAAGGCTAGGGAAGACAAAACCTTTGATTTTGAGAGGGGTTTAGTGTGTTCTTCCTTAATGGTTAAGCTCCAAGCTTGAAACACACAATAGGGGTTTGGATGATGGATTGTTTTAAGTGATTTGGAGATGTAAAAACTTGAAAGAATGATGTATGGGGGAGGGGTATAACTCACGGCCAAAGAAGGAAAGAAGAAGAAGAGTTTTGCTTTGATGCTCCAAGTCTCTAACACATGTTTATAAAGCCTTATCACATGTAATCATTCCAAAGATTCAAGAAATCTTATGGAGGATTGAGTTGTGTACTTGGGATTTTTGAAAGATATGATATGTGTGTGTGTGTAATGTGCCGTGTATGTATGTATAGGGATGGAAGATTGCTTGCAAATCTTGGTTAAATCTTTATGATCCATCATAATCTTTATATAATATCCTTCTCATGCATGTGTTTACTAGTGTGTAGTGGGTTTGATTATGTCTTGGATTCTTGGGGCCATAGGGCCGAAAATTATCTTACACATTGTAAGATTTTGCATGCTTTGTACTAGGGTGTCATACACCTTTTGTTTTTAGTGAAGCATGCTTTATAACTTAGAGTGTAGATTATTATTATTACCACACTTACATGGACATAACAAGGCCTTCTAGGCCGGCCCTTGTGTGGGTTTAGGTGGGGTCCACAACTTCAAATATTTACCCAATATTTGTTATGTTTAATCCCCCGTCGTTCGGGTGTCGTTCGGGTATTTTTCGGGTTTTAATCACGCGTTATTCGGACATTAAAAATACCTTTAATAACCCTTAAATATAGTCTAATTTAAGCGTTGATTGGTTATTTAGGCCTTTGCCGGGTGAAATTATGAGTTATACGCGTATCGGGTGCGGTACGCGCATTTTATTCGTTACCGGGAGATTTGTACAAGACGTTTTCACTTATGGTTTTGGAGTTCCAAAACTCATTATATCTTGTGAAAATACCCTTTATTTTATATCCTGGGTGTCCGGGATCCTTTTCGTTTATTTAATTATTACCGGGTAATTGCCAACGTCCATACCGGATAGCTTATTCGCACATGATCCAATCATGCTTTACCATTAAACGTATGCATTCCTATGCACTATTTGGAAATTGCTATCTCCTAAGGCCTTGATAATTAAATCACACATAATTGCATTTAATTACGTTAATCATATATTAATTAAATTGTACGGAATTACCTTATTTTTGCCGGTTGTTACAATTCTCAACTAATACAAAAGCTACATACAGAAATCTATCTAAAATATTCATTATGATGTGATAATAAACAAGGTGAAGTGATTTAAGTGTGTTTCTTCCCTTTTTCTTGAAATGCTACTCCCTCTGTCCCAATTTAAATTCCCATCTTTCCATTTTTAATTGTCCTAAACTAAATATCCATTTCAAAAAATACAAATACAATTTTCAGTTTTGCCCATAAAAGACAAAACACAATAAAAAATTTGAGATTGTCATTTTACCACATACAAACAAAAGATTTCTTAATATGTGTGTTTGTGGGCCCAAGACATTTAAATTGGGACGAAGGGAGTAATATTTAAGGTTGTTTGTTTTTTCCTCAGAAGCACTTCTGACCTCTTTTGTCTGCGCCGCATGGGCACAGACGTCTGGGGTCTGCAGATTGTTTGTTTTTTTGGAAGTCTTTTCACTCAAAAAGGTCTTCATGACCTCTTCTTGGTGCAGACTTGTTCCAAGGTCTTCAAAGGTTTTCTCCTCACCCACCACCACCCACCACCACCACCGTCCACCACCACCACGGTCCACCACCACCACCACGGTCCACCATCACCACCATGGTCCACCACCACCGTCTACCACCACCATCCACCACCATCGTCTACTGTCCACCACCACCACCGTCTACCACCACCAGACTGCTGTAAAAAATCAGTTTATTTGAATTTCAGTTTATTTCAGCAGCATGCAGACGTTAACAAATAAACAGTATTTTTCTTGCAAACTGCAGACCTTTGGTCCACTTCTTCTCCTGCAGATTTCTGCAGATGTGATTAGAATACTATAGACCTTTTTCTGCAATAAAAACAAACAACACCTTAGTAATTAGTTTTAGTTATTAATAGATAAAAAATGATTAATGAACACATTCTTTTATATGATCTTTTAACCTCAATATATAGTAAAGCTAATTATTTTATCACAAAATCCCAAATCCCTCTCAATTTCGCAAATAAAATAAAATAAAAAAAATTAATTCCATACTCGGTCATATACCCGATTACCAAATCATAAACCAGTCTCGTATGTCCCAGGTCTGATTGCATTCCTACTTATCATAGAAAAAAAATATGTTTTTTTATATGATTTTTCTATATATGTCCCAGGCATGTTTGATGCAGGCTTTGACTTCCAGATTATGGCGGACACGTTTTCTTCTCGTTAAAAACAATAAAAAATCATCAAGTGGTACGCCCAATTCATTTCATTTCTACAGCTGTGTTTGTTCATCATTTAATCACTTTACCTTCTCGATACCATCCTTTCGACCCTACTTAATTACCTGTGTAAAAAAAGAACCACACTTGAAGCTTCCACGTTATTTCACACACACATGGTGCTCTCACTATGTGTAATATATGTATATATAGTCCTTAACTTCTTATATACAACCATATAGAACAAACCACACAATAATATTATTATTATTATCTCTCTCATATTTTGTTGTGAAATTTGAAGAATATGAAATCAAAGTCCATTTCGGCAGTTGGGTTTCTTTTGTTTATGCTTATTTTCTCTCATCCTTTATCTACACAAGCCCAAGAAGTTGGTAATGCTCTACAAAAACTTATTCAGATCAATGGTTTTTTGTTTGACTAATAATATATAATGTTTAACCTAGCTAGCTAGTAGATGTTTACATGTGTTTTATTTAAAGTTTAATGATTTTTGTGTGTAAGTGTGTAATTGTATTTGCATGTGTACATGTAGAGGATGAAAGGGAATTTGATTATGCAAGAGGTGGCACGATGGGACCGGATAAATGGGGCGCGATGAAGGAAGAATGGTCGTTGTGTAGCAACGGGACGATGCAGTCTCCCGTTGATATGTCGAGTCGAAGGGTGGAGAAGGTGGTCAGCACTAAGAAGCTAGATAGAAACTATAAGCCTTGTAATGCTACTATCCTTAATAGAGGCCATGACATTATGGTAATTACTATTTCATAACTAAGTCATATATAATTGGTTCTAACTCATAAATTCAAATTATGTTAAGAGATAAATAAGTAATACCATCTCCATCGCTTCAAAGCGAAGGACGGGGACTCTTTCCTTAACATGGGAAGGTTCATGGACGACCTTCCCTCTCCTCCCCTCTCGCATTTCTCGATAGCGTGGAGAGAGGACCAATCCTTTCATCTCATAGCGTTGGAGATGGTCTAATAATCCGCAATATTCATGGTGCCAGAACCAAGATCGTTCTACCTCACCATTGGCTTTAATAATCTAATCATTTGGACATATGTGTGTAGTTGGCTTGGCGTGATTCATATATGGTGTCGTGTTAGTCATATCAATAATTTATATTCTCTCAATAATTCAACTTTATATAATATTGTTTTTTCAATGATCGAAATAATTACAAGTAGAAAATTATTTGTTTTTTAAATTTATATACTAAATGACAAGTAGGTGATTTTATTCATTCCAATTAAAACATTTAGAAGCAGCACTTCAACAATGTATGATATGTAGGTGGTTTTACTTTGTATGATTTAATGTTGCAGCTTCAATGGGAAGGCGATGCAGGATCAATTAACATCGATGACACCGAGTATGCTTTGAAACAAGCACATTGGCACTCGCCTTCTGAGCATACCATCAATGGCAGAAGGTTTGTAAACGAGTCGAGCCAAAGCAAATTTAATTAGCTTCAATTTTTTTGTAAAACATACGAGCCAATGTTTAATTTATTTTTGCAAAAAAAGTAGCTTTAGTTGTTGAGCAAACTCCCAACCTCATGAATATATGAACAGGTATGACATGGAATTACATATGGTCCACCTTAGCAACGACAACAAAATAGCTGTCATTGCTGTTCTTTACAATATTGGCAAACCTAATCATTTCCTATCTAAGGTAACTTATTCTTTTCATGTCTACTTCAATTATTTATTGTACAATCCATGAGTGTTCAAAATATGGAATTAATAGTTATTAGGTTAGATTGTAAACCAAATTGTCCATCATATCTTTATGAATTTTTAGATTATTACGTTTTGAAAACGCAAATAATAATCAATTTTTAGTGTTTGGGAAATGTTTATAAAAATAGATTGTTTGCGTTTAATAGATTACCAAAACGCAATAATCTAAAAGCAGCTCCACCACTGCAACAAAATGAATAATCTATTTTCAAAAAGCAATCCCAAACACCCTCTTAAAACAATGTTACAAATCTAAACTGTTGACAATTTGTGACGGTTTCATGGTTTTAAACCGAATCATGAAGTCCACTAATACAATCTCAAATCTATTGAGTTAGCATAAAAAAATATATCATAAAATGATTTTGTTTAAATACATGTTTAAATTTCCTTAGATTTTTAATTACCTTTTGATTTGCAGTTGGCTGTAAACATATCGGCTATGATAGATCAAAAGGGTATGCATGGACACAGTGGTATCATAAATCCAAGAGAGATTCAAATGAGCATGAGGAGGTATTACCGATATATAGGTTCACTCACAGTCCCTCCTTGCACCGAAAAAGTTGTTTGGATAATTAGCAGAAAGGTAACAACCTACGTATTTGTAATACGTGATCAAAATCCCTCATTTATCATAACATACTAATGTTTAATGTTTATACAGATAAGAACAGTTTCAAAAGGTCAAGTCAATTTACTTCGAGAGGCTGTACATGACGTAAGTATATATTAGGAGAAATCAAATGAATGTTAAGTCTTTGGTGTTTCTTTTTAGTAAATGACATTGTTTATGTTGCAGTATGCAGAAAATAACGCAAGACCTACACAACCAGACAATCAACGAGATATTCTTTTATATGGTCCAACTTTGAGATAGAAATGTAAATAGGAACGATTATACATACACAATTTTCAATTCAATGTTCTGTAATACATTAAATCTATATATCTTTAGTTTATGTTAAATTGTTTTATAAGTTTTGTTTTCTACTACTACCCTATTTGTATGAAAAAAAAAATTAAATGTTTTTGAGAAATGAAAGTTAACTAAAGGTATAATGATACATGTAACAAGCGGTGTTTCATACTTTTGAGTTGCTAGTAACTTTTGAAAAGAAAACACACACACTCATGCATCAATGCATATAGGCATGCATGCTTTAAATGTTTTGGCATTAAGTGGATTTAAATGTATAATTACATGTGTGAAGCCATTTTATATCACATTAGGTACTCATAACAAGTCCTTTATGTGTTCATAACATACATTGCCATAAAATACATATAATTAATTACACTATATTAATTTTTCAATAAGATAAAACTTGATTTCAAAGTACTAGTTATTGTTCAACTTCAAAACCTTGATTTTGAAGAACAATACAAATATGAAATGTGTACACATGGAAGAACCATACACATATAGGAAATCATATATTGGAATAATCAAAGTAATAAATCCAATAGTTGAGGAAACCTAGCTAGCCTATTTACTTATCCGGCTTCATTCCTGTATCTGTTTTACAGTATGAATTTGTCAACAAAGGACTTCATGTACCTTCTTTTAATTGCGAAACCACAAATTATAACATATAATTAGTTACCACGGAATTAACAAAGAGGGACGTGTGCGAAGATAAAGAATACCAAGAGTAGTTATTGGCATCGAAAGAAAAAAGACTGGCCTAATTGTAGATTTTTTTTTACCGTTTATAGATTTGAAAGAGGTTGATACTTGGTTGCCGTTTTTAGAAAACGACTTAAAAATATTGAGGAAAATCTTATCTTTAATATTGGACGTCTTTACTTTTCTACTAAACTATTAGTGAGATTAAAGATTGACAGCTGTTATGCACTAGTTTGTTATCACCGCCATATAGTGTGTGTATATATAGAGATGAATGTTTGTATTTTTCATTAACACAAAAACATAATACAACAACCTTTCTCTCTCTACCTTATTCTCCCTGTTACTATATTTTCATGGTATCAGAGCACATTTTTTAGGGTTCCGGTGAACTTACAGTGTCTCCGGCAACTCTCCGGTCATCTTCTCCGACTGGCTCTGTTTTCCCGGCGAGTGCTCCAACCACAATATTTTTCTTTTCAATGCCAGATTCTTTATCTGATATGGCCGATTCTTCATCTGAAACCACATCAAATAAATCGAAATCTTTACCGAATATTGAGAATTTTCTTTCAATAAAACTGGACTATCACAACTACTTGAATTAGAAACATCAACTATTAACACTCCTAAAAACTTTAGGCCTTCTTCAGTTTTTAAATTTTGACTTGCCAGTACCATAGCTTGATTCTGTTGAAAGAGAGATATGGGATACGACCAAAAATTATGTCAAGGCTTTAATCACCTCTAGTTTATCCCTGTCGACGATGCATCTGGCAAGGAACTCTGTATCTTCTTCCACTCTGTGGAAGAGTATTACCAAATCGATGATATGTATGGATTTTAGGGTTTTTTTTATTTTGGGGATGGTGGTAATGGTGAATTTGGAAATGGATTAGATGATGTATATGGAGGTTTTGGGCCTGATGATAGGTCTAATGGTTGTAAGTGCATTGTTTGTATGTCCCTAGCTAGTGATAGGTCTCTATAGGTCGTTGGCTAGGTTAATCGAGTGGTTTATGGCTCGTAATCGTATACTAGCCTGGTCCAAGGGGGAGTCTGTTAGTGCATGATGTCCCTAGGCTAGTATATATGTTGTTTGGACGCATTTCGGGGTGTTTGGAGGAGTTTATAAGCGTTTTTGGGGTGATTGGTCTACTCAGGCGATTAGGAATATTTGTATATGTGATTAGCATGTAATCGCCTATAGGTATAGGCGATTAGGCTTCAAATACCCATAATTACATGCGATTGAGGTTCAATCGCGTGTAAGACACAGTGGATAGCAGTCCCAATCGCCTGACCTAGCCTGTATGAGTACGGGAGGTATAAATAGGCCCAATCATTGCCCTAATCAATAGTTCTTGCCACACACACTCTCCAAACACCCTCCCCTGGCTTGAGAAGTCTGATTTGACCCGTTTGTGTGTGTTAATTACTTGCATTTCATTGTTTCTTGGTTGTTTTTGTTATTAGAACATATTTAGAGGATTCCGCACTCTGAATATAAACCTCGTGATTGTCGGTTGACCCGTTCGTCGATCCTACAAGTGGTATAAGAGCCGAGGCTCTTATAACGAGCGTTTTGATAACAAAAACGAGTGAAAACAGGTTGGTTTTTGTGTGAAAGTAGTGATTTTTTATCCAAAAACCTATTTGAACTTTGAAACTTTGAGTTTTTCATTAAAAACCCATATTTTCAAATTCTTAGTATGTTTTTACGGATGAAAACGTGTGTTTTTATTAGGTTTTGTTCTAAAACTGTTTTGGAAACTTTTCTAATCATTTGGGGATTAAACACATTGTTTTGGATAAGATTTTGAAGCAAAATGGTAGTTTTTGAGCAAAAGTGAACTTGCAGATCAGATCAGGCGAGTAGGAACCCTAATCACATGAACTTTTTGTGTGATTAGCCCAATCACCACTTGTTACTAGCAATTAGCCCCAATCGCCTGAAACTACTAGCAATTGGGCACCAATCGCCCCTAAGTACTAGTGATTGGCCACCAATCGCCTCTAAGTACTAGTGATTAGAAGCCAATCGCCTATAACTGCATGTGACATAGCTTCTAATCACGTGGTGTGTCCCAATAGCCCCTAAACCTTCAATCGCTCAACTGTTCACTAGCAATTACACCAATCACGTGTAAAAACTAGTGATTAGGATCCCAATCACCTATAAACTAGCATTTACAATTCCCAATCACATATAAACTAGCAATTACAATTCTCAATCACCTATAACGTGCTGAACCGAAAATTGACCTAAGTTTGACTCGCGTTGACCGAAGTTGACTTTCGTTGACCAAGTTTGACTTTCAAAAAAATAGGTGTTAACCGTCTTTGACCGAAGTTTGACTTTTGTTGACCAAGAGTTGACTTTTTCACAAGGCTTTCATAATGGAAAATGCAACCAAACCATGGGCTTTTTCGTCTTCAATGAACACCCAACCGGCCCAAAAACGACAACAACAGGGGAGTTCCGGATGTAATCCGTGGGCCCATCTGGAGAGGAAATCAACGTCAGATGCTAGTCAAAGTCATCCGAATCAAACCAGACAACTTAACAATGTTCAAAACAATCAAGAAACAGTTGTGGTTTCGGTTACTCTTGCAATTCATTCAATTCTAGCAAACACGGATGTTGCGAGTGTAGTTACTATGCATACTGAAAAAGGTTGTGATCATAAGACACAACTCATGGGAGGTGATAGGGGGAAACTGCGTGTTTTGCTCAATGAGTAGAGACTGTGGAATCGGGAGATGCGTCAGAGAGTGCTTAAACCTTAGAAGAGAGTACAGATGCAGATAGTGAAGTATCAGCAAGTGAACAAGACGCTGAACGAAACTCTAAAGATATCAACAGAACTGATGCAAATTGTTCAACTTCTTAAAAGAGTGAATCAGAAGAGGAAGATGTTGATGATCAAAATCAAGAAGTTGGAGTTCAACTCAAGCACGAAACTGACTCTATTGCACAAGGATCTTCCAGGTTTGTCTGTTCTAACTGTGCCGAACTCCAAAGTACGATTGAAAGGCTGTCTGAAAACCGACAAACCCTTACTTGTGATCTTGCTAATTGCATAACCATCAATGAAGTTTTGAGAGCAAATGAAATGGAGTTTAATAACTTAAATGAAATTTTAATGAAAGAAAATTCTGAGCTTTCTAAAACTCTTGAGCAAATAAAGAAAGAATTAGCGCAAACAAAATCTGATTATGAAAGAGCCCAACATAAGCTAGATGGTTTTCAGTTTGCAAAGTTTGTGCTAAGCAAAAATGATATAGATCTTAAGAACCAGTCTCGGCAAAAAGAAAATCAAGGAGTTGGTTACAATAAACGTTCTGTAAATAGACAGAAAGTGAAATTGAAGCCAAAGGCCTTACCGGAGGCAGACCTTGAGGATTCTAATAAAGAATCCCAGGAAACTGAGAAGACACAATCAGGTTCACATAGCTCTATTAAAAATCTCATTTTGTGTGAACCTGAACCGGAAAAGAAGCACTTTCAGTTTGCTGAAGGCACGGAAGGGCTGTACATGTTGGTGGGATCTGACAAATTGTTTTCTGATAAAGAGTTTCCCATTAAAAATGTGGATCAATCCTTAATTAAACATATTTTTGAGGAAATACCAGTTACTGAAGCTCAGATCAGAAAACTCGTTGATCAGAAGAAACATGTTGAACATAATTACATGCAATTGAGGTCCAATCGCGTGTAAGACACAATGGATAGCAGTCCCAATCGCCTGGCCTGGCCTGTATGAGTACGGGAGGTATAAATAGGCCCAATCATTGCCCTAATCATTAGTTCTTGCCACACACACTCTCCAAAAACCCTCCCCTGGTCTGAGAAGTCTGATTTTATCATTGTAACACTCGAGCTCTGTTTTAATGATAAATCTTTAATCTTTTGACCCGTTTGTGTGTGTTAATTACTCGTATTTCATTGTTTCTTGGTTGTTTTTGTTATTAGAACATATTTAGAGGATTCCGCACTCTGAATATAAACCTCGTGATTGTCGGTTGATCCGTTCGTCGATCCTATAATGGTTATGGACTATATGGACAGATTGGGCCTCAACATGGTTTTGGATTTCATGAACACAAGACAGATCATACGAGTTCTTCTTTTTTGTCTTGGACTGGCCAAAATTTTGGTCAACCAGCTGGTCAACCATCACACTATTATGGTCTTCATGCCGCTGTTTCTAGTGATTGCAAACAAATTGAGTCTTGGGTTCCAGACTCCGGTGCTACCGCTTATATGACCTCAGATCAATCTATGGTCTTTGATGCTATTCCTTATACTGGTTCTGAGAGAGTTATTGTCGGTGACGGTACACCTCTTACTATTACTGATATTGGTTCTTCATTACTTCGTTTGTCTACTTGTACTTTGCTTCTTCAATACGTTCTTGTTGTTCCGGGCTTAGCCAAGAACCTATTATCCATTACTCAGCTTGTTATTGACCATATAGTTGTTGTTAGTTTTTCAGTCTATGGATTGTCCATTCAGACATTTGCAGGTCAAATTCTTCATCATATGCGTCCCAATCCTCGTATGCTTTATTCATTATCAGCCACGTTCTCGGTTCCACATGAGACATGACATTCCAAACTGGGACATCAATCTGACCCTGTTTTGTCTAGACTTTCTTTTTTGTCCATACCACATAAAACTGACAATAAACCATGCAATTCTTGTTGCATTTCCAAAGCTAGTCGGTTACCATTTGATGCTGTTGTTTCTCATTCTATTGTTCCTTTGCGTGTTATTCATTGTGATATTTGGGGACCTCCCCCGATTATGTCTTGATCTGGTTATTGATATTTCATTACTTTTATTGATGACTTTAGTCGTTTTACATGGATGTATCCGTTGACCTGTCATTCTCAGGCTATTGATTGTTTTCGCCATTTTCACCTGATGGTCGAAAACTTGTTTTCATGCACCAGCAAACATTTACAGTGTGATGGTGCTCCTGAGCTTACTCATGGTCGTATGGCTCAGTATCTTACTGAGTCTGGTATTATTTATCGGATTTCCTGCCCGTACATACCCCAACAAAATGGGGTGGCGGAAAGGAAAAACCAACATCTTTCTGAGGTCGCACGTGCCTTGTTGTTTCATGCTCATCTACCAAAGCGATTTTGGTATGATGCTTTTGCTACAGCCACGTTTCTCATAAACCGACTACCTACACCTGTACTTCATTTTTCCTCTCCTTATAAGATCTTATTTGGCACCTGACCAGATTATTCTATTCTTCGTACTTTTGGGTGTTTGTGTTATCCTTTTTGGGTGATACTCATGAGGATAAGCTTTCACCCAAATCTACACCTTGTGTTTTTGTCGGGTATGCTCCTAGTCATAGTGGCTATCTTTGTTTTGATCCTTTGACTTCTCGTACTTTTACTTCTCGTCATGTCACATTTCATGAGTCAGTGTTTGATATTCCCGGCTCCTCTTCTTCATCTGATCCTCCAGTTACAGATTCTCTTCCTGTTTTCTTTATTCTCCCTCCCACTTATTCTGTTGTTCCTGATTCTTCTACTTCCGATCATTCTACTTCTTCTATTCCTACTCCTCCTCATTCCATCCCCTCTCCTACTTCTTTTCCTACTACCTCTGTTCCTTCTTCTTCATCTTCTCCTTTTCCTCCTCCTCCCCCTGTTCATACTCATCATATGACTACTTGTTCACAGGATCATACTCGTCATCCGAGACAGTTTCCTGATCATGTTACATTTGTTGCTTCTACTGCTCTTACCACTGAGCCTGACACTTTTCACCAGGCTCAACGTTGGTCTGTTTGGTGGGATGCTATGAGTGCAGAGATGGATGCTTTATATTCCAACCAGACATGGAGTCTAGTTCCAGCTCCCACTGATGCCAACATTGTTGGCTGCAAGTGGGTTTACAGGATTAAGACTAATCCTGATGGGACTGTGAGTAGATATAAATCCCGGCTTGTTTCCAAGGGCTTTCTACAGACTGAGGGTGTTGATTATACAGAGACTTTCAGTCCGGTGGTTAAACCCACCACTATTCGTATTGTTCTTTTAGTTGCTTTTTCACAAGGATGGGACATTAGACAGGTTGATGTCAACAATGTCTTTCTTCATGGTGATCTTACTGAGACTGTGTACATGGCACAGCCTCCTGGCTTTGTTGACTCATCTAGACCTCATCATGTATGTCTCCTGCAGAAGGCTCTCTATGGCCTGAAGCAGGCACCAAGAGCTTAGTTTTCCAAGCTATCTTCTGCTCTTATTGCTAGTGGTTTCTCACAATTCATATCAGATACATCTTTGTTTGTTTATTATCGGGATGGTATTATGAATTATGTCTTGGTTTATGTTGATGACATCATTATCACTCGGAGTTCCTCGGATTTTGTTAGAGATTTTATTGCCCGATTACATGCTCAGTTTGCACTAAAGGATTTAGGTACTTTATCATATTTATTGGGTATTCAGGCGACTTTTACGGATGATGAGTTACATTTATCACAGCAGCATTACTTGCTTGATTTGTTGCATCAGACCGGATTATCAGAGTGTCGTCCTTTATCTACTCCGGTTCCGTCTGGTCATCAGTTATCTCGTCATACGGGTACTCCTTTGGCTAATCCGACTATGTATCAGAGTACTATGGGGGCATTGCAGTAATTATTTTTGACTAGACCAGAGATTGCATATGTCAGTAAGGTATCTCAGTTTCTACAGACACCTACTAATCTGCATTGGGGCGCTGTTAAGCGCATCTTGAGATATTTGCGTGGTACTGCTACATGTGGTTTTTCTATTTGGAGATCTGACATATGTGATATTCATAGTTATTCAGATGTTGCTTGGGCGGGTTGCCTAGATGATCGCAGGTCTACGACAGGTTATTGTGTGTTTCTTGGTCCCAACCTCATCAGTTGGAGTTCCAAGAAACAACACACAGTTGCTCGTTCGAGTACAGAGGCAGAGTATCGGTCATTAGCTCATACAACAACAAAGATTCGATGGATTTGTTCCTTGTTATCTGAGTTACGCATTCCGCTGCCGTGTCCACCTACTATTTGGTGTGATAACCTTGGAGCTACTTATCTTGCAGTCAACCCTGTGTTTCATCAGCGCACGAAACACATTGAGATTGACTTGCATTTTATTCGAGATATGGTGATGTCTGGTGTTCTCAGTGTTCGTTATGTTTCTACTATGTCGCAGCTTACAGATATCTTGACCAAAGGGTTGTCTTCGACTCGTTTTGACGCTCTTCGGGTCAAGCTTCACGTTGCATCCCCCCGTTCACCTTGAGGGGGCATATTAGTGAGATTAAAGATTGACAGCTGTTATGCATTAGTTTGTTATCATCGCCATATAGTGTGTGTATATATATAGATGAATGTTTGTATTTTTCATTAACACAAAAACATAATACAACAACCTTTCTCTCTCTACCTTATTCTCTCTGTTACTATATTTTCATAAACAAACATTTGAAAAGACTGTGTGAGAATCTTATCCAAAATCTTATCTTTAGCATAACAAATGGATCGATTACCGAAAGATAATCCGTCGGAAAATAGTTCCCACATACACGACATGATTTGAATTTACATGCGTTGGTGGTCCCCCTCAGTAATCTTTATGTGATATCTATAATTCTTGGTAATTATGAACTAATATTCTTATCCTTCACTTTCTAATTTATTGTTTCTGTTTTTAGTAAATTTGGCGCTGATTGTAAGAATTATCGTTCGGTAATTTTTTTTGAACGGCCAAAAACTATATATATATGCCCAGCAAGAAATTGGAAGGGAAAAGTACAAGCGAAAACAAAACTAAACCGACAAAACAACAAACGAAACTAGGAATGATGATGTATGTCATAAACCAATTTTGAGCTATATGTCCACTCTTTTTGTCTTTATTTCCAGCATGTTATCAGTTTTCTTTTAACGGCAAGGAATGACGTGTCAACCACTGTGACATCAGTCGATGTGGTCAAGGTCGTTTATTCTACCGTCGCCAACCCCTTGGCTCTCCCAGATGCGCGGAAACCTGACCTTCACCCGCCCGAAGGCACGACAATGGAGCAATTGGTAAAACTTCCCCTCCCATCAAAGTCGAACCGGCGCCACCCGTATTCGCTCTCACCTGGATACCGCAAAAAATAACAGGGAGTGTGGGAATCGAACCTGGGTTACAAGGAACACCAAGTCTTTCTCCAACCACTCTACCACTACCTCATTGGCGTTATCAGCTTTCTTCATCTACTTGTATTTTTCCCTTGAGTGGCTAAATCCAGTAGCACCAAACTATCTCTTTTTTTTGGGGGCCGATTGCTACAAATCTGAAATTGAATGGGGCTATTTCACGCAAGAGGGAGTTTTATTCTTCTAAATGTTGTGGGCCGGTAGGTTAACATAGAATAGAAGAAGCCTACCTGTATTTTTATTTTGATATAATGTGGTGGGCTGGATTTATTCTTATTAACCATCAGTTAATTAGCCCAAAGAAAATAAAATAGGATGACTAGCCCAAACCACCTTGAGTTTAGTTTAGGACTTTAGGGCTTAGGCAACTAAAATATAAATCTCTACTACCTTATTAAGGAGGAGAGATGGCTACAAAGGTAATTTTACCTCAAGTTTAAGATGGTATGCAAAGGGCCACAAGTATAAATCACTAATTTTACCCATTTTCTTCCCATTATGCCCATGGTGTACAACTTTTAATGTCAACTGTACAATCAGTGATGCAACTCATTCTAGAAAGATTAAAGTGAAACTGTTCTAGGTTCTTCATCTAGAAATTGAATGGTTGGACAAACCATCTTGAATGCCAGAATTAACAATCGATGCTTCAACTTCCTCCATGCCTTGACCTGATCTTATAAAAGGAGATTTGTCTCTAGATTTCAACACCCACGCCATACATCTTTGATTCGAACTTGTCAGAATAGTTAGGCAGACGTCGTTCATTAAAGGTGTTTTTTATGATTGAGGTAATATCTGATTTATATAATTGATTGAGGTAATGTCCGATTTTATTTTCAAATGTATGCTTTACCCTTAACCCTAACCCTATTTTTGTTCGCTGTTGTACAGTTTATCGCTGTTGTACAGTTTATAGAGAGCAACCATTTTCAAATCAAATTGTTGCTCCAGTCATCAAAAACCTTGAATAATCTGTTAAGAATTGATGGTATATAATTGATTGGTGTGTGAATCAAATTTGACATATAATTGTTATGAAGCTTTTATATTTTAGTCCTTTATTCATTTAACCTTGAATGTTATTTACTCCAAATTTGGAAGCTACTTTCTCTTTACTCTCGATTTTAACCCATGGTCTATATAATTGAGTGGTCATTATTTCAACGTTATTATGCTTTTCTAAAATTGGTGTTTTTTTCTCCACTTTAATGGCAACAGTATTGACGTTGGCGAATAACGGAGGCAATGACTATTGGACGGAACGAGATGCACTGCACGACGTACCATTCGGAAATATTAGCCATATTGTAATTCGCGTTTCTCCACATACATACGAGTTTATTTGGTATGACATGTCTATACTCTGTTACATACATATAGAATAATTAACAAGTTAATGCATTGTCTTGAATTTGAGGTGGGTTATAAATAAGGGCTATTGGACACAATTTGTTGATGATTTATTGTTTGTTTTTATATAAATTATAGGAATTAATGCATTTAAGTCACTAGCCAAAACTTAGTGCATTTAATTGTATTAGGCTAGCATAAACATCCTATTATAAGAAACCATCAAAACATTTGTTCATTTGTTGCCTATGATAACTTAGATTGCTACCCATGCCCCAAAACAACTTTCTGGTAAGAAACTTCATTTTAAAATAGAGAAGGTTGCAATCATATAGGTTCTCTTTTGTTATGTTTTACCTTTAACGAGTGGGTTATGGCATATGACTTAACCAAATATCAAATGGATCAAATGAGTTATGGCATACGACTTAACAAAATATCAAACTGGTCAAATGGTGCACCATAATGTTACAGTTAATTTTAAGATTTTATGGAGCACTAGAACATTTGAGTAGGAATATAACACCAAATGAATAAATGATGAACTGCTGCTATATTCATTACATTGTGATGTGTGGTGCTGATCTCAATCTAAGTGTGCCATATTTTACTTTTTTTTTTATTGCTTTAAGCCTGCTTTCAATTTGCAAAAGTATATTGAACTCCAGTTAATCATATACATGGTCAGGTAATAATTATAGTTAAAGGGAAATATCATAAAAACAACACTATGTGTCACTAATGTGATGTGGTGTGGGTGTCACATCAACCATCCACAAATACTATTATTCGGGACTATTTGCTCATCCCTACTCAACATAATCTGAACATATCTCGCTAGTACCAAATGGAGAAGTCGTGATCAGATCTCACTGTTAGTCAGGGGCGGATTTAGGTCTTGGTTGACGGGTTCCCAGGAACCCAGTCGGTTTGTAAATTATAGTGTTATTTTATATAAAAAAAATGAAAGGAACCCATAAGAAAAATGTGAAAGGAACCCATTACTAAAACCTGAGAGTGCTTAGTGGTTTCAATCCTTCTTAATACAAAATGCATCCCTGGTTCGAACCTGGTAGCGTGCTTTTTCTTTTCATTTCTATATTTTTTTTGTATTCAAAACCTAAAAGCTAGGGTTTGACAAAGAAATAGAGCATAACCACAGCCACCTTTGTCCTTCCGTCTTATCTCCCAACCCAACCCAACCCTCATTCCTCCCTAGCTCCTCCACGCGACCATGCCACAGGCCACCTGCTGTAAGTTTTCATTTCTTCTTTCGTTATCTCTTTCTCTAGTTTTATTAAAAGAATTGCAAGAAAAATGTGGCAGGCTGTATTCACTTCTTCTCTTCTCTTCTAATTCGCGTCCTGTATTGCTCATATCCTTGTTAAATCAACCTCACATACTCTTTTAATTCCACTTTTTAAAACAATTCTAAACGGAAACTAGGAATATTAATGTCAGTTTCTGCTTATTTGATCTGATTCTGAATTTTATTATCTGGCCATCTGGGGTTAGTCACTTTTTTTCCTTTATTGTTTGTTGTCTTGATTTGAATTAATTCGTTGTTGTAGATAGTAATTTTGAATTATTATATTATTGTTTAGTGAGGTGTGAGGATTTTGAATGCATGATTGGAGTTATTGATGAAATATAGAGGATTTTTCTGTTGATTTTGGTGTTTAATTTATAGTGTTTATGTGTTTATGTATTATTGTTAAATTAGGTTCTAAGCAAAATTGTTTTTGAATAGTTAACTTGATTGGAATTTTGCATTTTTTTGTGCGGACTCTACAATAATTTTTTGAATTATGAAGGATTGAAGGGGTGTAAACTAGCAGAGTAGAGCTCAAGTTCAGAACTTCATATTGTTTCAAGGTCTATTTCTAAAGCTCGAGCTCGGCTCGTTTGTTATTTTTACACGACTCGAACCGTCAGATTGTTTTAAGGTCTATTTTAGATTGTATTGTTTTTTATTATGTGATGAATCTTACCCGACTTGAACCGTCAAACCGACCTGAACTGACCCGAATTTTTTATGTTTGGTCATATGAAATTGGAATACCTAAAAAGGAACCCAGTGAAAAAAATTCCTAGATCCGCCACTGCTGTTAGTGGTTCATCTTCATTTTGATTACACATTCAAACACAAGATAATGCAATGTGGAACCATTTTCCGTAAATTATCATACTTAAATATGTGCAAACATATACCAAAACACATGTCACTCGTGGTTTTTGGGTTTGTCTTGGTACCTCAATCACAACACAAGGGCGAATATGAAAAAAATGGTGTCGCTAGAAAGTTATGTCGCAATTGTAATAGATGTACAAAGTGTTTATGATTATAGGCTTATTTGGTATTACGAGGTAAAGATGCTCAGTAATGTAATTAGGTTTTGTATTTTGGTATATAATGCAAGGTTGTCGCAAATAATGTAATGTGACGAGGTATGTCCCGGCTCGGTCAAGCCGGTCAACACCTGATGTTATTTATACTAATATATATTATTTATTATTAACCCAATAGCGAGGCCCATCACAATATAGCTTGTATTAAGCTTACTGGGCTGAGGGTTTTATGGATGCAACCCCCTAACTGGGCTTGGTGCCAATGGGCTATGTGCCCATATAGTTAGGGGTCTGTGATGGTGGCCCATTAGTTCCCTATTTAAGAGGTTCACCTCTAACCCTAGGGAACAGGTTGGAGCCTATCACACTTTTTGTGTCTGTGATGGGAGGAAACTCCTGGCAGTCGCCTCCATCCCTCTTTCTTTTCCTTTGTTTCTTGTTGCAGATCTGGATCTTGGAGACGAAGAAGACGATGTGTGGTCCTGTTCATCATCATCGACGGAATATCTACCTGTACAGGTACATGTTTCTTCATTGGCGCCATCCGTGGGACAGGCAACGAACCACACTCGGTTTTCTCTTCTTCAGCGACCAGATCTTCCTCACTCAAAGCTCTACACACATTCCCTGGATCTACAAATCCAGACCCGAACTCTTCAATCTTGGAACGAGATAATAAAAAAAAAGAGAGAGAGAAGGAAAAGGGGTCGACAGATCTGGGAATCTTGCATCGAACTGCACTTCGTTATTCGCTACTAAAACTTCCAGATCTGGTCCAAAAACATGAGATCTGGGTATACTGTCTACAGGATCCGAAGCCCACATATCTACAAAAACCGGATGTGGCGAGTGATCCTTCGTAGATAAAGTTTCACCCAGATCCGTTTTCATTTGATAAACTCGGATGTATCACCGGCCAAACGTTACTGTTCTCAGGTTCGGATTCTTGTTTCGATAACTTAAATTGGTGACCTTGAACCCTGTGCACATCTGTTTTAAAAGCCTGGCATCGTAGAGTCCACCAATTTCTTTTATTGCTATTATATTATTGGGGATGGTATTATATCTTGAATAACACAAAGAACAATAAAAATAGAAGAGGGCGTACAGGTTCAGTCATGACACATGACAAAATTGTGTGCATCAAATATTAAATAATGATATGTGTAACATTAAAGGTGGGCACATATACAATAACAGTTTGACTAGCTACCTAAAAAGTTGTAGACATAATAGTACGGGTAATCCTGCTGGTCGATAACTCCATACGCAACAACGGTAACCTTGCGCAAGCCGGTAACTCCACGCTAACGGGTAATCCCGCTGATCGGTAACTCCCCACGCAACAGCAACCCCGCGCAAGCCGGTAACTCTACGCTTAAGGTTAACCCCGCTTTTCGGTAACTACCTACACAACGGTAACCCCGCGCAAGCCGGTAACCCCACACTTACGGGTAACCCCGCTTCCCGGTAACTCCCTAAGCAACGATAACCCCACTCGCGTCTCCTTCTCAAGAACGCGCCGCCACATCATCACCCCGCGTTGGGTTGACGTAAAATTTTAAAAGCCGTCTCCGCATGCACGTGGGAGTCATTAGTCCACCGAGAAGATAAAGCTTTTGATCTTCATTCCCGAGCATTCCTGGTTAGTATAGCGCTCCACCCAACGCTTGCACGTGGGAGCAACACTATACTAGGGGTATATCTCCATCCCTAGCAATAATTTGGTTTACTATCATCTTTACAAAGACAAAGACCAGTAACTGTTTCTTACGCTCTGATGTCTTTGGTGCATTTGGAAAATTTCAATGGTACCACGAGTTACACTGGCCGGACAGCTAGACTCCGCTGCCTATTTTATGCCTGATAAATATTACCGCGCCATCATTAAGCTAGATGAACGCCATTGCTAAATAGCCCTATACGCCAATGGGTCTATAAATGACTATGGCGGATGACACGTTAAACGCCGGTGTGTCTATATACGATCACGACAGGTGACTTTGTACATGAAAAAATGTCTATGCGAGTGACCATATATGTCGGTGCGTCTTCAAACGACCATGGCAGGTGATCTAACATCGTCCCGCTAACTCCGCTCCTTACATGCCCCACCATACGAAAAAGGCCAAGCGTTGCAACCCCGAGTGGATGATTTTCTCGTCCAAGCCACCTCATGAGCATATTTCGGTAACATTCTCCGTTGGAAGGGCCAGGTATGTGATTCCTTTTTCATACATTAGGTGACAATAAATTACATAAATCACCAACCAGATGTTATTATCTAGTGATGGACCAAGTTTAGGGGTCGAGTGGCCTAAAACTTTATCATCACCACAAAGATATTCTAATAATTTCTCTACACTAATACGGGGTGCCGTGTATATATATATATATATATATATATATATAAATTGAACAGACAAATTTCTGGTCCCTTGTGAGATTTAAACTCAAGACCTCACATCTAACTTAATGGTCGTACACAATTAAAGTAACACACTTTATTTATAGGTAGTTATTTTATTAATTTATTTATTTAAATTGGTAATGTCGCTAAACGAATGGCATGAACGTAATATTTTCATTACTATTACATATACATGCATCTTCTTGATATTTAAATGATCATATCATATTAGACCATGTCACATTAGCAGTATATACAATGTACTCTACATGAAATTGTACGTGTTGCTTATTTGCATTCATCTTGTTTAATGCTACTAACATCTACTTGGCAGCAATAAACCAGGACTAGATAATACACCACTTCAAATGGTTCTATCATCACAATGCACTAAATGATCATGTTTCAAAGCCAAGGGTTTAGAACAATATTTTTATATTTACCACCATTTATTACTTTGTCAACTTATTTTAAGTTGAACAAATACTAACACAAGGCTGGGCGCCTCATAATACACCCATACAATGATTCAGATTCTTACAGGTTTGGCCACAAGTGGTTTCAAAACCTACGGCATACCATTATTGGCTCGATTTCGGTTACGTGCTACCTCTCCACGTGGCCACATGCCATCTTTACTAGCGAACGCTACTTTATCATTCGAGTATTCACAACGACATAATAATGAACCACATGGCAACACCTCATGACATGTCTTTTATTCGGCTACATGTATATTTAATGTAAGCCCATGGCTATGAGCCCAGCATGCCATTATCCATAAGGCCGTTCGTTGTGGAGGTGCGAGTGAACGAATTTTTAGCACCGGTGGTCACCCCTAGCCACAACAGCCTGACGTGAACCCGGCGCGAGCGAGCACAAGCGATGGTGGTCGCGTGGGTTAACGGGAGAAAGTGTCCTTTGGTCGCATCGATGATCACCTCTAGCCACAACGGGGTCAAGTGATCGATGGCTCGTGTCCGGTCGCTCGCGACTCCACAACGGATAGTCTAAGATCGCACTACACAGCGGCATGACACATGACTCATCCATAAGATTGAGCTGCTTATCGACATGACGCATATATAACTCGTAAGCCGTTATATGTGCAAGCTTCACTACAACTTGTAAGCCGCTATACGCGCAAGCTTCATTGCATTACAGCTCGTAAGCTATTATACGCAAGAGCTTCTTTACACTAAAAGTTCGCACGCTATTATTCCAATCGCGTGCTTCGTTACACTAAAAGCTTGTAAGCTATTAATCGCTTGTTGGATCTCCAGATCTACTTCCTTGGGAAGGTACGAGATCTAGGAACACTTATTCCAGATCCATACTCGTTCCAGCAATGCACAAGACAATATATTGGCGTACATCCAACAAACGATTGGAATTTGGCTACTTTTAAGCTTACATGCCGCTGGGCTACAATAAACCAATAGGTTATATACAAGATACAAGTTTTAATCCAACAGTTTTTGTACTTATTTTATTTAACGGGAGCCTAACAACATCACAAAGCTACCTAATGTCTCAAGTATAAAAGAGAGTCATAAACCAATATGCACATGGTACATCTACAACCTACATGGCTCACCATACACTCATTCTTAGCCCGCAAACATTGCCGGAGGTTCACTCGCACTTCACCTATGCGGTGTCACAACCCGCTTTCTTCAAGCAGGGCTTTGCGCCACCCGTATCCGCGTAACCAACCTCCACTCCACCTGGCTTCATGCTAACCACGCAACAGACCTATGCACCAAATACATTCGCATCAACCCGCCTTTGTGCAAATGGCTTTTACGCTAAACAGCGAATGTGTAACCAGCCTTGGCGCTACCACATTCGCGCGGACCTGACTCTGGGGCAACGGCTTCCACGTTTTTGGCTTTATATGGGGGATTTGTACGGTCACTTACAGGCCACCATTGCGGTGACCAACAGGGAAATACGAAATACAATACCTTATAGCATGAAGTATACACTCCACACGATCCCCTGCGCAATTTCCCCGGCCATCATAGCGTAACCTTGCCACCGCACAACAAACATTGTCAAAACCACCGTGCTACGAAACCATTTAGGAGGTACAACCTCAACAACATTTCGGCCTTTGCGCCATCATCTTAGCGAACGAGTGTACCTATTTTGCGCCATCTTTCTCGCACCATACGCCATTGCGCCATCATCTTTATCGAACAGGTGTGCTTGTCGTGCGCCATCTTTAGCGAACAGGAGTGATGTGCTCAAAGTGGTTTAGTAAAAACTAACTAAATTAACCTAAACTAGACACTCTAAGTTTTAAATTTATAACCTAAGACTCTCTAAACCTAAACCACACAACCGGCAAGTGTACCGGTCAGTGCAGTACAGCTAAAGTAAGTCCGAGTATCGAACCCACAAGACTCTACTGGAAAACGTAAACTAGACTCGACTACTTATCTACAAACTGACTAAATAATGTTTTGTTTCTTAAAGGGGGGTTTTCTAACAAACTAATTGCAAATAAATAAATAAAACTTAAATAATTAAAGACACTAACTGGGAACTAGAATTAAAATCAGGTGATGGGAAGGCACTACCTAGGCTAGAATCCTACACATGAATGATCAATTTCTAGTGGCTATGGAACTGGCGTGGAACCGGGATCTTAAAATACTAAACATCAAGAATAAACTAGACACCCTCGACCCTTCTCAAGGGGAAACCCTAGAATACTGTTGTGCCGTTAAACCACCGGTTGAGAGGTTACCCTCACAGGCTTACCTACTCGAATCTTAAAGTACCCGCTAGACAGTCTACCTCACAGCGCGAAAGTCACAATACACCTAAAAGTGCAAGGGGTAACTACAGTATTTCTGATAAGACTTGGCCTACAAGGAATGCTAGGGAAACTAGGAAGATCTTCTCACAAAGCCTCTAGAACTAGCAATTTAACACCCCAGACAGACCAACAATCTCGCACCTCACAGCTATTGAGAATTGGTAGAACACTTAGAATCATCTAACTAACAATTACAACTCCTATGGATAACCTGCAGAAATTAACCATAAACTAGTTGCTAACACCCAGTCCGCAACCTAACCCGCATTCATACATGAAAGACATTCACAAAAACGCAAGTGGAGTTTATAAAAATTAATTAAACAAAACTAAATATGCATATACATCAAACCAGAAAATAAAGAGTTCTTTACTTTAAAATTCAACCCACAACCAAAAAGTTCCAAGACCAAAAGAAAATAAATCAAACATGTGCAATCATCTTTAACCTAGGTAGCGAAAAGGTCTAGCCAATAAAAGGCATGATAAAATCAAAACAAATAAAACTAAACATATTCATGGCGTTCACAACGGGTTAGAATAAATAAATAATAAATATTGAATTAGAACCGACCCGTGCTGGCACCTATGCCTCAACCCTTCACCTCCTTCTCTTTTTTTTTCTTCAAAGAATAATATGATGCTCTGTTGTATGCTCCTTTAATAATAATTTTCGTCGCTGTGTTGCTCCTCCTCTTTTGTCCAATTTATCTTCTAATGTGCGCTCCTCTTCAATTGGCTGCTCCCCCTAATAATAATTCCTCTGCGCAGCTTCTAGAATCATTATATGATGCCGCCTCCTTCATCCTCCAATCAATCTATCTTTTTATATCCTTTTGTTTTTTTCCTTTGACCTACTTTCGTAGGTTTTGTTTTTGCTCCACAAGGCCTTTTGGGCCATAAATATTATTATTATTATTATTATTATTATTATATATAGTATTATAACTTCGTGCTTTATACTCGGGTGTTCTTGGCTTGACCAAAGTTGCTCATTTACGCTCCAACGTCCATTCGAACACCTACCAAAATATAAAATAAATAAATAAGTACTAAAAAACCAAAACTAATAAAAATCTATAAAAACCTATATTAAATAAAATAGACCGGTAACGACTCGAAAACTATACAAATTTTACACTGGAAATAGATGTATTTTACAATACATCAAGGAGTCTTCATACCTTCTTTTGTTCTAGGATCTAATTAAGGAACTTCACCGTTAGCTTTTGGGTTTTACACCGTGAAGACTTGACATCAGAATGGATAGATTTCAACTATTTTGAAGAACAAGTTAAATGAGTATTAATTAGTTTTAACTTTTGCAAACTGCAGCCGCAAATTACCAAACAACATGTTAGTGTTGAGCTGATTTTTGGCTATGCATGCTTTTGCAATTACACAGCAAATTCGACTTCGGGTTTATACAAATTACACACGCTTATAGTAAATTGAAGCCTGATTTTTCTTATTATTTCTTTTTGTCGAATAAGGAGTCACAACAACAAGAGGTCCTATTTAGAAACCTCTCGGCACATTTGTAAAGTTTGTTCATAAGCTCTGCATATAGTTTGGCAAAGCAATTGAAACTGGAGGTCAATTCATCAACCTTCCACTCCACTAGCCTTCGCGCTACTCGTCTATGTGTGACCGGCCTTTGCACCACCCACTTTCACACCTCCGCGCAGCTAGCCTTCATGTAAACCGGCTTTTACGCAAACTCGCGTCCACACAATTGGCCTTCGCGCCAGTTGGCTTTTATGCCAATTTGCTTTCGTGCAACCGACTTTCGCGGCAACCACTTTCATTTCTATGCAATCGGTCTTCGCGCCAACCCGTCTTCATGTCGCCTACTTTCGCGGAGCCCGTCTCGGTGCAACCAGCTTCCACGCCACCTTCTACACCTCGTGCAATATATGATATAGTAACAAATATCACGCAGAAGATAAAAGTATCAGCGCTCGATACGCATCAATATGCATGCATAAGTACATGATATATCCAGCAATCTGCAAAGATACAACCATCAACGGATTTTACCTAGCTATCGTTTATGCTTTTACCTAATATTTTGACAAACTTGACTGAACTTTTAGACTTGGCAGCAAAAGTGCCCGCACATAAAAGGCACGGGAGGCTCAAGACAAGAGGACTCATATTACATCATCACATTTAGATGTGGTCGCTCTCACGCGATATAAGGCGATGTTTTTTGATACATACCTTGCGCAGGGAAATTTATGTAACATTTTATGAGTTCAAATGTTCCAATACCGCACACTAATATTGTTAACAACATTGTGCTTACTGATGTTCGAAGTATCGCGCTGCGCGTTAACCACCTAATCTATTTTTCTTCTTCTGTGCTTAACAGATGACCTATTCGTCTCACTATACACTTGTCAATAAACCAATTTGGCATGCTATATACTTGGCGAATAAGTCCTCTAGGAAACTTGTTTTCCTGACAAGCTACATATCAGATAGACGAAATATAGCCAAGCGTTCAGGAACAAACATTTTGGTTTACACACCAAATAACCTTTATACAAGGATACGGATGACATAGGTGGTACTACTATTATTGGACGCGACCACCATATCAGTCAACCTTCCTCAACAGTTAGTCTACACGCTGATTGGTCTTCAACCAAGAACGCGGTTGCGGGATTACTTACAACCAATGGTCAACGCCCCAAAACAGGCGAGAACAAAAGGTTTCCTCGTTCTTTTCCCTTCGTCCATGCTTTATTTAACAGCTTCTTAAACAAGTTATAATTTTATATGTATTTACATTATTGATTTTGAATACATATCATTTAGAGCACTGAACTAGGGGACTAACAAGGTATAGCAACACTATGATTTAATGTGGGCATCTACCCTTTGCCCATGTATCAAATGTGTTGACAGACCAAACATCCCCATTTTATGCTCGTATTTTGCTCGTATGTTCATCTTCGTGCAAGACAGGATGTCGTTGGCCATCTGCAGGTTTTGCTACGACTCGAGTACATATTCGGCTATACGCCACATCTATAATCGGCTATATGCCACATCTATATTAGGCTATATGCCATATCCATACTCGGCTATATGCCACATCTGTGTTCAAATACATGCCACATGTGCATTGGGAATACATGTGCGCTAATGAAGCCAGATGAGCCCAACCATAGCTTGGGCCCAACGGGAAAGTCCCATGCCTCATAGCGGAATTTCTTAGTAAGGGCGCATACACGTTGGCGCACCTGGACGGAAGGCCAATCCTGCGAACATGGAATGCCGCCCATTTGAAAAAAATAAAAAATAAATAAATAAAATAAAATAAAAAATGCTACATGTAACAATGAAACCAGTCTGTTGATCACCATTAGAAAACATGTACGTATATATGAATCTTTAACGTTTTTAAGAAAATGACTACCACACTATCGCACTTTCCAGACCACTGCAATAACGCATTGGCTAGACTATTCGAATAACGACTACATTACAGTCACTAACTTATTCTCTTTAGTACAAGAGATCACAAATAAATACACAACTGCAATTACAGTGCATTCTAATCGGATAAACATATCCGTTACAATTTACTACTAGCGGCGGACAAAAATCTGCAATGCTACTGAACTTTATAGCGCTAAAAGTGGATATCTTTATCTTAAGATGTACAAAAACCACTACGATTCAAAAACCAAGTACTTGTCCCAAACGTATACAAAAATATACACCAAGGGAAATACAAAACGCTCTAAACAACCTCTAAGGATCACCGAGCATAGCACACACTTCTGCAGGGGTGTAATGCGCAACTATGCCTACACTGGCAACTCCTGCCACTTCGGCAGGAACATAAGCTATTATAATCGGCGTAACCGCCTAAGGCACCACGCTTACCACAGGCGGTGCCACGTCCACGTTTACCATCGCCAACGGTTGTTAAGTCGACAAGACAATGGTCAAATCACTGACCTGTTGCCCACAAAAACAAAATGAGCTTACATCAAATAGCAATGACAAGCTTTAATTACACTTGAGTTCGGCAATATCGATCCCTTAACATTATAAAAATTAAACATACATGCAGGAGCATTTGTATTTAATGAAAATACAAAAACAAGGGGGGAGCAAACAAACATAAAGCAATGGGCTTCATTATACTTGGCACTTGACGGGGCGCTTGGGCCTAATCAGTATATTCTGCTAACATCTCCTTCAATGCCGATATGCCCTCACCATCTACCTTCGCAGAAATCTCCTAGATGGAGAGCAAGTTTGGATCATTTAATGCCTAATTCGCGTTGTTAATCCGCTCTTGTGCTATATCGCCTTCAAGCGGACCATCCTTCAACATTTCATCCTAGGCATGCGCACGATCACCCTCCTACATCCCACCGGTCGGTTGTTAACATCAATAACAACCAGCTACTCTGAGAAAATCTGGAGTGTTTGAGGCACGGCATAAGATCATTGCCATCAATGATGCCAAATACAAGGAAAAACAATCCTGGGAAAATCCTATGATAAACGTATCCTGGTACACTCTTTTAAGGTAGAAGAATACGTCATACACGATAACGAAGCCAGCAGGGCACAACCTCGAGGAAGGTTGGAACCTGACTGGGAAGGACCCTACCTTATCGTGGAGAACCTGGGCAATGACGTTTCCTCCCCAACGCACTTAGATGGAAGCCCCATCCCGCGTACTGGGAATGTCGCGCAGGTCAAGAAGTGATACACATGAAGACTCGATCTGTTGATCACCCAAATATGTAATCATAACGATCTATTGGTCACCGCGTCACACGCCATTATACTTGCATATTTCTTGAATTACAAATAAGACACCAATTATGGCGTTCAGATTACTTCTCATGAGATTGCATTACAAAATGGCTATTTGCTTCGATAAAAGGGCATAGGGAGTGTTTGTTTTCTTGGACAGCATACGCAAAAGTGCGACATGAGAAACACGGGATAACTTCAACAAAGTCTTCATTCGCGCTACACTCCTATAAACTATTTCCATGTGTTGAGTAAGTGTTTCACACGCCATGGCATGACGAAGCAAACACCCCACACGCTAACGCGTGATAAGAAAAGTTTTTATTGCATTTAAAAAGTGTTCATTCATGCTACATGCATATGAAAGACTTTGTTAGTCAATACCAGAGTACATTTACTCCATGAGAATACTAGAACAAGAGAACTTCGGGCCAAAGACCTTATAAATAAATGGTTTTTATCAGTCAAATAAACACTCCATGAAGTGCGGCAGGTAAAGCCATTTGATAACTCATGCACATGTTCAATAATGTCAACCGTGTTGAAAATCGCTTTATATGCCAGCAAGCGATCATTCATAACACGAAAGTTACAAAACACTTTGATACTCAAGCAAGGTCCTTTACGCCGTCTGGTAATCGGAATACGCGTCTCCCAGGGCCATAACGCGTCATCATGCGCATTACAACATTATTAGGCCGTGCACCACATTTGGCTACGCTATGCACCACAGTAAAAAGCTCAAATCAAAACTTTGGACAACATGTCAGAACTAGGTCTCAACTTGGATCACGCACCTTACACAAATGTTCATAGCCTGCGTGCTACCACAAACCACCCCTCACGATAGGGTAAAAAGAAATCTGATGATAACGAATAATTGGTCCGGCAAAACAAAGTTCAGGCTACATCCTACATGGTGAATAACACTCGGATATATCAGTCTGTCGGATGTCGTTTTGGGCTGTCATCATTATGTTGCTATCATAAAGGTAACTTTTA
Source organism: Ambrosia trifida (assembly GCA_028751855.1). Taxonomy (NCBI): domain Eukaryota; kingdom Viridiplantae; phylum Streptophyta; class Magnoliopsida; order Asterales; family Asteraceae; genus Ambrosia; species Ambrosia trifida. The sequence goes on from CM054126.1 coordinate 37,433,104, forward strand.
CACTCCTACCAATTAATGAGGTGTGGTACGGATTAATCTCACAATTCTCTGATGAACCGGGCAATCCGAGCTGGATGTCACTCCATAATATGTTTGGCCTGATTCACATGAATCCAATTTTTCATTCCTTTGACAACATTTTTAGTCTGGCGTCATGCTCAATGTCAACCATCACACCAGACTGGAGGGCAGGACCATGTATGATACGGGTTAACCCTAATCAAACCAAGCAATACTTATAAATTAAATGACATACAAGACACGACAAATGTGCACAAATTATATTGCATCGAACAACACGAAAGACATCACACGCGCAAGCTGTACTATATTATCCAGACTGTGTGCATTGGAATACTCACGCTCAAGTACATTCAATCTTAGAGCCGCCATCACATTTCAAACCTTAAAACGCCCTAAAACGCTGCGATTTAGCATGCTACCCTTATGCGTACTCGAAGAACAAATCAAAAACACAGATATACGATTGATTAACCAAACATTTGTCGCGCGCTGCCTGATTCCATCATAACTTATTTGATGAGACCATATCTACTATAGGACTACGAGTTTCTTCTAGTCTAGCACCATCATCTTAATCATGATACTAGACTGGGGGGGGGGGGGGGACATGACGAGGTATGTCCCGGCTCGGTCAAGCCGGTCAACACCTGATGTTATTTATACTAATATATATTATTTATTATTAACCCAATAGCGAGGCCCATCACAATATAGCTTTTATTAAGCTTACTGGGCTGAGGGTTTTATGGAGGCAACCCCCTAACTGGGCTTGGTGCCAATGTGCTATGTGCCCATATAGTTAGGGGTCTGTGATGGTGGCCCATTAGTTCCTTATTTAAGAGGTTCACCTCTAACCCTAGGGAACAGGTTGGAGCCTATCACACTTTTTGTGTCTGTGATGGGAGGAAACTCCTGGCAGTCGCCTCCATCCCTCTTTCTTTTCCTTTGTTTCTTGTTGCAGATCTGGATCTTGGAGACGAAGAAGACGATGTGTGGTCCTGTTCATCATCATCGACGGAATATCTACCTGTACAGGTACATGTTTCTTCATAATGTTTCAAAAATTCTAAATATGTCGTTACGACGTGCTTATTTGTATCTATGTTTTGATAAAAGTTTTGTTCCAAATCATACATGTCAAATATTGGAGAATTTTTTTTTGTTCTTTACCAGTGACGAATCGAATCAATATCATACAATCAACTTCATCATCGGTACCAATATTCTTTTTATGGTTTTCATCATAAATTTTGTTGTAAACGAAGTTGTATTTGCAATAGAAAGTGCCAGTACTGTAATGAACTGAACCGATACCAACCAAATTCTCGTTGCAATGTGCTGGTGAATGTCAATAGTTTCATCCTAATTTGATATTTAGTTCACAAGGGAGTGTTAGATTAAATTGATTAAAATCAGAATGCTTGTGATCAAGGTGAATCTTTAGATTTACTAAAGTATATGATGTAGTCTTAATGAGCATGCCGATATGTGTTATTTAAAGTTGATGACACGTCAATGATCTTGAATTTTAAAAAATGGGACCGTTTTCCGCAATCGAACTTTCGTGTCGAGTCTTAAAATTTTGAACGTTACATGTTTTTGTTTTAAATGTTATGTTGAAATTTGTGCTTGGTTTTGATTGGTAGTTATCGTTGATGGTGAATGATGGATGGTGAGGCTAATTGATGTGCTCAACAACACAATTCAATCAAAATTCTTTTTTGTTTTTTGAACGGAATTCAATCAATCAAAATTCTAAGCCTTAAAAATTACGTAAAATAATAGACGTACGTATGCATGACTTAATTAATAGGCTTTTATACAAATTGTTGTGTTTGTGATTTTGAATTGTATGTTTTTTGTTACTGTATGATTAACAACCATCGCAATTGAGCACCTAAAATGCCTCCCATATTGCATAACAAATTAGTTAAGATTATATAAAGTAGTTTAAACTTCATTTAAAATACTAAAATTTGGAAATTGGAAATTCAAGTTATAAAGTCCATGATCGATACGAATAGAAACAGGAATGCTGAAAGACAATAAAGTTTACTGATAAAAAAATATGAGTAAAATAAAAATGGATTTACTATAAAAATTTTAATAGATAAAATAAAAGTTTTGTTTTTGTGACGGCAATTTTCAAAATATTTTAGGCCTAGAGCGAGTAAAAACGTGAACTCCTATGAAATTTAAGTTTCAACTTTCAATTTTCCAACATCAATGACTCAAGTTTCAACTTTGTCAAACAAAAAGCATGACAAAACTAAATCTTATATTAAAATGAGGGACATGGTTATGTTTTTAGTAGATTAGGATTTGCTATCTAGAAAGGGGTGGCGGCGCAGCTTGTTGCCCGCCTGCCCGCTATCTTAATGTAATTTTCTTTGTCCTGGAATGAACTATTTAGCTCAAAAAAAAAAAAAAAAAAAAAAAAAAAAAAACCTTAAATGAGGGAAAACACCGTATACAGAACATCATCAATCATATCTTTCTTTCTTACATTTTCTTTCAACCTCTCGTTGTGAAGAGAAGATCTTCTATCTATATTCAACAGTTGGACAATTTAAAATTTTCAAAATGCAGGTACATCAATAGGGTGTAAATGAGGTGTTGCTAAAGGTGCACAAAAAACCGGTTTCTAGAATCGAACTGACCAAACCGACCTGATCTGAACTGATATGGGACCGGTATATTCCAAACCGGCCCCGATTCCAGATCCAGACCGCCAGTTCTACAATGATTTTCTCGTTTCCTAGCCAACCCAAACCGAACCGTCTTTTTTAAACCGATTCCGAATTAGTTTGAAAAAACCGTTATGAAAAACCGATCAATTATTAAAAAAGTGCAATTTTATATAAAAAATTATATATAACAAAAATATACAAAAAGGTTTTTACACATATAAAAATATACCAATACACATTAAAAAAAGTTGTAAGAATCAATAAGCGTTGAACTTTACGTAAAAAAACATTTTTTTTCTTCTTTATTTTTAATACAAAAAGTGCGCACAAGAATTGTTTCACGCACCAAAATTGAACCGAATCGAAACCGACCTTTCAACCCAACGAAACTGATGCAAAACCGAATCGGTTCCTTCCCGAACCGGTAGCAACCAAACCATTTCGGTTTAAAAAAACCTAATATGTGCACCTCTAGCTAGGTGTAGCGGCTCGTGAGGGGTCAGATCGGTAACAAGCTTGAACGAGCCGAGCTTTAACAAGCTCGAGCCTAAGCCTGAGCCTGAAATATGACCCGTTTAGTTATTGAGCCCTGACTTGAGCTTTACACACAAAGCTCTTTTAGGCTCCCAGACAAATTTTATATTATTATGTTTGCAATTTTCTCCATTTGAACATGTTAAATTTTAACTAATAACATTGGTTAGCTGAGCTTTAGCTCGTTTAAGGTATCAAAGCCTGCTTAAACCAAACTCGAGCTCTTGTGTTTTACTTTTGAGCCGAGCTCAATCCCAAAATAGTAGGCTCGAACCGAGTCAGGCTCGAACCAATTTCTTCATAATTATAGCATGACGAGCCAAGCTCAAGCTATATTCGGGCTTGGGATCGGCTCAGGTTGTCTAAACCCCTATACACATGAGTATTTAAAAGCAGTTTAGTTTACCGTTAAAAAAAAACCGAGTTGTAACCTTAATCGGGTGCAGGGGCGGATATAGGGGCTTTTAGGGGGTTCTCAGGAACCTTCTCGGTTTGGAAAAAAAATGAAAAAATTAGTGGAAAATTTCGAAAAATTAGTGAAAATCTACGAAAGAAACCCCCTGAAAATCCGTCCTGGATACGCCACTGATCGGGTGGCATGTAACTTGTTAACGAAGAAGAGAAGACAGTTAAGACATTAATATGTATTTAAAGTTCTGTTATTAGACGTCTCACTGTCTTAATTAAACTGGTTGCGAGCCCAACTGTATTTAAAGTTCAGTTGGTAAATCACACACATATTTATATAAATCAAATAGATCAAGTTGCATTATTATTATTGCCTGTCAAAAAAAAGTTATTATTAATTATTATTTAAAACATTCATAAATTATAAATATAAATATTTTTTCTACTTATCATATAACTTATCAAGTTTTGAATCTAAACCAATGATAAATATTGTGTATATCTAATAATTAAAAGTAAGTTATATGAATATAACGTAATACATTATGTACTATACCAAATGAATAATCAATAAATATAAGATAACTTATATTTTTCAAGTTTGGATGTAAAGGAATATTAATATTACATCAATGTTAACTAGCTTTCTTTTGTACACATTAGAGCATTCACAGTAGCTACCCCATTTTTCTGTGAGTGTGTCCCCTAAATTATATGGGGTGTGTTTGAGGGGTTGTGAGTGAAGAAAAATGGGGAATCTACTGTTGATTGGTATAATTAGGGTTATTTTGGAATCTTTTAGGGAAAAACAGAAAACTGTATTTATTTTTTAATATTTGTTGAAAGTGGTTGTGAGTGGAGGGGAGGGAAACTGTAATGATTTTTAATGTAATATGTAGTTGTAATTGGTTGTGAGTGAATAGGGGATGGGAAAGCTGATGTAAATGCTCTTAGTTGCTGAAATTTTGCTAACAGGCAACCAAATAAACCACAGATTGAATCTAATGTGTATAATTTTAAATATCACTGTAGGCTTTGTGACCATCTAGACGCAATCTATTATCTTAGTATTGTAATCATCGCTCAAGGTTCGGATACTTTTAAACCACTTCGTTTGATATATGAATATACATGTTTATAAGTTACAATTATGGTTTTATCTGTATCTTGAATTTTTTTTACCCAAGTCAATCCTTTTTGTTACTGAGAGGATAAACACGGACCCATCATTGTCATTGTGTACAATTTTGAGGTGTTTGTATTGATCTTAGTAAAAATAAATAAAGTCCAATATTTGTTGAACGGTTAGTGTAATTTACACACATCATGTTCACAATCTAGATGCATGGGCTAGCTAACTTGCATCAATATTTAAATTTACGTTAATTGTACCATCTAACTCGGGGTATATCTTGATGATACGTTATGACATGTTTGTTATGTCTTAAGATTTGATTTTCCTTTCTACTGAAAAATATTCTCATTTTATTACCCTCTATCATTCACTAGACAATTTGCTTATGCATACATATTTGTGTTTTCATATTTTTATTGAGTTGTAACATTGATACGTATTAAACTTCATGAAATTATCTCTATGATCTTAGTTCTGTAAAGGTGATACGTCTACCTAGCATGACGAGGTGCTACATGGATTATTTAGGTCATAAACATGAATTTTTAATTAGTTAGTTAATAATTAATGAAATGATCAATGAACGCATTCCGGCCTATATATTACTAAAAACTTTTGATATAATATATGGTAAATTATTTCTTATCAACTGTAACTTTAATTTATGTATCGTTTATATTTTAATCAATTTAGTTAGAATAAGAATAATAGTGAATAAAAAGTATTTAAAAATAGTAAAAAAGTATATAATGTATTAGATTAGATGTACCCTACTCCCTACAGGGTTTCAATAGGAGTTGATCAACTTCTAACATTTTGGTTGTGGACCTTTTTTTTTATTTTTTTTTATTTTATTGTCGAGTTTTCTTAATCACGTATAAAATAATTTATGTATAGGTATTATATTAGAATGGAGAATCAGTTAAGTTTCTAGTATTTTTATATTTTTGTTCTAGGCATGGCATATATGTTGGATGCAGCCTTTCTTTGGCTTTCAAATTGTGGCAAAGACAATCCACACGTTGTCAATTAAAATAATTTTATATATTTTGTTCAAGGCAAGTTGGACGCATCTCTTAGTCTCCAAATTGTGGCAGATACAATCTGACATGTTATATTCTTCATTAAAACAATAAACATCAAATGACACGTCCGATTATTTCTAAGAACCACACATGAAGCTTCCATGTATTTTCCCACACACCAGGTGCTCTCTCTGTGTGTAATATCCCTACCCCTATATGTATATATATAGTCCCTATGTACAACCATACAACATACCACATTTTCATTTTCATCTCTCTCAAACACGACATATCAAATCTCTCCCTCTCTACACTGTCTATAGATACACACATTCTCTCTCCCTAGTTGTGAAATATGAAGAATATGAAATCAAACTCCATTTTGCCACTTGGCTTTCTTTTGTTTATGCTTGTATTCTCTCATCCATTATCAACTCAAGCACAAGAAGTTGGTAATGTCCATAACTTGATTATAAATATATATATATATATATATATATATATGTGTGTGTGTGTGTGTGTGTGTGTGAGTGTGTGCTCTACAATGTATTTTCTTTTTTCTTAACTAAAACTCTTTTTGTGTGTGACTATATATGCATTAGAGGATCAAAGCGGATTTGATTATTTGAGAGGTAGCATGATGGGACCGAATAGGTGGGGCGCGATAAGGAGTGACTGGTCGTTGTGCAGCAATGGGACAATGCAGTCTCCCATCGATATGTCAAGTCTAAGGGTGGAGATGGTGCGCCATCCTAAGAATCTCTACAGAAACTATAAGCCTTGTAATGCAACCATGCTTAATAGAGGTCATGACATTATGGTAATTAGTATTTCTATAGTTAATCCATATACAAGCCTTGTATCATTTTTTTTCTTTTTATGGTATTTACATGATTCAAAAAAATTTAATGTTGCAGGTTAAATGGATTGGAGATGCGGGGTCAATTATCATCAATGACACCGTGTATGCTTTGAAACAGGCACACTGGCACTCGCCTTCAGAGCACACCATCAATGGCGAAAGGTTTACTTCTACTTTTTAGAATATTTTTTACTACAACTAACTCACACATACTTTAAATTAACCTACCTTTAAATCTACATATGTTTTTCCAACATCTTGTAAATAAAAAACACGGGCCTAATATTAATTAATTTATTTGCCATAAAAATGGTTTTAGTTGTTTAGCAAATTAACTCATGAATATATCAACAGGTTTGACATGGAATTACATATGGTTCACCTTAGCATGGACAACAAAATAGCGGTCATTGCTGTTCTATACAACATTGGTAGACCTAGCCATTTTCTTTCCAGGGTAACTTACTCAATTCTTTTCAGTTTTCAAACTTCAATCCATGGTCTTTCCATACCCACATCAGCCAAAACGAGACAAACCGAATATGAGCTACAAGAATTCGGTTTGTTAATAGCTTGAATCGAGTCGAGCCGCGCATGAGTTCGAGAACCTAAAAATAAGTTTGGTTAATAAACAAGCCTGAACATCTTTTTTATATAGTGATGACTATTATATAAAGCTCTAACAAAATTAACTAAAACATATATATTAGGTTACATATAAAAGTTATAATTATCAATATATATAAATAAAATATAAATGTAAATAAAAGATTCATATATAACAAACAAGCCAAATTCAAGCTTAGATGAGCATGGGCTCCACTCAACTCATTTACGCCCCAACATACTACCCCAAATAAATAAAATATTTTCTTGCATGATATAGAACCACATTTTATTGAGAATGGATTATGTTATGACCATAAAGTTACTTGAGAACCGAGAGAAACTATAAATTTTTTGATGTTTTAACTTTTCTTTTTAAATGTTACTGATTTTTATGTAAACATACACATATATAAGGTAATTTGTGAATTACATATATATATGCCTCGTATGAATTCTATATATATGTACCATCACGAGCTACATATATGTAGCTTGTTAAGATGCATTTCTTTTAGTTTTTTAATTTTATTTTATAATAATAATAATCTTTTAATAAAAATCATTTTTTTATAATGATTCCTCAAGTTCTCAAGTGTGGATCTACCCATATATCATATTTGTTAACTAAACAATTGGTAGCAACAATTTCGTTTAAACATATGTTTCACATTTTCTTTACACTTTTATTTTATGATTTGCAGTTGACTCCAAACATATCGGCTATGATAAATCGAAAGGGCATGCGTGAACACAGCGGGATAGTAAATCCTAGAGAGATTCAAATGACCAGTAGGATGTATTACCGATATATCGGTTCACTCACGGTCCCTCCCTGCACCGAAAAAGTTATCTGGACCATTAGCAGAAGGGTAACAATCTATATATTTGTAAATATTAACATGGAAAATCATTAAGTTTCATACAAACTAATGATTTATGTGTTTATACAGATAAGAACAGTTTCAATACGTCAAGTTAAACTACTTCGAGAGGCTGTAAATGATGTAAGTATATATTAGTGGCAATCAAGTGAATGCCAAGCTCCTATTGTTTTATATACGGTATGATGAAGTAAATAAATGCTAATTGACGTTTATGTTGCAGTATGCAAAGCATAATGCACGACCAGTACAACCAGACAATCTACGAGACATTCTTCTCTATGCGCAGGCTCGTGAGAGGAAATAGAAATACTACATGAAATCTATATATGTTTATTTTGTTGTATTGTTTTAAAGATTTTGTTTTCTATTTGTACCCATTCATATTGTGAGATTGTTATTATTATTATTGTTATTTCATTTATTATTTATCTTTAAGTTTATTATTAGTTATATTCTGTATCTTTTTTGAATATTTAGATACGAATTATTCACGTTTTATTATCATCATTGGTTGGTTAGTTTTATTGATAATCGTTCATTGTAATATCTCTATATAAGATAACTGATTTTCAGTTATTAACTAATATTGTTTTCTTTTTCATTTCAGTTATTTCATATATTGTGGTACATACTTACAAATATGAAAAACAACTTTTAAGTGAAATGATACAAGAACTAAGAAGTGTTGTTTCATACTTTCTAGTGACTTTGGAAACATTTGCACCCTTATGCGTATCAATGCATGACTTGTAGATTATGATTTAAAATATTTGTTGGTAATTTTAATGTGACGTAGACAACAATTTATAACATAATCCGAACACAACACAAGTATAATTAGGTTTGGGTTGGCTAGTATATTCGTGTTTTAAACGGGTGACCTATTTAACGAGTGACTTGACTAGTGACACGTTGAAGTTTGTTAGTATTAACATTATTCTAGAATAAATTTTGTAATATAAATCGTAGAATTGTTATTTCTTTTCATCAATATTATATCATTAATTTGATCTTAGTCCTTGAATCATTGAATGTAAGAAACTATAATTCAAATTACTAATTCAAAAATTCAAAAGCAATTACTCTCTATATTCAAATAATTGATGGAGTATATAACTATCCTTGTTTAAAACAAAATCGATGCTTGGTTGCCTATGAAAATCGTTTATTCACCCTTCGTTTTCAATTTGCAACTTCTTCCAAGTTCCAAATTCTAGTGAATATTAATTAAAGGGAATGTATACGGTAGAAAGTTCCTTAACGTAGGAAGTGTAGGAAGCGACAATATAATGACACCTGTAAACCATAGTTAAGTTTAATAAACTCAATCGCGGTTGATTAAAGGGGTAATTTAGACTTTTTTCCTTTTTTAGCCTCTGATTCAAATTCAATTCAAATTCGATTAATTATATTCCACACTCCAATATATAAGAAATTCATATTCAATTCAAGTTTGATTAATTATAATCGATTTTCGATAGAAATTTTTTAACGAAACTCCAGTAATTAAAAATAGTTGTCTAGGATTATGTGATGCTTTGTTTTTTCATTCAATTTTATAATTTTTGTTCACGATTTGATAACGAGTGTTGATCCTATGAGTGATTTAGTTTTACATGTTGATTATGTCTGATTACTGAAAAACCACGATCATGGAGGTATTATAGAGAATGAAGAAGAAGATTTTTGATGATCAGTAGCATGATGAAGAAGGATAAGACATATGGAGTGTGTTTTTATTGATTTTGATTACTCAGTATTTGTAAAAGTGCGTCTGTTTAAAAACGCATGTTTAATTAAAGAGTAGAATTTAAAACGCACCTTTTATTATTTCAGTGGAATATAAATGTGCGTTTATTCTGAACGTGGCAATTAAATAAACACATCTTTATTTTTAGTGGAATTTAAATGTGCGTTTATCTATAATCTATAATACATTATAAAGGAGGAGTGATGTACAACATAGTCATTTTCACCTCCGTACAACTTAAGAAGCAACATGTACAACATATTTAAGCAAAAAAATTAAGGGTATTATTGGCATAGTTGTGACAATTAAGACATTTAGGAGGGTAGATTAGTAAATTTAACATAATCCAATACCTCACATCCTAAAATCTTATCCCAATTATGCCCTTATGTCCAACTTTTAAAACACAAAATACAACTTAACTTATGATGCATCTTAAATGTGAGACCTTTCAACCCCCATCTATATTATTATATATACTTCATTATAATCAATTTCTTGAATGCTAATAGTCTTTTCATAACCCCAAACAAAATCTTAGAGCTAATTTCATGCTTTGAAACATTGTTTTGTCCAAAAAATTTATGTCTTCATTAGATGAGAAGAGAAAAAAATCAATAAGAAGTTAAGACGCTTGCAAGATATGGTTCCCGGATGCTACAAGGTATAAATATATGAGTTAATCTTTATATACATATATACATTTTTTTCTACTTGTTCATATTTTCTTTGACAATTACAAAAATTTATCTTCATAATATATCATTTTTTGCCCCATTTAAATTTAGTTATTTGCTATATACAATGGGAATGCCAGTGATGTTGGATGTAATAATCAACTATGTTGGATCGTTGCAGAATCAAATTGAGGTAATTTAATTGTGCATCTAACAATTAAAACAATAAACAAACAATATTCAAAATTATTGATGAGAAAATATTTTTCAAAATTAATTAGTACAGTTTTTCTTTTCTTTGTGCATTTTTAGTTTCTCTTCATGAAGCTTTCAGAAGCCAGGATGTTCTATGACCTATTCACCTCAACTCTACTGAATTGGATGATATGGCCCCTATGAAGGTGACAGGTGGCTTTCTTTACTATCCTTGTTAAGAAGTTGTTTATCTTGAATCATATATATTGTTAACTAAATACAACGGACAAAATTATAAATATAACATTCCAGATTTGCTAATACGTTTCTAATATATTATAAATATTACTTCCATTTACTGCATGGGATGAAACCTGATGTTGCAGGGAACAAATGGACATGAAAGACAGATGATGGAGATGATGGTTGGAGAAGGGTATGGAGACATTCCTCAATTTCAATCAACATGGTCTCCTTGAACGCCATGAAATAGTTAACTCTATAAATCTATATATGCATGCTCAAATATAACTTTATACGTAAACTATATTTGTTCTAAGACTTTTAAGGTATTTGTTTATCTATTTAATGTTCTTGTTAAACGTTGTATGAAGTGCAGTTCACAATATTATTTTGCTTTCGGGAATTGTATATTATTTAAGTTCTAATTCTAATTAATAAAATAAATTAAACACTAGCATAAAAAGAAAACAAAAACTTAACTATGTATTAGTTACTTATGTTATTTGTGTTAAGAAATAAGAAATCAAAACGCCATAAATTCACGCTCACGCTAATGAATCAACCCGAATCTTTATCTTCTATACTATATATATTATAAAGCATCAGTGAAGGATACCCGCAAAATTTAAGTAAATACAACCTTTATTGCTTATAGTACAATGCTTATTGAAGTCATTTAGAGCGTAAAATTGTCTTTCTACCTAAATATTAAATTGTTGAAGAAATTAATTTAAACATAATTATAAAATTGATGAGGAAATTAACAATAATGTGGTGACTCTTTACATTCATAACCTCCATGTCTTTATTATGTTTGTATCAATGTTAAAGTCTTATAAATAGTTGTCATGTATTTAGTACATAAATAATGTGGTGACTCTTCACATACATAACTTACATATCTTTCAATGTTTATAGTAAATAAATTACATCATATATTATGTATTTATATCTTCTTTTTAAATTTATGTGGCTACAGGATGGTATGATGTGACACTTATGCACACAAATGAATATGTAGGCTTGAAGTTTGCCAACACACCCAACCCATGACATGTTTCAACCCATTAAAGTGAGCGATATATGTAGGCTTGACTTTATACAAGCAAATATGGTAGAGATACTTCATTAGCAACGTCATCATCTTCCTCGATGGTTTTTTGTTTTCTCCGCTACTATAAGCTTCTAGGAATAGAATTTAAGTTTCCGATCTCACGAAGTCACCAATTGTTTACATATCCAAAAGAAGACAAGTTCTTATCAGTCGATTTGGTAGTTTTAACTATATTGATTACTAATTTGTTTGGTCCAATATATTTGTTACCACGTTTGTCAAACTAACATAAAACGAGAGTATCTATGTAAATCATTGACTCCGTTGCATCTCGCGGGTGCCCTAAAATAATAGAAATATGTTGCACACTATAAACTGCATTTTAGTAATTACATCACTTCCACTACAATCTTATGGTCATTAAGAGATACAACGCCACTTCACTACGCTAAGTACCGCTCTACGATGGCATACTTATCTGCCTTCGAGATACGTAAAAGGGTCCCACCGAAGGACGTGGGCCAATCTAAGGGTGTTGTAAGGAATAGAACGACCTATTGTGATGTACCCATTTAAAATATTCAGAAGATATACTTATGAGTTTCAGTTTTTGATAACATATATTTTATACATCGTTGTTTTCTACTTTAACATAACGAATAACCAACAAACACAATGCACAAGGGGCAAAACAAATGCACCCGCCGCAACGCGCGGGCATTCCTACTAGTTTAAAATAATATATTTCTTCCTCAAAACACTCATACTCTATTTCTCTTCACAACCATCAAACATCACAAGATCTTCCATGAACCCTTCACACATCAATGGCACATTACCTACCACTTCCACACCTCTCATTTCCATTGAAATCCCGTCCAAAATTCAAAATTACCTTGGATTGAGTGTGCGATGACCATATTTACAGAAAGAGAGAATTACATAGATTGTCCTTTAGTTATACAAGAAATTGTATCTTATGTCCTTTTTTTAAATTTTTGACTCCTTATGTCCTTTGTTTTATACACTTGTTACACCCAATGTCCTTTAGGCCAAACCAAGTTAAATAACTCAGTTAACTTGCTCACGTGCCCCTCACGTGAGGGGCAAACATGTCTTTTCACCTTAAAACATGATAAAACTTTAAAAAAAAAACCTTCAACAATCTTCAACAATCAGACAAACATGATAACCACCACCACCTCCCCACCGTCGAACCATCAACCACCACCAAACCCCTCATATAGATACACCCAACCACCATTCGAACCCCTCATCAGATTCACCCCAAACCCCTCATCAGATCCACCCCAAACCACCTCTGAAACCCACCTTCGTTAACACCACAGCCCCCCTCCTCTGCAAAACACCATCAACGACCACCATCAACGACCGTCAAACACCCACCACCAAAAAACCACCGCCGTCCCCCCTGCCGCCACCATCACCGTCCTCCGCCGTCCCTCCCCCTTGCCACCACCGCTACATTAAAAAACCATGGGAACTTTGAAGTATAGAGAGAATTACACAGGTAGTCTGAATAAAGAAAATGGGGTTTTACCTAGTTGTTCAAGTCTGATCCCGATCCGAACCCACAGTACTCGATTCCCGGTCACCTCTGCACCTTCCTGCTTCTAAATCCACAAGCGTCGTCGGAATCACTCTGTCACCGCCCTGCTTCGTCTCTCTCTCTCTCTCTCTCTCTCTCTCCTTCTCTAACACTATGTTCCAGAGTTTTATTAAAGGATGGAAGAGAAAGGATTGGGAAGGAAGTGGGGAAAAAATGTGTTCCAGAGTTTTTTGTAAGAGGGAAAGGGAGGGAATGAGAGGGATAATAAAGAGGATTTTAGTGTGATTTTCAATCTTTCCAATTTAGAAGGAATTGGAGAGAATGGAAGAGGAGGGAGATCCTTTCTCTTCCATCCTTTAATGAAACTCGAGAACACAGTGTAATCCTCTGCTTCTCTTTCCTCTTCTCTAATGAACAGTAACGCGGTGGGGGTGGGGTTCGACCACCGGAGAACGACCGTCAGCGGTGGTGGGGGTCCCTCTGGCTCCTCCTCCTTTATCGGCTCCTCTCCTCTCTCTCTAAAGTTTTATCAGAATTTAGGAGTGTGTGTTTAGGTGTGTGTGTTTTAGAGAGAGAAAGGTGAGAGATAAAGTGTTATTATTATTATTATTATTATTATTATTATTATTACACAGATTGTCCTTCATTGAGGGTGAAAAGACAGGATTGCCCCTCACGTGAGGGGCACGTGAGCAAGTTAACTGAGTTATTTAACTTGGTTTGGCCTAAAGGACATAGGGTGAACAAGTGTATAAAACAAAGGACATAAGGAGTCAAAAATTTGAAAAAAAGACATAGGATGCAATTTCATGTATAACTAAAGGACAATCTGTGTAATTCTCTCTTACAGAAATGGAGTTTGTCCCTAAGGAGTTCCATGAAATATCTGAAGGGTTTAGAAGTGAGGGGTGATGTGTGTAAATGTATAAATATAAATAACACAAGTTCTAATTAAAACGACTCACCTAAAAACTACACACGCACGGCAAGTGTACCGGTCGCAAAGCAGTAAACAGATAAGACCGAGTATCGAACCCAAAGACGCGAATGCCACTCTAGATCACAACCTATACCGAATACTAGCCTAAATAAATATATACTTAAATTGGGGGTTAAACTAATGATTAAAAACTTAAAAGAAACTAAATATAAATAAAGTAACCTCAGCTGCTTACGGGAACTAGGAACTTGGAGAAATCGGATAGGAAGAAGGCTGGTTACTTAGGCAAAATCCCTAGACACTAGCAATAAATCCTGAATCTGGTAATTAACTTGAGACCCTATTCTTACCTAATAAACCTCCTGTCAAGGATAGCTCACTAGACTTAAGGCGGGACAAGTGTAGAAATGCTAAGATGGATCTGGATCGCCCTAGCGTACCAAAATCCCACAGAAATCAGATTAAAACCTCTCCTGGATTAAAATCCTCAAACTATGAAGCAGACTTAAACTCTACTGAAGAAAACCTAGGAAAACTCTAAACACGGACAAGTAGCGACTCCCGCCCTAGCGCTTGCCAACTACCGAACAATGCCTAGTTAGTTACCTAGCAAACTCGAGTTAGATTTCTCACCCTCAAGAATGGACTGCACGCCTTAGTTAATTCATTATATTAGTTTGTTATACTTGTGTCGTACTCCAACTCCAAATACTAGCACGCTAACCTAAGTTGACGAACTAGATTGATTTCAAGACCTAGGGGGTATCTCTACATGCCTAGCTCCACAAAACCAATAAACAAACATCAAATAAAATTAACACCAACACACATATATCAAATCCAACAATAAAATTAAAGTCATGTAATTCTACACATCAAAACTAAAAACCAAAAATCATTAAATACTGCAAATTACGTGTCTAGTTCATAAACCTAAGCAACCATAAAAGTCTAGCTACTCATAATATTTAGAAACATAAATTCAAAGTTTATAAAAAACAATTTCATCATGTCTATAAAAATATAGAGCGAAAACTAAACCTAACCCAAGGCTCGTTGGCTATTGATCTTTAACGTGCCCGTGGCCTTTTCTCCTTCCGTGCTCGTTCGCTCGTCACCGCTTGAATAATGGTATGACTTTTTTCGTTCTGTGCGATCGTATGGAATTCCCCCTTGTCAATGAATGTCGCTTGAATGATATATATTTATTCCAAGCAAAAAAATATCGCTGCCGTCCACTTCAATCTCCTCTTTTCTTTTTTGTGTGTTTTGTCTAGTGGGCCACGAGCCCACCTAATATTTATTTTGTTTTTTTATTTTTTTTATTATTATTATTATATTATTATTATTATTAGTATTAGTAGTAATAGTAGTATTATAACTCGGCGCTCTCGTATCAAGTGTTCTTGGCTCGACCAACGTTGCTCGTTCACGCTCCAATGTCCATGAACACATACTCTTAAGTGTTCGTGTCTCAATTAAAATTCTTTCTTTTTAAGCTCATTTACCATGAACACCTACAAAAATATAAAATAAATAAATAAGTACTAAAAATTAATAAAAATCTATACAATGACAAAAATAGGCCAACAAACGAATACACGCCTAAAACTACTAAAAACTATATACTAAAGACTCAATTATAACAAAAAATACATAAGAGAATAGATGTGTTTTACGACACATCAAGGGGCTAACCTAGATCACCCATTGAAGACTCTTTTTAGGAAGATAAACCCATCATAATAAAGAGATGGGTTTTTGCATTTTCTTAAAGTGCATTTTCTAAGTAAACCATATGTCCAAAATGCGTCTGCAGAAGGTTAAAATTATTAGCATATTATATTATCTCTCAATATTTGGTCAAAATTTGTATTAATGTAGACAGCATTCGGTGGCTGTAAATCAGCCTTGATTGATTGGTTGTAACTTAAGAAGGTTGTTAGGATAGGTCTCTTTTATTCTCCTCTTGTTTGGTGCGTTTAAACTTCATTCATATAAACGCACTTTATAACTTAGAGTGCGTCTAAAATGAAGACCCACGTGTATCTTTATAACTTAGAGTGTGCGTTTAAAATGAAATTTTTAAACGCACTTTATTTTTTCAAGGACACTTCATTTCGTTATAGTGTGCGTTGTGACAACCTGCAACCTTCACTTTTCATAAACGTGTATAATTGGTCCCTCAACTATTTTAAAATTTTCATTTTTAACCATCGTATTTTAATAGGACCAAAAGTCACAATTTACTAAAACTTATAATTTTTATAAGTAAAAGTATGCACGTTTTATACTCACATCTACATCCGGGCATGTATGTTTCAGACATTGATACTTGAAACCCTTAATTTTCGGTCCTAAAACAACTTAGAAACAGAAGGAAACAAGTCCGGAACTTAAAATTGATTAAATTAGAAAAATCAACTTTTTAGCTCTCGCGGTCCTCGGAGACAGTCCCAGTTATACAGTCAAAGTCCCAGTCAAACATGTAACTTTTAGTCCATGGTCAAATATGGCCTTTAATTCAAGTCAGAACTCATCTTTATGATGAAGACTAAAGACCATAAGTTTCACTAGTGGTCAATTCTCCATTTAATGGCTTTTATGTTAAGAATTCATCACAAACTAGTATAAAAACCCACTTATGTGACCCTTTATCATTGCAACTCTAAATTGATCATCCTACTTCGATTAAACACTATCACACCCTCTTCTCTATTATTCTATCAGCTCTGCACAAGAAGCCCTGATTTTCATCTCACATCCAAGTCGAATTAGAAGCTTATTTTCTTGATATTTTTCGGTTTTTATTTCATCATTTTGGGATATCAAATTCGTGAATTTTTCTAATTCATTTTACATTTTGATTCATTATTATCAGTAGAGCAATAGCCCTCTACTTGTTATATCGATTATAGTCTCTAAGGGCTTCGATTGGATTCTAAGGTGTTAGGATGTATTTGGTTATTTTTCAATTAAAAACTTGTAAACTTTAAAAAAGTTCATAACTCGTTGGTTATTGATCCAAAAATCATGCAATTTGGTATGATGGCTTATATGATCATTTAGAAATTTTAGAATCAGTTTTGGAATTTTTAGCCACTGATTAATATTTTTAATTATTTTATGATGATTTAATCTTAGTTAATTCATAATAAATTATTGGTAGCACTTTTGGTTATGAAAATTTGTAGAAAAATGTTTCATTATGCTAAGATAATAATCATGAAATTTTCCACTAGTTTTGACAAGGATTCCTTTGTTGTTTCATTTTTATTTGTTAAATAGATTTTATACAAATAATATTTATCCTAAATCTTTTGTAATCTCAAAAATCCTATAAAATTTATTTTGAGGTTTCTAAGTCAGCAGGATCGAGATTTCACAAAAGCTTTTATTTTTAAAAGTGATTTATATTTATTTATGAATTATGTCATTTTTAATCATGATTAATTCATGTAAAATTGTAAATAAATAATCTTGACATCAAAACTGGTAGAAGTGTATATAAATATGTTAGGATAATAATCATATCAAATTACTTTTGTTTTAAAACATTTTTGTATTTTAATTAAATTTTATTTGTTGATTTAGTTTTATACAATTAAGATTCTTAAATTTGTTTTATATATTTTCTGAATAAAATATATTATTTCAACCTTGGAAAATATTTGTGATCGAGAAAGTAACTCATGATATTATTTTCATATGACGTGGTAGAAACCGTAATAGTTTGTATCTTTCCGCCATTATTATTATTACTTAAAGATCCCAAACATAGTCGTAACATCCTAACTATCGTAGAATACGAACCCTATACTTTATTAAGCTTACATACTTATTTTGGGATACTTGAAACATTAGGTTGAGTCTTTGGATTTCTTGCATTTTCACGATCGCTTTGTTATCTAGTTATTTGGCGAAAGTGAGTATATCTTTCCCCTTTTTCATGTTTTACTCTTTTGGAGCTATTCATGTACACTGTGACTAAATGTTATTCTTTCACTAAATGCAATTCTCATGTGTGTTTTCTTTATGTTAATTTGTGTGTCTATGACTTGTCAAAATCATTAACCTTTGAGGGCCTGACATTTCATTGAATAGTACTATGGTATATACCCCCTTGTTGACTTACGTGTTCGATTTAAGTCCTTGGTCATTGTTATGTGATTCATTATATTAAAAAATGGTTTTCAAAGTGGTTTTTTTATTCTTGATTTTTGATACTTGATTCTTAGGGTTGATTTTGAACGGATATTACTTATTTCATAAATGCAAATGGTACCGCACATGAATTGCTAAACACTTTTATTAATATATATTTATTCAAATCAGGGTATGCTCACCAATACATTATATGTGTTGACAAAATTATTTTGTACATGTTTTGGGTTATTTTGAGACATTTCTATTAAGCTTTTGGATTTATATTTAAGCTTGTCTTCATTGTAATTCAGTTTGACTTGACACTTTAGAATCATTGTATCTTCGTATTTCATTTCAATGTAATAAACTATTTATTCAATATATCAATATTTACACTTTAGTACCATGAGCTATTGAACAATCGTCACTACGTGGCACCTCGATGATTCCGCCATCGGTCGGGGTGTTACATGCGTCTAAAATGAAGTTTAAACACACGTTATTTTTCAATGTGTGTCTAAAATTTACAACGTGCATTTAAAAGCCTCTGTTTTCACCAACTTCATCTTCTTCCTCTGCAACTTTTTTTAACCTAATTTTTATGTTTAACCATACTTATTGAAACAAAATCGTAAGTATTTGACAACTATTACGAGCGTTTATTCATAATTGTATGTTTTCGTATGACTGTTCGTCACTATTATAATCATCTGTTTTTGCTTATTTTCAAATTCAAATACTGATCTTACGTTTTCATTCATTGTAATCGAATGTTTTTTGTTATTTTGATTGTGTAATCACTCAGAACGTTTAATCGAATTGAAATGATGAAAAATCATGTTTCTAATTAAGTTTGTTTGTTTCGATTTGAAAAAGTTTTGAACGTTTTTTTTTCTAATTTACCCCTGGTTAGATTCTACCGACCATGATTAGGGTTGTTAATTACCATCATGCCACCGCCTATAATCTAAGGGCTGAGAATGTTTCCTACGCTTCTCACGTTAAGGAAGCTTTGTACGTTATCTCTCCCCTTAATTAAATTGTAACAATTTTCATTTTCAGGGCATGTTATAGTGTTATATATACAAGGATGGTTTATATCTTTTACTAAAATTGGGATTTAGTCCCTAGCATTACAAAAGTATATGAATGATTCATATGGACTTTTTGAGTTTACAAATGTGATGAAGGTAACATAACCTATTGGTTGAGTCCTGAAAACATCTTCATGAAGGGTATCATGAAGAAAGACATTGTTAACGTCAAGTTGATGTGACGACAATTTTTGAAAAGGGCCACCAAAAGAATGACGAGAATGGTGATTGGCTTTGTGAGATGACTAAAGGTATTGAAGGAATATTTCCCCTACTGTTGGAGAAACACCTTCGCCACAAGACGGGCTTTATACTTTGCAATGGAGCTATTAGAATTGTGTTTTATGTGAAATACCAACTTACATCCAATCGTTGTTTGAGAATTGTAGGGTACTAGTTCGTATATACGAATTTAGTTGGAGCGTTATATCCAGAGTCCGTGGCTTTGAATAAAAATCAACAAATATGGCATAATAAGGGTAAGCATTGTTTGATTGTTGATCAGGATACAAAACATTAGAGTATACAAGTTCTATTGGTTTAAAGACTTTGAACGAGTTTTTGCCAAAGAGAATTTTATGGCTTTTATTTAACAAACAGGCATCACAATGATATAAAGATTTTGAAATTTTATTATAAGAAGTTCTAAATTATTAAATAAGAATTTTAGAACTTTAATTGATGGATGCCCAAACATGTGATGTGATGAGAGAAGTGATGTGACATCCGACTAAAATTGGTGTGTTTCCGTACATAATTAGTATATGTAATTAACGATAATTAAGTGCAATTTTAAATTAATTATATTAATTTGGCCTTTAGAAAATAGCACATTACCATAGGTTGCATAAGAATGCATTTGTTTAATTTGAAGCACAGCGCAATCGTGTGCAAATAAACTTGTCAGGTACGGACGTTGGTGATTACCCGGTAACAATTAAATAACCGAAAACAATCCTGGACACCCAGGATATAAAATGAAGGGCATTTTCATGAACAATATTGTGTTTTGGAATGCCAAAACCATAAATGAAAGCTCCAAATACAAATATCCCGATAACGAATAAAGTTCGTGTATCACACCTGATATGGGTGTAACTTATAATTTCACCCGGTAAGAGCTTAAATAACTTACAAATGTCTAAACTAGTTAGTGTTTAATGGTTTTTAGAGGCCATTCCTAGGTCCTATTAACGCATAATTAAAAACCGATTAAAACCTGAATAAAGCCCTAACTATATGATTGAAATGTACGTAACTAGTAATTGGATGATATTTTACAAAGTAAAGTGGGCCCCACAAGCTTCCATGAGGTCGGCCACCCTACCTTGCTTCACTACTTTAAACATAATCATGATGTTTAAGCATGCTTATGGTCATGTCATATCACTAACACTTCAAGGCCTTTATAAACTTCTATAAGCTTAACATAAGATCAAAACAAAGCATAAACATCACCCCTAAAGGGTTGTTCAGCCATGAGCATCCACATACCATCTCCCTCTTGTTTTTCAATCAAAAACACATATAATAATCTCCATTCAAACCCTAAATCAAGTGTGTAATCAAGCTAGGAGCTTAACCATTGAATTAACACACATAACCCCATCTAAATCACGTGTTTTGTCTTCCCTAGCCTTGTGCTAGTAGTATGTTTCTTGATCTTGCTTTTTGTTCTTAAATGTTTATGTTCCGTGTTTTAAAATCAAGTTGTACATAAAGTATTTGATATGGTTTTAAACATAAGTTTTGATGGTGTTTAAAAGCAAAAATGGATGATATAAAAACAATATGTAGGTCGTAGGTTTTGGATGGTGATGTTGTATTGTCTTTGTAAGTTATAAAGTTCACATAATCCTGTTAAAATGATGATTTAAGGCATTGTTTGTAAATGTAACTTGAATACACTTAAAAGAGGTTTTGATCATCACAATATGACCATCTAAAACTAAAAATGAGGTTGAACTTTTATGAAATGAAACATACAAAAGTCGCATATTCTAAGTTCATAGGCATAAAGACACCAAGTTGGATATAATGGACTTAATATACTCTAATAAACATAATAATATCCCTAATGAGACATTTAAAGACCATGATTGATAATGGATCTTAATAAAAATAAAATGACAAAGTTGATATGTTAAAGTAACTATTTAACGAAAAACTTGTCATTTTTGAAAGTCTAGGGATAAAAATGCAACTTTTCAAAGTTAAAGTGATGATTTGGTAACTTTAAAAGTTAAAGGGTGTAAAATACCATTTTGGAAACTTGAGGCTAAAAATATGACTTTTGTAAAGTTATTGTTGAACATGAAAAGTTGTAACATTCCAAGGTTTGTTATGGAAATATCCATAAGACTTACAAAAATATATATGTGTAACTTTTATCATTCGGGATGCGAAAAATATATAAGTTATTCGGGATGCGAAAAATATATAAGTTGACTACTCGGACATGAACGTATTGTATTATGACGAGTTATCGGACAAAAATGTAAATCGGACGAATAAGTATATATTGTATAACTTCCTATAAGATTCGTATATACGTTATTGCGTCGAATGTGAATATTGAAATATATATTTTATGGACTAAAATGTATAAGAATAATTATGGGTGAAAAATATATAACACTTTTTTAAGTGCTGGAAATTTATTCGTGGGAGAATCAACATAAAATAATCTCTAAAGATTATACTTATAAACGTAAGTTAAGTATGAGAATTTGATAATGTAAGATGTAATATCGAATCAACGAGATCCTAATATATTTATTTAATGGGAAAATAAATATATGGTAAAGTGAGTCGAGTCAAATTTTGAAAATGAAATCTCGATCGACAAGATCCTAGTATAATTATTTAATGGGAAAGTAATTATACGGTAAAGTGAGTTGAGTCAGAGATAATGTTATTACAAGTTAGTAACTATATATTGTAAATATATATTGAATAACAAGATCATGACATAATGAAATCGGGCAATGATCAGAGTTCGCTGCAATGAACCTAACTAACTTTGAAATTAGTGTTGAACGGTTATTAAAATACAAGTTATGTGAAACTTATAACGGGGGAAATCCATCACCAATGGACCTAGGACATGTGTTTTAATTAAATGGGGAATTATATGTAAATAGTGGTGTTGGGAGTTAGGTGTATAACTTGCCGATAAAACACGCACTAAGGACCTAGTGTCTTATATAACTAAAACACTTGTAGGTGTTTGACTATGGACTATGGCAATGCCATTGTCTTGTAATAGTTGTACATCTGGCCAGTGTTAGATAGACGAGCTTATTGAATTCTTTGTTTTGTTGCTTCAGAGTAAAACTTTTACATACAAAGTGATCACTAACCCTTTTATTGCCATCATCCACATACACTTGCACCATTTGTGCCTCTTGCATTTTTGCCAAATAATAAGCATCTCTAGACTAACCGGGTCGTGGACTCATATGTTATAACTTTTGTTTGTAATCATACAATGACCATACTATTGTGCTACCTGTAAAAGTATGTATTGTGATTGATTTGGTCAACTAGAATAGGTTACAATATATAATCTCTTATGCCTAACTAATCTCCGCTAATCATGCTATCTTCCTATAAAATCTATACATTAATATGGAAATACAAATGATGGTCATTGATGAACTTTGACCGACTAATACTCCCCCTTAGTTGGATCGGGAGTGAGAGCAAACGGTCAAACTAGAACGGAAGCTTTCAAACAGTTGTCTCGAGAGACCCTTGGTGAAGATATCTGTATATTGGTAGGAGGCTGGGAAATGTAGGACACGAACTTGACCAAGTTGAATCTTCTCACGAACAAAGTGAATGTCCAGTTCAACATGTTTGGTACGTTGGTGTTGAACTGGGTTGTCTGATAAGTCGACTGCAGAAATGTTATCATAATAAACAATAGTAGCACGAGTGATAGGAAAATGTAATTATAATAATAAGTTTTGCAGCCAACTTGTTTCTGTGACAGCATTTGCGACACCTCGATATCCAGCTTCATCACTGGATCTAGACACTGTGGGTTGCCTTTTTGAAGACCATGAAATGAGATTGTTTCCTAAAAACACACAATACCCGGATGTAGATCGTCTAGAATCAGGGCATCTGGCCCAGTCGGCATCAGAATAAGCAACGAGTGATGATAGAGGAGACGCTGTGAGACGCAAACCATGATTTAATGTTCCTTTAATGTACCGAATAATGCGCTTTAGAAACGAAAAGTGTGGCTCTCTTGCTAAGTGCATAAACAAGCATACTTGTTGAACGACATAGGAGATGTCCGTGCGAGTAAAGGTAAAATATTGAAGTGTGCGCCCGCTAAGCTTTGATAAAGAGAACCGTCGGGTAATAGAGGACCATCATCGGCGCTAAACTTGGAAGCGGTGTCGACTGGAGTGTTGCACGACTTACAGTCCGTCATATTAACTCGATGCAAAATATCTTGTGCATACTGGGATTGGGATAAAAATAATCCGTGAGAGTGTCGTTTAACCGAAATACCCAGAAAAACGGTGTAGAGTGCCTGGATCTGTCATTGCAAACTCTCGAGATAAAAGGCTGATAATATGCTTGATTAGTGTATCAGACGAAGTAGTTAGAATGATGTCGTCGACATATAATAGTAAATATGTTGTATGTTGGCCGTGACGAAAAATAAACAAAGAGTTGTCGCAAACACTATCTTTGAAACCATGTGAGGTAATAAATTTTGAGAATCGATGAAACCATGCTCTTGGTGCTTGTTTGAGTCCATATAAAGACTTCCTTAGGCGACATACATGTTGTGGTTTTGAAGCATCAGTGAACCCTGGTGGTTGGTACATATACACGCTTTCCTCAAGGTTGTCATGCAAGAAGGAGTTTTTGGCATCAAGTTGATGAATGGGCCAATGGTTATGAAGAGCAACCGATAGTACCGTCCGGATGGTTGCGGGCTTAACTACCGGACTGAAGGTATCTTGACAATCAATGCCAACTGTATGAGATTATCCGTTTACCACAAGTCTCGCTTTATATCGGTCCAAGCTACCATCCTGTTTAAATTTATGACGAAAAAGCCACATGCATCGAATAATAGGATGAGTAGTAGGATGAGGGGCCAATTCCCAAGTCTCGTTATCCATTAATGCTTTATATTCTGTTTGCATAGCCCGTTGCCAATTTGGGTCGGTTAAAGCTTTAAGGTGTGATGTGGGGACGGGAGAAATTGTTTCGGGTGAGGTGGCCGAGAGGTGATATTTGGGGTTGGGTTTGTGGATACCGTCTTTAGCCCTCGTGGTCATGTGATGGGAGTTGTGTATGGGTGGTGGCGGATTTGGTGGAGGTTGTTGGGTCGGTGACGGTGGTGGATTGGGTGGGATGTTTTGGGAAGGGGTTGGTGTTTGGGTTGGGCTTTGGTTGATGGTTGAAGAGTTTGGGCCGAATATAGGAGAAGGTCCGGAGGTGTTGTTTGATGGTGGAGTGTTTACCGGGTTTGGGCCGGGGGTGCTGCCGGGCCGGTTGGGAATTGGTATGATTGGTAGGTTATTGGGTCATCGTCTAAAAAGGTGTAGGATGAGGGTGGTTGTGTGGCAAAGGGAAAATGTGTTTTATCGAACTCAACATGTCTAGAAATATGGACTTTACCTATTGAAGGATCAAGACATCGATAACCTCTAAAGTTAGGTGGGTAGCCAAGAAATATGCACCGAGTGGATCGAGGGTGTAGTTTATTAGTTTCGATGGTGGAAAGATTTGGGTAACAAGCACACCCGAACACCCGTATGTGATCATAGAGAGGGTGGCAAAGATATAAAGCAAATGTGGGGGTGTTGTAGTTAAGTCAGGTTGTGGGGAGAATGTTGTGTAGGTACACAGCTGTGTGAAGGGCCTCAACCCAAAATGTGGATGGAACATGCACATGATATAAAAGAGCTCGTATGATGTCATTGAGACGTCTAATCATACGTTCGGAGCGCCCGTTTTGTTGAGAGGTTTGAGGACACGAAAAACGAAGCGTGAAACCATTAGAGGAAGCAAAATTATAAAAAGCAATTGTGATTGATTTGGTCAACTAGAATAGATTATAATATATAATCTCTTGTGCCTAACTAACCTCCGCTAATCATGCTATCTTCCTATAATATCTATGTTACCTTATTAAGGAGGAGACATGTCTAGAAAAGTAATTTCCTCTCCCTTTTAAGATGGCATATGAAGAGGCATAAGCATAATCTCTATATTTTACCCCAATTCTTCCTATTATGCCCCTTCATACAACATTTTATACCCATGATACATGTGTCTAATACATGATTAATATCTTCTCCACAATGTAACCCCCATTAAAAGCAACGTACAAGACTCCTTTATTGCAAACTGTACAAGTCCCCATGCTTTTCATTGATATAGTAAGATCAGGTCTTGCAAAACTTCACACACAACACACACCATGCTCATCTCTCTTCCAAGATCAAGTCGGACTCTGTTGGGCTATATTTAAGTAGGTTTACGCTTGTCTTTATTAAGCCTGTTTGTATTAATTGGGCTTAGTTCAGTTAATGGGCTTGGGTTAGGCCATGTGGGCCAAAGGCTTTAGTGGACCCTATATAATGTTTTGTTTGATTCATTGTTAGGGTTAGACTTTCATAATCCTCTCATTTGTAATTCTCTGGCTGTAACACCCCAACCGATGGCGGAAACATCGGGATGTCACGTATTGATGATTGTTCAGTAGCTCATGGTAAATAATAAATTTCATTAAATAATTTAAGTAAGTTACATACAATTGTTCTAAGAATTTGTACATCAAATTGAATAAAACTATGCAAACATCTTCAAGCATCAATTCAAACCTTCAAGCAAGTAGAACCTGAAACATGTTAAGTTGAAAATATTTTGGGTCAACAAAAGTTGGTGAGAATTACATAGGTTTTGATAATAGAATAAAATTGTTGTGCAATTCATGTGTCATGGCAATCTAGTCCATATGCGAAAACATACTAGAAGTAAATCGAGTGCATAATCAACCTTGTGACTGTTGTATTGTGGTACATCCCATACGCTCATGGTTCACTCGTTTATATTGCAGTAACAAACACCCACGTAACCTTTGTAGGAGGCACGTATCCGGGTGGGATTGTCAGTCCAATAGATCTATCAATGTATACCGTTTGGCTGATGAATGTTTATGCTAAAATTGTGCTTACCCTAGTCATGTTCAAGACATAATGCAACATAGAAATACACATAGACACATTGATGATTGAATTGCATAAATATTGTTGTAACATGTTTCACCCCAAAAATGGTGATAAATAGAAAAGGGGCTATGTAAAACTCACCTTAGCAAAATGTTATGTCTCGTAAAAAAAAATAGAATAATGTGTTGTGAATGTATGCGAGGCGAATCCCAAAGACTCAACAACGTAGCTAGTCCAAATTGAAGAAAACGAAAAAGAAAGAATATCAAGCTTCCAATTCGCCAATTACAAGAGCTTATAATCAAAGCTTCAATTGTAGAAGTAATAGACTATAGAAGAAAGGTATGAGGGAAAGTTTAATCGGATTGAAACAATCGATTTAGAGGTGCAAAGTATAATGGGTCATAGGTGGGTTTTTATACTAGTTTTGGAGTCAATTAGCCATTAAAATTGGTCAACACCATAAAGTAAGGTTTTATGATGAATTGACTATTTGACTAAGACTTTGACTGTTTGACTAAGACTTTGACTAGGACTTTGACTATTTGACTCAAGGCTTTAAAAAAAAATCTTGTATGTGAAAAAAAAAGAATTTAGAATCATATTATTATTATTATTTATATACATTTATGTATGTATATAAGTTGTGAGTTAGGATAAATAAAGACTTAGGCACATTTGTATAATATTAATGATAAAGGTGTAATAATATATATATATATATATATATATATATATATATATATATATATATATATAAGGGCTTTTTATGTATTAAAATTTTGGGGAAAATTTTGCGATGTTACAGTCTCCCCTACTTTTAGGAACTTCGTCCCGAAGTTAAAAGAAAAACACCAGGTATACAATTGGTCGACTACCGAAAACCTTGATAAAATTTCTCACTACCTTAACGTACCTGTAAATTTATGATTACGTTCCGGACCGTAATTATCAATTTACCTTACATTAGGGTTTTGCGTCCTTTTATGACTCTACCGATTGTTGAGCAGGTTCGATAGTCTCCACCAGTCGTTGAGCAGGTTGTAGGGCCTCTCCCGACTGTTCGAAAGACATGATGACCTCTACCAATCGTTGAGTAGGTTGTTTGGTAGTCAACTAATTGTTGTACAAGTAAGCAAGTATGATTATAGATATAGCAATTAGTTCACATTCAAACAAGCATGCACTTAGATGTTATGATAATACTTGAATTTATTACTTGAATCAAAAAGTGTCAATACATAGAATTAAAAAGTAGACATCATTCAAATGGTGGGGTTTGCTGTTAAGTAGCTGGAGGGTCTTGATCTCGATTTAGTTTAGGGCATCGGTTACGGAAATGATTTGGGTTTCCACATTCATAGCATTGACCATAGTTGTATTTACCAGGACGATTAAGATTAGCAACCTGAGCAGGGTTGGTTGGTGTTAGGGTTTGGGGACTCACGACATGTGTTGACCAGATGGCCATACCTACCACAATTGGTGCACAGGCGACACACTGAAACAGTGGGGTGATGTCGTTTGCATGTGTTACACAATGGAAAGTTTCTTGTATAGGGTTTCTTGTTAGAAGCTTGTGTAGTGAGGTTTACATTAGGATCCCTGGTCTTGCGCTTCTGGTTCTCGGTAGTTACCGCGGCCACAATACTTGTTTTCTCGCCTTTCCGAACTAAGGTCCCGTTCTTTATGTGATTTCCATCGCCATTTCCATTTCCATTGCCGTTCCCATTCATTGGGATGACTTGAGCCAACAAGTTAGAAACCAGAGTTGTGATTTGTTGCGCCATTTGTTGGGAAATAATCGCAGCCAGTTGGGCATCAACACCTTTGTTGTTTTTGTTGTTGTTGTGGTTGGTGTTGTGGTTGTTGTTACTTTCCTCTTGGTTTTCACCACTGTTATTGCGAGTGCTGCGACGTGGAGACATGATCTATAAGGGACACAATGAAGGTTCAATGTGGCATGAAATGAATGAGGTGATATAAGGAATGTAATCATTTATTTATTAATTAAAACGAATAAACGAAAACGTTGACGTATCAAAGATTTCAGATTCCAATAACATAGTGAAGACATGCTTTAGCCTATAAGTGAACACTCATCCCGAGAATTCCCAGGTAGGCATCCGGGTCCCTCGTCTGATTGGGATATATGCGCAATGCCAGCCTAGACAGAAGACTCAGAATACAGGCGTTCACCCTTCCAGATTGCACGTGTTCGTTATTAAAATCTAGAACTTCGACGAGATCTCAAGGTGGTTCAGGTTAAACCTGAGGATTTTGTCCTATTAGTCTGAGAGTAGATCCAGTGATGGAGAGCAACCTTCTTGTAAGGATGAAGGTAGGGATAAGAAGTAGGAGCGAGATAGAGAATAGCAAGTAAAAGAAGCAAGTACTGGTTAAATCCTATGGTTATAGACTAGATTATTTTTCTAATAACCTAATTCCCTATAACCATGGCTCTGATACCAATCTGTAACACCCCAACCGATGGCGGAAACATCGGGATGTCACGTATTGATGATTGTTCAGTAGCTCATGGTAAATAATAAATTTCATTAAATAATTTAAGTAAGTTACATACAATTGTTCTAAGAATTTGTACATCAAATTGAATAAAACTATGCAAACATCTTCAAGCATCAATTCAAACCTTCAAGCAAGTAGAACCTGAAACATGTTAAGTTGAAAATATTTTGGGTCAACAAAAGTTGGTGAGAATTACATAGGTTTTGATAATAGAATAAAATTGTTGTGCAATTCATGTGTCATGGCAATCTAGTCCATATGCGAAAACATACTAGAAGTAAATCGAGTGCATAATCAACCTTGTGACTGTTGTATTGTGGTACATCCCATACGCTCATGGTTCACTCGTTTATATTGCAGTAACAAACACCCACGTAACCTTTGTAGGAGGCACGTATCCGGGTGGGATTGTCAGTCCAATAGATCTATCAATGTATACCGTTTGGCTGATGAATGTTTATGCTAGAATTGTGCTTACCCTAGTCATGTTCAAGACATAATGCAACATAGAAATACACATAGACACATTGATGATTGAATTGCATAAATATTGTTGTAACATGTTTCACCCCAAAAATGGTGATAAATAGAAAAGGGGCTATGTAAAACTCACCTTAGCAAAATGTTATGTCTCGTAAAAAAAAAAAATAGAATAATGTGTTGTGAATGTATGCGAGGCGAATCCCAAAGACTCAACAACGTAGCTAGTCCAAATTGAAGAAAACGAAAAAGAAAGAATATCAAGCTTCCAATTCGCCAATTACAAGAGCTTATAATCAAAGCTTCAATTGTAGAAGTAATAGACTATAGAAGAAAGGTATGAGGGAAAGTTTAATCGGATTGAAACAATCGATTTAGAGGTGCAAAGTATAATGGGTCATAGGTGGGTTTTTATACTAGTTTTGGAGTCAATTAGCCATTAAAATTGG
Organism: Ambrosia trifida; assembly: GCA_028751855.1. Lineage (NCBI taxonomy): Eukaryota > Viridiplantae > Streptophyta > Magnoliopsida > Asterales > Asteraceae > Ambrosia > Ambrosia trifida. The sequence continues at coordinate 37,463,610 of CM054126.1, forward strand.
TCAACACCATAAAGTAAGGTTTTATGATGAATTGACTATTTGACTAAGACTTTGACTGTTTGACTAAGACTTTGACTAGGACTTTGACTATTTGACTCAAGGCTTTAAAAAAAAATCTTGTATGTGAAAAAAAAAAAGAATTTAGAATCATATTATTATTATTATTTATATACATTTATGTATGTATATAAGTTGTGAGTTAGGATAAATAAAGACTTAGGCACATTTGTATAATATTAATGATAAAGGTGTAATAATATATATATATATATATATATATATATATATATATAAAGGCTTTTTATGTATTAAAATTTTGGGGAAAATTTTGCGATGTTACACTGGCCACCACCTTGTACCAGACAATCCTAGAGATTGTGTGCAAGGTGAAGCAGCAGTTCTATTGATTTCATCGGTTTTAATCTTTTGTTCTTCACATTCAATCTTGTTTTCCGCACTCGATTGTTTGTTTGATACCCGGTAGAGAAGATCTTGGACTTACAATTGGTATCAGAGCCTAAGAAGTCTTTCGAAGGCTCGGTTCGGTATCATTCGAAGATCAAAAGAGGACTTTTTGCTGCTGCGTTTATTCGGTTTTACAGGTTTATGCTCTATCTTGCTCAATAATTTTATTTTTCTAACCCGTTTTTGTTGTTAAGTTTTGTTGGCAGATTTATTATTGTTGAAAGGTTTGAAGAACACCAAGAAAAAGGTTCAAAAAAGGCTGTTTGATCTTGTTTTGGTGGTTATTAATTGTGTTTGCAAGTTTTTAGGTGTTCAGTTTGGAAACAAGCATATTATCTAATTTTGAAAGGTCAACATATTCAAAAGGAAAAGGAAAGGGGAACATTATCAGCAATCAAAAGTCAAAGATCGTGCTCCAAATTTCAACCTTGAGTACGACCAACTGCCTGAGTTCGACCTTGAGTTCAACCTTGAGTTCAACCTTAAGTTCAACCCTGAGTTCGACCCTGAGTTCAACCTTGAGTTCAACCTTGAGTTCGACCTTGAGTTCAACCTTGAGTTCAACCTTGAGTTCAACCTTGAGTTCAACCCTGAGTTCAACCCTGAGTTCGACCTTGAGTTCAACCTTGAGTTCAACCTTGAGTTCGACCTTGAGTTCGACCTTGAGTTCAACCTTGAGTTCGACCTGAACAGTTTTATGGTGGACTAGACTGTGTACTAATTTTTACTGTTGACTACGGTTGGACGCCCGGTGCTCGTCTTAAAATTTTGATGAAATGTCTAGATTTTTGGGGGATCACTATTCAAAATTAAAATGTCTTCTCAAAGTGAGGTGTTTGAGCAGAGACTTGAAGGTTTCAGTTACACTCCTGGTGAAACCGTGGAAGCAATTATTGGCAGATTTACCGAACTACTGTCAGACATAAAAATTGCTGAAATCATAGTGTCAAATCGATGGGTCAACAAAAGTCTTCTCGACGCTTTGAAAAGAATTCCAGATGAGCCAACATGCAGCTGGTTTAAGTATGTCAATTGGATTATCACAGAAACAAGTTGGTCCAAAATGACGTCGGATGAGTTAATCTTACTCGTCAAAGAACATGCTGCGTGCAAAGCTGACGACTCAAAGCAACACCTGTAACACCCCAACCGATGGCGGAAACATCGAGGTGTCACGTAAGAATGAGTATACAGTAGCACATGGTAATCCAAATTTTAATTGAAATAAATTTAAATTGCAAATATCCAAAAATAGAATTACATAAGAGTTTTAAATGTGGAAATCTAATACATCACACAAGAATCAAGCAAGCATAGACTCCTTATTGTCTTCATAAAACCCTCTAATCTTCATGCATCATTATTTCCTGTTGAGTTGTAAAAATGGGGGGGGGGGTCAACTAGAAGTTGGTGAGAATACATAATCCATGTTAAGCAAATAGTTTAAGTATAAAAGTCTATCAATTCGTATGTCTATCGTAAATTTAAGTCTACATGAATAGTATAATATGTTGACATAATCAAACCTCCGACTAGTTTAGGTCCATCCCGTCATCTACGGTTCACCTTAGTAATATGTTGGAACGATAACAATCACCCACGTTACCTATGTAGGAGGTACACGTATCCGGGTGGGGTTGTCAATCCAATAGATCTATTATTGAGTATCGCCGGCTTGGCCATAGCTAGTGATTATGTAACGTTGAAACTCGTTGAAACTGTTGACTAATTCATGAGGCAATAAAGTTTACTACTAGACATGCATGTTGAATTGCTTAAAATGTTGCAAGTATAAAGAATCGCATAAACATGGTTACGTAAACTCACCTTGGTATAGTATTAGGTATTGAGGAATAGTATAAGTGTAGCCCAATAGATTGCCAAGTATTACCCTATGTATAAGGCAACAAATAAGTCTAAGTCTATCTAGTCTATAAGTATATTCTAGGGTTTCGATTTGGGGATATCCAATTGTTGAATTTATAATAAAATGTTAATTAAATAAAGGGAAATTTGATAATTAAATAAATGAAAAGTCTTTTTATAAAGTTTGAATTTAGGATGTTCACAATAATGTGTTTGAAGTATAAAAATAATTTTTATAAATTATTTTCTTTAAAATAGATTATTAAATCTATTTATTACAAATTGCCAAAATTAAACTTTAATATTTAAAAATACTAAAATTAAAGAATTATTATTTTTAAAATTATATTTCTGTTCTAAATATTCAGAAATAAATTGTATAAAATTTTGGTGCAAAAATAATAAAAATTGAATTTATTATGATTTAATTATGATTAAAACTAACAAAAATTGATTAAAAATATAAAATAAATGATTTTTCAGAATTAAAAATCATTTCAGTAAAGTTTATCATTGTACAAACTCAGGATAATTTTTGTGGAAATTTATAAAATTGTTTTCATATTTTAATGGATTTTTATAAATATAATAGCATAAAATTGATTTAATTATTATAAATATTAAATAAATGAATTTCAGAAAACTAAAAATTGTAGATAAAACTTTTACATCAGATTTGATAAAAATAATTTTTTTAGAATTTATAAAAAGGTTTTAATGATTAAAAATGAATTTACAAGATTAAAGGTATAATATATGTTTAATTGATTTGTTTGTTAAAAACCAAAAATAAGGAAAAGAGGTGCCATGGCCGGGACTCGAACCCGGGTGGCCGTGGTTATAGGCATCAGTCATAACCACTTGGCCTAGGCCTGTGGTTGTGATAAATTCCGTTTCAATTAAATTATATACGCGAAGCAAATTCAGTTTTATCCCCAAATCAAAAGCCACGAACCCTAGTTTCTGCAATTGATTGATTCACTCATCAATAGCCCAATTAATCATGGGGCTATTGATGAGTGATTGCCGATGAACAAAACCCACTGGAAAAATCAAACTTACAAGTTTGTTTTGAACACGATTGCTCGGTCAAGTATAAAAGTCTAACAGCGATCAAGAATAAGAACAGAGTGTTTATTGTGGAGAATTGGAGGTTGAGAAATGATTAATGGCGAGTTGTGAAGACTCGCTGATGACCAATTTATAGAGTGGATCATAGGATTGATGAATTGGCAAGGTTGACCAAGGATTGAATGTCATACGCGTAAAAGGGTTAATTGATGGATAATTGATTTGTAATTGGCGTATTGTTTAACCACTGATGGCCGATAATCAAGTATGTTTGCCAAAATTGAACAAATCACGAGTTAATTGGTTTGATTTAGGCATGCCGCGTCCCACAGTTGACTTTTCAAGTCAACTGTGAAGGGTTAAAATCAAGTATAAAGTTAAAGCGCGCCTGGATTTATTCAAATGTGAAGGCCAGCCCAGCTGGTTAGTTCGTTGGTGTGGTTGGGCCGGTCTTGGGCGCGGGTTCGAATCCCGGCCCAAGCAGTTTTATTTTTTTGTTAATTATCCCACATTATCCACATATATATAATATATATATATATATAGTATTAAGGTTTCAAAAATGCGACAAAAATAATTATTACAGACAAGAATATCGAACTTGACGTTTTATTAAAGATAATTATGTAACGTACAAGTTTAAATGCGAAATGTTACAGTCTCCCCTACTTTTAGGAACTTCGTCCCGAAGTTGGAGTTGGAGAGTCTGGTGGAAAAAGATGTGGATACTTCGACTTCATCTGGTCTTTTTACGTTCCCAAGTGAACTCTGGGCCTCGTTTAGATTCCCAACGAACCTTAACGATCGGAATGCGACTGCGCTTGAGTTTCTTGACTCCAGTATCAACAATATCGACGGGTTTCTCGATAATGTGCATGCTTTCATCAATTTGCACATCCTCAAGAGGAACATGAAGGTTCTCATCCGCTAAGCATTTCTTGAGATTCGAAACATGGAAGGTCGGGTGAACATTGCTTAGCTCAGGTGGAAGATCAAGTTTGTAAGCCACTTTTCCAATTCTGTCAAGAATTTTGAAGGGGCCTACGTATCGAGGAGCTAGTTTTCCCTTTCTACCAAAACGAATTACTCCTTTCCAAGGGGATACCTTAAGTAGTACAAGGTCCCCAACTTGAAATTCCAAGGGTTTACGACGTTTATCAGCATAACTCTTCTGACGACTTCTAGCCTTGAGAAGATTATCCTGAATGAGTTGAATTTTGTCTGTGGTTTCCTGGATTAGTTCGGGTCCAGTGATACGAGTTTCACCAACCTCAGTCCAACAGACAGGTGAACGACATTTCCGACCATAGAGTGCCTCGAAAGGAGCCATGTTAATGCTGGCGTGATAACTGTTGTTGTATGAAAACTCAACCAAAGGAAGATGAAAATCCCATGCGCCACCAAAATCGATGATACATGCCCTGAGCATATCCTCAAGTGTCTGGATGGTCCGTTCAGTCTGACCATCCGTTTGAGGGTGATAAGCAGTACTCAGGTTCAACTTGGTACCCAAAGCATCTTGTAGAGAATCCCAAAAGTGAGAGGTGAAACGACCATCGCGATCAGAGATAATGTCCAAAGGTATACCATGACGACATACGATTTCACTTACGTACATCTTTGCCAACCTTTCCACAGAATACTTCTCACGAATAGGTAAGAAGTGAGCTGACTTGGTCAAACGATCGACGATTACCCAAATACTGTCAAAACCTTTGGGTGTACGAGGGAGTTTGGTGATGAAGTCCATAGCTATGCTCTCCCATTTCCACACAGGGATCTCTGGTTGTTCAAGCATACCAGATGGTCGTTGATGTTCAGCCTTGACCTTGGAACAAGTGAGGCATTTTGCAACGAAAAGAGCAATGTCTTTCTTCATACCAGGCCACCAATAAGAATAACGGAGATCTTGGTACATCTTGTCAGCTCCAGGATGAATAGAATAACGAGACTTATGAGCCTCGTTCATGAGGAAAGTACGAAGATCATCACGGTCGGGAATCCACAGTCGATTAAGAAAATAAAGAAGACCATCAGGTTTGGTTTCAAGTTGAGTTTCAGCACCACAAGACATTTCATCGTACATGTTACCTTGGGTGACTGATGTGTGTTGAGCCTGGAGAATGCGATCTTGAAGATCAGTACGAACTCTCGCACATTGGAGTTTGATACGCTCTTTACGACTAAGTGCGTCAGCCACAACATTCGCCTTGCCAGGATGGTAGCGAATTTCGCAATCATAGTCATTAAGCAACTCAACCCAACGTCGTTGTCTCATGTTAAGATTCTTTTGGTCGAAGACATGTTGGAGACTTTTGTGGTCCGTTAACACCACACATTTGGTCCCATAAAGATAATGTCTCCAAATCTTGAGTGCAAAGACAACAGCGCCCAATTCAAGATCATGGGTGGTATAATTCTTTTCGTGAGTCTTGAGTTGTCGAGACGCATAAGCAATAACCTTTCCTCGTTGCATGAGAACACAACCAAGACCTTGGTTCGATGCATCACAGTAGACCACGAAATCATCATTACCATCAGGTAGAGACAAGATAGGAGCTTCACAGAGTTTCAGCTTAAGAGTTTCAAATGCTTCCTCTTGCTTTGGTCCCCACTCATAGGGTTTACCCTTGTGAGTTATGGTAGTGAGAGGAACAGCGATCTTGGAGAAATTGGCGATGAATCGACGATAATAACCAGCCAAACCAAGGAAAGAACGGACTTCAGTTGGAGTTTGAGGAACACTCCAATTTTTCACAGCTTCGATCTTTGCGGGATCAACATGAATCCCGTTCATATCAATGACATGTCCCAAAAATTGAACTTCCTTGAGCCAAAATTCACATTTTGAGAACTTGGCATACAGTTGTTCTTTCTTTAGGAGACCCAAGATGGAGTGAAGATGTTGCTCGTGATCGGATTTTGATTTAGAGTAAATCAAAATATCATCGATGAAAACGATCACGAATTTGTCGAGATAGGGTCTACAAACCCGATTCATCAAATCCATAAATACTGCGGGAGCGTTGGTCAATCCAAAAGGCATAACCATGAATTCATAGTGACCATAGCGTGTGCGAAAAGCTGTCTTGGGAATATCTTCATCGTGGACTCTAAGCTGATGATAACCAGAACGGAGATCAATCTTCGAGAAGTGGGTTGCTCCTTGAAGTTGATCGAAGAGATCGTCAATCCTAGGCAGTGGATAACGATTCTTGATGGTGAGTTTGTTGAGTTCACGGTAGTCAATACACATTCTAAGAGAACCATCCTTCTTTTTAACGAATAAGACAGGGGCTCCCCATGGAGAAGAACTAGGGTGAATGAACCCTTTATCAGAAAGTTCCTGTAATTGACTGGCGAGTTCTTGCATCTCAGAGGGTGCAAGACGATAAGGAGCTTTGGCGACAGGATTAGCACCTGGGACAAGGTCAATTCTAAATTCCACTTGTCGAGCAGGAGGCAAACCAGGTAAATCCTCTGGGAAGACTTCAGGATAGTCTCGAATAATAGGAATGTCTTGAATACTTTTGCCTTTGTCCTTCTTCTCTATCACGTTAGCTAAGAAAGCTGTATACCCCTTTCGTAAGTACTTTTGGGCAGTAGTACAAGACATAAGCTTAAGCTCGCCACAGGGTTTCTCACCATAGATCCTCAAAATCTCACCAGATTCGAGAGGAATGCGTATGACTTTCTCGAAGCACAGAATTTCGGCACGATGAGTTGACAACCAGTCCATGCCTACTATAACATCAAAACTTCCAAGATGCATGGGGATGAGATCGATAGAGAAGGTATGATCGTCGAGGTTCAACAAGCAGTTACGAATAATAGAGTCGATCGAAATAGACTTCCCGTTAGCTACCTCTACCACTAAAGGTTCCTCTAGATTAGTGTGGGGTAAGTTAAGTAAAGGTTCAAACTTCAGTGACACAAATGACTTATCAGCTCCCGAATCAAATAATATGGATGCATAGTGGTTATTAATGAGGAACGTACCATTCACCACTTCGTTGTTGTCACGAGCCTGGTTAGCGTTGAGATTGTAGGCGCGACCTCGAGCACCTTGGTTCTGGTTGCGGTTATGGTTTTGGTTTTGGTTTCGGTTTTGGTTCTGGTTACGATTAGGGCAGTTGTTGATGTAGTGATCAGGGCTGCCACACTCGTAGCATTGACCACGAGCAGGCTTGTTGTTTTGTTGGTTGGGAGTTGGGTTGTTTCTGGCTGGGTTGTTTTGGTTGTTTTGGTTGTTTTGGGCAGCAGGGGCTTGACAGGCGTTGGTGTAGTGTCCATACCGCTTACAGTTATTACACTGGCGGCACGGTCTACCAGGAAGATGATGGAACTGACAGGTGTTGCAAAGAGGGTGAGTCCCGCCATATGGCTTCTTGGCTGGGTTTTGGGCAGTTGGTGGAGTAGCAGCAACCATGTAGTTTCTAGCCTTGCGCTTTTTGTTGCATGAGGTCTCAGGCTTGACTTCAATTGCAGGCTGTGGAGTATCTTTGGCAACCGTCTTCTTAGTGCCCTTGCGGAAGAGAGTACCGTTCTTCACGTGATTATCAGTAAGAGTGGCCGCTAGACGTTTGGCCTCTTCCAAAGTTGTAGGATTTCTTCCCCAAACGGTGTCCTGGATTTGCATGGGCAGACCACCGATGTACTTCTCGATGGCTACCGGCAGGGGAGTGACTTTGTGAGGCAACAATAAGCTAAGCTCGTGAAAGCGGGTGTTGTAGGCAAGGTTTTCCCCACTATCTTGAGCTAGGATGTGGAACTCATCCTCAAGCTTCTTAACTTCATTGCGAGGACAAAACTCTTCCTTCATGACCTCCTTGACTTGGTCCCATGTCATAGCAAGAGCAACTTCGGCCCCAGGAGTGCGCTTCTCCTCATTCCACCAAGTGAGTGCTCGTTTGTGGAGAACACTCATGGCGTAACGAACCTTGAAGTTGTCGGGGCACTCAATGTTGATGAAGGTATTCTCAATACCCTCGAACCATTGGAGGAGTCCTGTAGCTCCTTCTTCACCACTAAACTTTGGAGGGTTACAAGAATTGAAATGCTTAAGGGTGCAGGCTGGGGGTCCATTTCCATTACCATTGCCATTCCCGTTCCCGTTACCGTTCCCGTTGCTGTGACCGTTCCCGTTGCCATTCATTTGGATGACTTGTGCTAGCAAATTGGGAACCAGAGTTGCGATTTGCTGCGCCATTTGTTGAGAAATGATCGCAGCTAGTTGGGCATCGACACCATTGTTGTTGTGGTTAGGACCTTGGTCATGGTTATGGTTGTCACCACCTTCTTCGTGGTTCTCACCATTGCTGTTGCGAGTGCTGCGACGTGGAGGCATGATCTGTAATAGACACAATGAAATGAATGAGATTATATAAGGAATGTAATCATTTATTCATTAATTAAAACGAATAAACGAAAACGTTGACTTATCAAAGATTCTAAATTTTAATAACATATGAAGACATGCTTTAGCCTATAAGTGAACACTCATCCCGAGAATTCCCAGGTAGGCATCCGGGTCCCTCGTCTGATTGGGATATATGCGCAATGCCAGCCTAGACAGAAGACTCAGAATACAGGCGTTCACCCTTCCAGATTGCACGTGTTCGTTATTAAAATCTAGAACTTCGACGAGATCTCAAGGGGGTTCAGGTTAAACCTGAGGATTTTGTCCTATTAATCTAATGGTGGATCAGGATTGCAGCAGACGAATAAGAGTAGTCACATGTAGGTTTAGGGTTGTATAGGATAAGGATAGGATTAGGGAAACAATTAGGGTTACAAGTAAGAGAAGCAAGTACTGTTTAAGTCCCTAAGGTTATAGTCTAGATTATTTTCTAATAACCTAATTCCCTATAACCAAGGCTCTAATACCAATCTGTAACACCCCAACCGATGGCGGAAACATCGAGGTGTCACGTAAGAATGAGTATACAGTAGCACATGGTAATCCAAATTTTAATTGAAATAAATTTAAATTGCAAATATCCAAAAATAGAATTACATAAGAGTTTTAAATGTGGAAATCTAATACATCACACAAGAATCAAGCAAGCATAGACTCCTTATTGTCTTCATAAAACCCTCTAATCTTCTTGCATCATTATTTCCTGTTGAGTTGTAAAAATGGGGGGGGGGGGGGGGGTCAACTAGAAGTTGGTGAGAATACATAATCCATGTTAAGCAAATAGTTTAAGTATAAAAGTCTAGCAATTCGTATGTCTATCGTAAATTTAAGTCTACATGAATAGTATAATATGTTGACATAATCAAACCTTCGACTAGTTTAGGTCCATCCCGTCATCTACGGTTCACCTTAGTAATATGTTGGAACGATAACAATCACCCACGTTACCTATGTAGGAGGTACACGTATCCGGGTGGGGTTGTCAATCCAATAGATCTATTATTGAGTATCGCCGGCTTGGCCATAGCTAATGATTATGTAATGTTGAAACTCGTTGAAACTGTTGACTAATTCATGAGGCAATAAAGTTTACTACTAGACATGCATGTTGAATTGCTTAAAATGTTGCAAGTATAAAGAATCGCATAAACATGGTTACGTAAACTCACCTTGGTATAGTATTAGGTATTGAGGAATAGTATAAGTGTAGCCCAATAGATTGCCAAGTATTACCCTATGTATAAGGCAACAAATAAGTCTAAGTCTATCTAGTCTATAAGTATATTCTAGGGTTTCGATTTGGGGATATCCAATTGTTGAATTTATAATAAAATGTTAATTAAATAAAGGGAAATTTGATAATTAAATAAATGAAAAGTCTTTTTATAAAGTTTGAATTTAGGATGTTCACAATAATGTGTTTGAAGTATAAAAATAATTTTTATAAATTATTTTCTTTAAAATAGATTATTAAATCTATTTATTACAAATTGCCAAAATTAAACTTTAATATTTAAAAATACTAAAATTAAAGAATTATTATTTTTAAAATTATATTTCTATTCTAAATATTCAGAAATAAATTGTATAAAATTTTGGTGCAAAAATAATAAAAATTGAATTTATTATGATTTAATTATGATTAAAACTAACAAAAATTGATTAAAAATATAAAATAAATGATTTTTTAGAATTAAAAATCATTTCAGTAAAGTTTATCATTGTACATACTCAGGATAATTTTTGTGGAAATTTATAAAATTGTTTTGATATTTTAATGGATTTTTATAAATATAATAGCATAAAATTGATTTAATTATTATAAATATTAAATAAATGAATTTCAGAAAAATAAAAATTGTAGATAAAACTTTTACATCAGATTTGATAAAAATAATTTTTTTAGAATTTATAAAAAGGTTTTAATGATTAAAAATGAATTTACAAGATTAAAGGTATAATATATGTTTAATTGATTTGTTTGTTAAAAACCAAAAATAAGGAAAAGAGGTGCCATGGCCGGGACTCGAACCCGGGTGGCCGTGGTTATAGGCATCAGTCACAACCACTTGGCCTAGGCCTGTGGTTGTGATAAATTCCGTTTCAATTAAATTATATACGCGAAGCAAAATCAGTTTTATCCCCAAATCAAAAGCCACGAACCCTAGTTTCTGCAATTGATTGATTCACTCATCAATAGCCCAATTAATCATGGGGCTATTGATGAGTGATCGCCGATGAACAAAACCCACTGGAAAAATCAAACTTACAAGTTTGTTATGAACACGATTGCTCGGTCAAGTATAAAAGTCAAACAGCGATCAAGAATAAGAACAGAGTGTTTATTGTGGAGAATTGAAGGTTGAGAAATGATTAATGGCGAGTTGTGAAGACTCGCTAATGACCAATTTATAGAGTGGATCATAGGATTGATGAATTGGCAAGGTTGACCAAGAATTGAATGTCATACGCGTAAAAGGGTTAATTGATGGATAATTGATTTGTAATTGGCGTATTGTTTAACCACTGATGGCCTATAATCAAGTATGTTTGCCAAAATTGAACAAATCACGAGTTAATTGGTTTGATTTAGGCATGCCGCGTCCCACAGTTGACTTTTCAAGTCAACTGTGAAGGGTTAAAATCAAGTATAAAGTTAAAGCGCGCCTGGATTTATTCAAATGTGAAGGCCAGCCCAGCTGGTTAGTTCGTTGGTGTGGTTGGGCCGGTCTTGGGCGCGGGTTCGAATCCCGGCCCAAGCAGTTTTATTTTTTTGTTAATTATCCCACATTATCCACATATATATAATATATATATAGTATTAAGGTTTCAAAAATGCGACAAAAATAATTATTACACACAAGAATATCGAACTTGACGTTTTATTAAAGATAGTTATGTAACGTACAAGTTTAAATGCGAAATGTTACAACACCTCTGCTACAACATGCTCATCTGCCTCTGACACTTCATCTTCAAATTCAAAATCTGACTGCTCACCCGCTCTCGCTTCTCCTGCCGCTCCCGCTGCTTCTGTCACACCTGCTGCTCCTGCCGCTCCCGCTGCTTCTGTCACACCTGCTGCTCCTGTCACATCTGCGGCTCCTGCCGCTTACGCTGCTCAAGTTCTCATGGAACAGATGGAATATGACCACGTGCCATCCGCATCTGAGGTACACGCTGACATTTTAGCTGAATCATGTTGTACTGAACGATGCAGGTTAAAAATTAAAGGTTTTAGAGAAGAAACTCTCTCTGCATACAAGCAGCTTGAATACGAGAAAATGGCCACTTGGGATATTAAAAAGAAATTTAATTCTTATAAAGAAATGGTCGAACAACAAAAACTCGATATCAAGCGCTTGCATCAGGAGGTGAGTGATCACAAGTGTCGATATTTACACTTCAAACGACTGTCTGATACTTTAACCGCGAAATTGATCGACTTAAAATCAAAATTTGAAAATGCCGATTTTCATTTTAAAAAGTTCGATTGTTCTAGTCCCAAAGTTGAAAAAATGATCAATACCCAGTTAAAGTTCAGGCCAAAGGAAGTGAGGAATAAAGGTCTCGGGTTTGTGGAAATTCCACCACCTTTTAATGAAAACTATTCCTCAATTCCCATGTCGGATGAAGAGTTGTTGGCTCTGCCTGTTAAAGGATACGGTCCTCCAATAGAAGAGCCAACCAGTCGACCATCGAGGGATCAAGTTGAGATCTCCAAACCTAAATCAGTCCGTGTCCGAATCTCTAAACCCAAGAACAAACAACCTAAGCAGGAGCAGGCTCCATCAAAAACCTTTGTCAAGTCTCAAGATGCTTCAAAGCAGACCGAGACGTTAAATTTTGAGAAAAATAAAGAAATTGACAGAGTTTTTGATGTGAGGAGAGATGAAGTTCCAGTTTCAAATGACACAAATAAATTGAATGACGTCTTAAAAGAAACCGTTTTTGAAACTGAACCGAAAATTAAGCAAACTGAACCGACAGGGCAATCAGACTCAAATGTGCCCTTTGAGTTTGATTTCATGAAAACGTTCATGAAGATTTATGAAAAGTACAGGGCACCACAGACCGTTGAACCAGCTGCCCCACCATCTTCTGAAAGTGACTCCATATGTGAATCACCCGAAACAACCAAATCTGAGAAATCAGTATCAGTTGAATCGAGTGAATCTAGCTGTGAGTCCTCAAGAGCAGCTGAGTCAACGGGGGATTCAGTAGAGCCACCACAAGTGTCCGAATCAATTGGCTCGTCTGAATCAAATGTTACACCCTCGACTGAGCCAGAATCTGAAGAATCTGTGTGCTCAAGGCTAGTCGAGATTAAACAAGAATGTAAGGATCCCTCATCCAAGACTGTTGGCACAGGTGTGATAAAGCCAACAGTCCATGATTTTAAATGTGTGGATGTTACTGATACTTCTACCTCATGTGCAGATGAAGTTAAAGTAGAAGTTAAGGTTGAGGGGGATGATCTTGTTTGCACTAACAATACAGGTGTTTGTGTGAAACAGCATAATTTGTCTGCAGATGCTATTCCTTATATTAAAAAGACTGTTTCAGAGCTATCTGTTAATGGCACGACTGATAAATATGTGCCACCACATAGAAAACTGCTTGTGCTAACTCTCATGTACAGGTTCCTGAAGCTAAACAGAAAGCTCAAGGACAGTCATCATCACACGCAAAATCTTGTTCACACGGGTGTTCAAGATGTTCTAAGCAAAGCAGAAACTTTAAGAAGCCTGCAAACAAATCATCCAACAGATCCCATCACTCACACTCATCAGTGGGATCTAACAGACCGGGATCTGCTCCTTATGCAAAGAAGCAGACATGTTACAACTGTGGAAGACCCGGTCACATTGCAAGGAACTGCACAAGTCGTCCTTATGTGCCCTATTATCGACAACATCCGAAGGTTATGCCTAGGGATAACTACTACTCCAAGCCAATGAAGGTTGATAAACCTAAGGAAAGGAAGAACATGAATCCCAAAGTTAAACCGTCTGATGGAGACTGGAATGCTGCCAAGAGCAAACGGAAGGTTGTTCCTCCACAGAAGTCTAAACAACCTGAGAAACTGAAAGCTGCTACTCCGAAAGTGGCAAAACCGTGTGCTAAGCCTAAACAAGTCTGGAAAGCAAAGGCGGCAGCTACACCAGTCCTAAATGAGAAGAAGGACATGTGCTTGAGAGAAGTGTCTTTCATAGATGCTTCAGGAGTGCCCAGGACCGCGATGGCCTGGGTACCTATGTTTAACTAATCTCCTTTCTTAGTGTAGGGACATCCAGGGAGGATTGTCGACGACCATTGGTATGTTGATAACGGTTGTTCCATGCACATGATAGGTGACATCTCTTTGTTATATATTTATTTAAAAATTTTAAACAGTGAGTATGTCTCCTTTGAAGGAGATAACGGAGGCAAAATCAGCTAGTAAGGTACGCTCAAAATCTGATGCGTTAAATTTCTGAACGTATTTGGTCATTAATTCGAGAATGGTGTTAGAAAAACACAAAAAGATTTTTCTTAGTTTTAGGTTATAAATTTGTTCTTTAAATTTTCAATTTTAAGCACAAATTTAGGGGAATATATATCCTCAGAAAAATACAAAAACAATAGAAAATTCAGAAAATGAGATTTCATGGTGCGAAAAAGAAGAAATGATAGTACATCAGCTGTTGAACTGTCACACCTTAAAATCGAAAAGAAAAGTAAATCGAGTGTGATTGCAGCTCCATTATATGATGTACTGGCAGGCAGACTGCACAACGAACTCAGTCCAAAATTAATGCTAAAGATAAAGTACTGTGTAGCTTGTGGGGAACACATCATTGGCGTATGATTTTATGGTCTTAAATCTTGCGTTGATAGATTGCCAAAGTCTGAGATTTCAGGTCTTTAAATTGTTGATACATCTGGGGATGTCCTGACTGCCCTTCTGCTGCATCCAGATATATGCTGACCTAGGCACAGTCAGGACGTCTTAAAAGAGCAATAAGGAAATGCCAAAACCCAAAATTCTCAAAGAGAATTCATGCTAAAGGCACAAATCAAAAGTCTACAGCAATAATCATACCGAATATTTGGTATTTGTCCTAACCCTGGTCGAGAATCTATCGGTCTCTCTGTTGCATCCAGATATATGCAGACCTGATCACCGATGATCTTGACCTTGTAAAAATTACAGATGTCAGCAATTTACTCACCTGTTATGAAGAAGCTTTGTGCATACCTTGATCGCTGGATATGTCATGATGTGGGACACACAGTTATTTCGGTCTAACACACGTTAAGAAAATAAGAAAAATAAAGGACTTGAAGACGTGTGTGTATGTTTGTTTAAGTGGATAAACGATGTTGGTAATCGTCTTGGATTGCTTTCTGGCACTTTAATAAGTATACCAAAACAAATGTACTAACGGTGTGTTGCATTTTGACAAAGCTGATATGATCTTCTTGCACATGATTCTCACCAAAAAGATGCATTGTAATTAGTTTGTTTTCGTATATAAAAATTAACCATTCTTGAGGATTTGACCGATTCTCAAACATAATTCAGGTTTTTGAGATTTTAAAAAGGAAGTACACTGATGTACATGGTGTTCATGTATATACTGGACCCTCTGTTGCATAAATTATTTGCTTGCAAAATTCTGAGAATTTGCAGAATTTATACAAATCAAGAAACAGGGGTTGATGAAGAATGAAAGAGTTCCGGTTGCTGACAAGCATGAATCACCACACTGAGAAGATGTACCTGAGTCAGAAGAACCTGAAGTGAATCATCTTTTGATACTGAGAGTACAACTGAATAAGTATCTGAAAAGTTGCTTGAAAGAGAGGATTAACAAAGAAAAGAGCTTCTGAGAATCCTCCTCTCACGTTCTCTTTTAGCACTATGTTCAAGCAAAAGCTGATGATGATTAAAGTTGTGAAGCTACCTCCGAGAGAACAAGAAAGAACCCAAGATTGGAAGATCCAGATCTGAAGATTCTTCCTACTAAGCCATGATAAAGACAGCATAAACCTAGGGGGATATTGTTGGGCTATATTTAAGTAGGTTTACGCTTGTCTTTATTAAGCCTGTTTGTATTAATTGGGCTTAGTTCAGTTAATGGGCTTGGGTTAGGCCATGTGGGCCAAAGGCTTTAGTGGACCCTATATAATGTTTTGTTTGATTCATTGTTAGGGTTAGACTTTCATAATCCTCTCATTTGTAATTCTCTGGCCACCACCTTGTACCAGACAATCCTAGAGATTGTGTGCAAGGTGAAGCAGCAGTTCTATTGATTTCATCGGTTTTAATCTTTTGTTCTTCACATTCAATCTTGTTTTCCGCACTCGATTGTTTGTTTGATACCCGGTAGAGAAGATCTTGGACTTACAGACTCATGGTCTGATGATGTGTTGAAAACCGCCGTTAAGAAAGTTTCTCTCCTTGGAATTGGAACCAAAGGGAAGTACTTGTTTCTCATAATCGTTGTTTTTTGTTGTTACTTGTTTCTCATAATCCTTGTTTTTTGTTTTTCGTTTATGAATTTGTGACAGAATGATCGTTGATTATCATTCGTGTAGACGATTCTTTTATCAAATCAATTTTCCAGGTAACAATTCAAATTGATTGTATATTTTTTGTTGATTATATGATTGATTTCATTAGAGGTGATTCATAGGTGTTATATGTTATTTTTATAGAGCTTTTTATCTTGGTATGGTTGCTATTTGTTTCAGTTCTTCATAAAAGATTAATCATCTGATGATGGATTTGAGGCTGCTACGAGGACGAACTAATCAGTTTCTTTGCAACAAATACTCCATCGGTCCAAGTTTGTTTCTCTCATTCTGTTTTCTATCTTAAAATACAAGGTACTTGAATGATTACCATCCGAGTGGAAGAGTACGCTCGCATTAGAAGCAACTTTTTTCTCCTTTTTTGTAGTGGAAGCAGGTCGATTAAGATATCCGGTAACGAAGGCCAAACCACAAATCTTGAATCCCCCTTTTTGTCAACTTTGAACATTAGTGGTATTTCCTTCTTCGTTTCCTTTTCTTAGCATCTCCCCTTTTTTACGTTGTTTATTATTTGATCCTTTTCCACGTTTGAATTCGTTTATCCTGCTTTATATTTAGGTTCGTGTAATGTGATAATGTAATGTGACATTGGGATTAAGTGAAATAATTTTTCATTATGATCTTATTTAAGGAATTGAGTTGGTTTTTTTTTAATGGTACTCCTACTTAATTAACTTTGCTATTAACAATGATTTGCCAGTTTTAGGATCCAGTTTTTTGGGGTGTTCTTGTTTATTATTTGAATCCCTCACTTCTATTAAAAGGGCCATACTCTTTAAAAGGGCCAATGGGGGTGGTGGTCCATTGGCAAAAGCAAAGCCTTTAAAACACCTATGTTATGGGATGTCTTGAGTTCAAATCTCAAAGACCATGGGATTAAAGAAATTAAACTTTCAAAAAAAAAAAAAATTGAATCCCTCACTTCTATTAAAAGGGCCATACCCTGCCTTTTGTTGTCAATCCACTACTAGAAAAAGTGCTTTCCTTGACACACATTTTATGACACGCGCTAATTAATGACACTAAAATGCGTGTGTCATAAAAAAATTGTCATGTTTTAAAAAATCTGATTAATTAATGACATATTTTTTTGTGTGTCAAGAATGCACTGTCAAGAAATAAAAAACATGACATTATATAATTTTGTGTGTCATCTTTTTATGTCTTGTTAATTTAACGAAAATTGAATTTCCCTCCCATAAACCCTAAGTATAAAATCTCTCATCTCCTTTCCTTGCAGCCACCAACCAAAATCCCTAGTTTCTTTCTCATCTCGATCCTTTCTCTCCCCCTCTTTCTCTCCACTGCTTCTTCTCCTCCTTCATCTTATTATTTATCTCCTCTAGCTCCTTGCAATACGCTTCTTCAAGCCTAGGGTTTCACTAACCTCCACCGCCGTTCTCAACAGCCACTATTGTACATTATTAATTTGTTCTTGTTTGTTATTTGGAAGAAAATGGGACTCTTTGCTCTCTGATTATAAAAAATAAACAGTCAAGGTCTAAAGAAGCCCGTTTTACTTCTGAGCTGTTTAATGTTATTGAATGGTATGTTAGGGATTACGACAGATGGTGTGCTACGGACCCGGATATGGATCTGAATCCGGATCTGGAGCTGGTGCTTGCTTCCGTTTTACAGTCTGGTATGTGAGTTTATTTGATGCTTAGTTTTTTAACTTAATATTGATAATTATGATTGTAAAAAGTTCATATTGGTTGTAATAAAAAAATAGGTTTGAAATGTGATGTTATATTAATGGGATTTAGGTTTACTGGTTGAAGAATATGGGAATGTTTTGGTTAAGTTTTAGTGTTTAGATTGAAGTTTTTTAGTATTTTAATTTGTGTTTATTAATGAGTGAAGAGTTTTTCTTAACTCTATATGATATTATGATTGGCTTTATGATCATGCTTAATTAATTGGGCCATGTGTGTATTTACCTTTTTTAAGGTCGTGAATTTGAGATTGAATTTGAATGTTGTATAGGCTTCGATATCTTTTTGTTTTTCTGCTCCTTAACAACATTTTAAAATCAAAAGTTTGAATGTACAGAAGAATTTGTTTTGATAATAAAAGATGATGAAGGGGTGAACTAGATGGAAGTAGGTTCTAATGATGAAAAAATGGCCGTTACATGGTTTTAACAATATAATTCATGAAGTAAGTCACTATGATTGCTAATTTGGTTAGAAATATTGGGTGGTTAGTGGTGATGTGGTTATTAAGTGACTATGATTGCTAACTATTGCTAACAAGAAGTAAGTCATTTTATTTTCTCTGTTTTTGCAACAGGTAACAACACAAGAGACTGAGAATTAATCTAAATTTTCATTTCATTAACCGTCACAGGCAAGCTGTTTATTAGCACACGAGCAGGGGGGAATGGAAGTTTCAGTTACAGTAGGTTCTTTGCTGTTGGTTTGTTTCGTCTTTTAGAGTTGGCGAACGCGACTGAGCCAACCATTTTGGAGAAGGTAATATACATTCTTATCAATGAATCAATGATCTTATGCTCCCTTTTTTCATTGAAAGTTTAGTCTATAAGATGCGATGATGGCTGATTCGTATGACAACAGTTCCATTCCCGCCTGTATATATATGTATAAACGTACATGAATATGTGGTAACATGGGCGGGTCAGGTGGGTTGGGTTGGGTTGGGTTGGGTTAGGTTGGGTTCTGGTAAAAATATGTACTTTGTATGTATGGTTCAGTTCGGGTTGACCCACAAGCACTTATGTGTTCAGTTCTAGCCTTTTTATGTATAATTAATGTGTTAATTATATAATAAAAAGGGTTTCTATTACAATATCAATCTATAGTTGTGATTAAATATGTTTTGGGGCTGTATGCTTTATGTTTACACTTTCGGTGACTTTCGACCCATTTTGCTAAAAAGGTTTATTTGACCCATTCAATCCATTTGAAATAAAACATGACCCTAAAAGCTCGATTACATGCATGATTTTGTAGGAATACTAATTTTTTGAAAATTGAATATGCCATGTTATCTGGTACAGGACGTTGCTTCAGATCCTTTAGCTAATGTTGATAAAGAAAATACAGACATATTAAATGGCTAGTGTGTCAAGATGACTAAAATAACATATTTGTTTGATAATAATCTAATTTTTTAAACTGCAAATGTTGAAAAAAAAAACACTCTTTCATGGTTAAGTATCGGTCATTTCACAATCTATGATAATTTTGTACCACATTAAACACGCTTTCATGGTTAAGTATCGGTCATTTGAGGATGCCTTTGATTATTTTGGTAGCATCATTCGATGTTTCTATTTGAGGATGCCTATGATTATTTTAATGTGTTATTTATATTTTTTCTCAGGTTGGGGAAGACAAAGACGAATACTTGGTAATTCGCGAAAGATGGTTGAGTTTCGGGCAACCTTTATTTATAGGTTATATTTTGTAGCGACACAATATTTTTTTGTTAACTTTAAAATTTTGTTAGTATATTTGACTTATGATTATGAAATAGATTGTTTTGGTATATATATTATTAAATGAATTTGTTTTGATATAATGATTTTGTTAGTGTGTATATATGAATCCAGGTAAATTAGTAATTTATAGATTGTTTTTTTTTTAATTTTTTTGTCGAAAAGGATGACACGCATAGCGTGTCGTAAGCGTGTGTCATTAAGGCGTGTCATAAACACGTGTCATGAAAGAGTGTCATTAATGCGTGTCATAAAAGGATGACACGCAAAAGTGTGTCATATTAATTTTATGACCATGCCTATAATGACTTTCTTTTGCGTGTCATAAACCCCCTTTTATGACGCGCAATGCGCGTCAAGAAAGGTGTTTTTTCTAGTAGTGATCTGTTTTGTTTTTTAATTTTAGAAGAGTTAAGATACTTTCAATGGTTGGACTTGATGACTTTCAATAAACAAAAGTATCGCTGATGATACTAAATACTCCTTAAGTTTTGTTGGGTTCTACCTTCCATACACCAACTATCATGTGACTATTGATTAATTTAAAATATCTTTTAGATGTATCCTTCTATTGTAAAGCATTGGACTCCATGAAGCCCTCTGTAGTAAGTTATACATCTATTTGGTTTTATCAAGTGTCAGGTATGACCAACTTTGATGACTTATGAATATGAGTTACTTTAATAATAGGTAGAGTGGTGTCCATACATAACTATTAATGATGCACTTATACCAGAAGAAATAAGGGATAATCTTATTCTTGGAAGATCAAATACAATGCTTATATGTTTTCACAAAGCTGAGAGACATTTGCCAGATCGTTGTTTAAGGCAATTTGGCATGCGACAACCTATTCCTTTTAATGTGAAACAATGGGAAAGAAAACGTACATGCGACAACAATGGGTGGGTTGGGTAAATGAGCCAAAATGGGTACGGGTCAAATCAACTAATTTCTTAATGCGAATTTGATTGCAACAAACATTTGATTGCCAAAATCCATTTTGTTCACTCGCAGTGATCTCTTTTACTGTTCTAAGGCCCACGTGTTAATGAAAAAAAACCGAATACAATAGAAAACATCAAACTGTAGCCACTACAGATAACTTGAGTTGTTCTTTAATATTATTTATAATTATCATTTATAATATAATAAGCTCTACTTTTGGGTGTTAACTTCATATAATATAGTAACGTATAACAAGTAATGGTCATTGGTTTCATGATTTGCTGATTGGGATTTATTGGTTATATAGCCTGCTAAGTGGGTTTTGCTATGCAGAACCAGTATATAATAGGCACAAATTGAGTTTGCAACCTCGATAATGAATGAATTTATGAAAACTTAGAATGGCGATTGTTTAAACTATGGGCTGCTTTAATAGCTTTCTGTGTGATCATTTGTTTTGCTTAATTTTTAATATTGTTTTCCTCGCATGTCACACTTGGTTTAGATTAGTTATCATAGCCGTTTTATTGCATCACTATGTGACCTCTTGAATCATTAAACCACATACCTCATATTATTAGTGCAAATATAGTTTACTTAATCGCCCTTTGGTGCTATTAGTTTCTTTCTTTTTATTTATTTTCAGCAGTTATCATAAAAAGAAAAGAATTGCGAAGGCTATATCTAAGGTAGCATAGTACCAAAAGCTTCTTGCTACACGATTGATCGTACAAAGAGGAAGTCGTAGTGAGAGGGGTAGGGGTTAATTGGAAAATTAACTATTGCTATCGTATCCTACACAAAAGAAAAGCTTATAGTCAAACTTTGCCCAACATCCTACAATGTGAATACATTGGTCAAACATTATGAGATTCCCAGTAGCAGTAGCAGATTGAAGCAAACATGTGAGGTTTCCCTATTGTCATTATTTATAACTTTTGGCTCAGTTTTCAATCTTTTCCCCTGACAATATCCAAAAGAAAAAGAAACTTTCAATTTTATTAATTTTTTTTGGGCATTGATTTAGATTTTCACTTAGTTTGTGAGATAACTCTAAAAATAAATTATATACAGTATTGTTATCTTACTGGGCTGCAGTCAATTAGGACCACACCTGGGGAGTTCCGTGGAATCTATAGGTTGCTATCCCATGTAATGTATTCCATATTTCCATCTTTGGTGAGTGCCAGTTACAAGTCTCTTTAGTGGTAAGCAATTGCAATTTCTGAAATGTATGTAAATTACTAACAATGGTATATATTCCATAGGATAACACGATCCTGAAAATGTGACTTTTTTTGTAGGTGTTTGATGAAAAAAATCGGATGCTTGATACCGGATCCGAACCAGAAAGTCCATTTCATTATAACAAAACAAGTTCATGTACAATACCAATTTTCATTTCCAAACATAATACCCGCAGCAACGCGCGGGCACACCCACTAGTCTATACATTAATATGGAAATACAAATGAGGTCATTGATGACCTTTGACCGATTAATACTACCATGCTTTCTATCATAAAACTCTTTATTATTAAAGCACCAAGATTATGGATTGCTGAATTTTCTGTTGATTATGGAAATAAACTGTGGTGAAAAATATCTTTTAGACTTTTATATATCTATATCTATACTATCTATACTAATATATAGTAGGTGCTGGACGGGTAAAGTTGTCATTTTATATTTATACATAAGGGTAAATTTGTAATTTCATTAAAATGACAAGACAAATTTAATTAAACAATTAAATTATATTAATTAATGGCAAAACAAAAAAAACAAGAAATTAATGGTCATTAATACAACAATTATATTCTATTGATTAATAGTTGAGGGTTAAAAGAAAAGCAAAAACAAGAAACAAAAAATTAGTTTGTATAACGTTACACCATTCACAATTTTAAATCCCTATATTTTGTACGTCTTATATAAATCTTGGAATTAGCCTGT